>JARQTG010000082.1:739934-855635 GCA_030142615.1 Syrista parreyssii
CCGTGTACTTTTCGCATGCGTGTACGTTTGCGCTTTTTGAATTTGGCACGTAGACTTGCTTGAAAATATACATGACGCAGTGACACGACGTGCATAGAGTAAGTCATTTTATGACACAGGAGGTAATTGCGGGCGTTAGGAAATTACTGATAAGGCATGCGTGCACATATGAGGCAGGAGCATACGTGGTTATCTTTCTTAGCGTTATGATTCTTTCTTCGCCCTGGTTATGTTACTGACAGTAAATTCCACTCCGACTACTCGCGTGTTTATCTTTATCTTTAAAAAAATGCATTGGTCTAATAAGGTTTATCTATTGTCTCAACGCGCAGCATCCGTATGGACCCAAATACCTTACTTGGATTGGGATGTCAATTATATTATTCCCACGTGGTCTTACATTGAGACAACGTACGACAAGGATCCAGATTATTGGGACGCGTCCAGTGAACAGGATCGCGATAACGTATCGGGAAAGCCTCGTGCTCATGGTCAATGTCCTTCTGGGAAGTGGTCCTGCAAAAGTGGCAGGCAGTGCATTCCTCTTAGGCAGAGATGCGACCGGGAACCTCATTGCAAGGACTTGTCCGACGAGGACGAGTGTGGTATGCATGCTATACAGTTTACTAACAAGACAGTACGTAAAATTCACGTCAGTCAGTTGGACGCGATGTAGTTCTCGAAATTGACGTTGGGGTCTCGTCGATCGAGGCAGAATAAAAGTATTGCTTTCGCATTAAAGATTTTACTCTCGTGAATAAGTCACCGCGAAATCGTATAGTCGGTCGTTCAAAGAGGAGGAAACACGCGGGAGGCTGACGGTTAGTAAGTGAAAAATTTGACTTTTAGGTTAGGAAGTCGCGACTTGCGTGAGAAACTTTTTATTATTTTTTTCTTTTCACCTCCTGTCATCCCTCAATTTATTTACCTCGCATCCCAAAAATCATACAGCGGCTGCGCTACTCGACGACCGAACTGAAATTTACTCACGTTTATTAGCCCCTCTAATAACTGGCCGCATTTTAATCCGACGTTAATCTCCCGAGACTCGACGCCGAACGTCCGACAGCCCCTGTCACAAATTTCACGTTTTACTCGGTTTAATCCAATCTTAATTCACTGTGCGTCATTCGGTGAATTCTCCCTGAAGTTAGTCAGGCATTCGCGTTTACGTCGTTCGACGTCATTTCTTGCCCTCCGTAGCTACCAACCCTTGAACGCTAATGAAAAAGATAATAATTATAAAAAATATCAAAATTTATTTCACTAGGTGCTACGCCTATTATTTTCAAATATATCTTTTTTTACTTTTCAATACCAATCGATATTCTAAAAAGCCTTCAGCCATTCGGTCATCGACGCTCATTCGTATTCTAATGGCTGCTACTCCTTTGTATCGGCTATACGAAAGGTGCAGTCCTTTCCACACATGTCCCATGCATACTACATAATAACGATCTTGTCTTCTCGATGACAATTCGCACGAGGAGACCCGCGAATAATCTTAGCCTTTCGTCATGACCATAGTCGTTGAATAGCCGAGGCCACAAAGGAGCCTTGAACTTAAACACGTACAACAACAGCGTCCACAGCGACTTTGTCTTCATCGATTTCCAAAAGAAATTCCGTTTGTGTACTTTGCCGAAATATCTGCATTTAAACGCAGCGTATTAGCCATTCCACGTGCGTCTCTTTCAGTACAATTAGTATTGGACGCTCGTCGTTATCACTCGATTTCGTTAACGAGTCACGGTGTCGTCTTTTCGAGCGATAAATGTTGCGTCACCTATGTCGAACATTCATTACGAATTATCGATCGGACACGACGGGTGGTATTAATTTAATTTTTTTTTAATTTTACATACTCAATCGTATTCTGCTTCGATCGACTATCGACTGTCAATTATTTCCGCGATTTTAATAATCGCACTTGGGACACACATTTTTTCGCTTTATTTATTACTTACGTAGTAAGTAGGGAATTTGCGGGCAGGCGTATCTACGCACAGCCAGTTGCACGATGCACTTAATTAACATTGAAGCTTTCTAACCTCAATTGACGCTTTATCGGTTACATTCGTATACTGTATTGTATAATACTTAAGGCTATTACGGACATTTATTTATCTATTTTTAATAGAATTTTTCTACCAGCACGCAGAGACATGCGTAGAATTAATCATTTTTGCCAATAGTGTTAACGACCGATAAAGTGTCCATGCAACCTGGCCATTCGCCTATCTAACCTAATTAATCCAATACCTATGACTGTACGTATGATTAAGCATGTTTATCAACCAAAAGTAACACTTCTTTTCTTCGCGCATGCTCATTGACGATTTTTCTTCGACGAAAAACACACGCGACATCCACACACAAACATCCTGAAAATACAAACAAAATATCGCACGACTCTAAAAGACGACCTGGAATGCCCGTCGGAGACGAGTTGGTCCTGCAAAAATGGTCTCTGCATTCCAAAGGAGCTAAGGTGCGACGGACATAACGATTGCGGAGATTACTCGGACGAATTGTGCCGTAAGTCGTAGTTCATCGTACTTTTTGGGGAAATTGGCTATTTTTATAAATGTTCGTATCTTCACTCTTACTCTTCTGTTTCTACGTCAAGCCAAATTCCGAGACCTACTTTTCGGTCACGCTGTGTCCCTGTTGCTGTCTCGTTCCACCTAACCTAACCTATTATCTCATTGTTATCATTGGTACTGTGACGTCACTTCCACGCGTATATCCCTAACGTGGGATTCCTCTGTCAGAACTTCCGACCAAAAATTCTGTGACATCGCTGGAAAATATAGCTTCTGTCCGCAGGAGGTAAAGGAACGATTAATCGATGGTATATTTTCGACTTGAGAGAGAGAGAGAGAGAGACAAAGCAAGTACAATTTTTAGATACGGTTTCTAATAAGAGAAATAAGGACACATGCCTCCCTTTACAATATCCCATTTGCCTCTGGGAAGAACCTTTGGGCATTTGTTTTACACGGGACATATGTCTCTCTGTCATCTTTTATTAGGGAATAGCAGATCCTTGATTTTTTTTAGTATATTATTAGTATGGCTAATTTATATCTATATATCTCAAATTCAATAGGTATATGTTGGTTATATATACTTGCTTGATGATATCGGAGTGAAAGCACAAAATCTTTTTTGTCAGATCCTACTCACACCTATACCTATCGTCATTCTTATCTGCCTCTCTCTCTCTCTCACTACCGATTTAATTGTGCTTTCACGTGCTTCTGTGAGCTTGTCGAACACGTTGAATTATGTCTACGAATAAACAGTAGATAATAAATTCTCCACTCACAGTTGCTTTAAGCAACTTCACGTTATGAAATACGTAAATCCAACCTAGCTCTTGACGTAATTCTCGTCCGTCGTGTTGTCGACCATTGCACGTCCTTATTCATCCTTTGGTTCAATAACCACAAGGAAAACTCGTTACCCTGTTCTTTTGTCACGTGAGACTGTCTCTCTCTCTCTCTCTCTCTCTGTAAAAAAAAAGCGGATTTCTTGTGAAAAGTCTGATTTTTGTCATGCCTGGATTTGTTCGCCTTCGGGTCACGGATATTATGGACGTCATTTTTCTTCTACACTTCAATCCTAATCGTTAGGCTATTTGGTTTGTTTCTTCATCAAAGTTAGCAGCGATGCAATTCTTACAGCATGCAGGTCTGACCAATTCGAATGCGAACCTGGATACTGTGTCTCCATGAGTCGGCGCTGCGACAGCTACAGGGACTGTCAAAATAGTCGGGACGAACTCGATTGTTCGAACAACCACAGTACGAATCACCATTAACAACGTATTAAGGCTGTAACAGGCCAAGACACCTAAGTATTGATATACGTAATACGAACAACGCGTAACCTAATGGGAATACGATATTAACTGATATATCTATATAGATGGTTTGTGGATGAGCGATGCATGTTGCATATGCATTTGCATCGGGAACTGCACGATTTGGGAATCGGTCGGGAAATTGACACGTATTGGAATTTTGTGTAACATTAATAATTTTGTAGTTGCCCGAGCATGTGGTTTGCTTTTAATGCAATTTCGTATTAATCGCCACGTACGAGATTCGTATTAAATTGCGGATAAGTAGAATGTATTTTTTTCGGGGGCCATCTTACCTTGAGTTTCAATGCTAGAGAGTCACTTCACAAATATATATTTCAATTGCGGATCGAGCATAGGTAGAGAAAGATCAAACTTGCTGTTACGTATCATTGGTACTGAATGTTTGTATGGTTCTTACTTTAATGGTTTCTTTTTTTTTGAGGCTTGAATTCGATTTTTTTTTTGGTCATAACTTTTTTATCCCAATTAAGCAACTTACGAGTGCCGTTTACTTTCTCGAGCGAGTCTTGGGGAAACAGTCGTTTTACGTATACGTAGTTAGGAACGTTGAATTAAGGAGACTGCGTGTTGAATTTTTCTTTTTTCATAGTCGGTTAAGTTATCGATTAGGGTAATTATTAGAATTATTTATTAATGCCCTTCTGATAAGTGCAAGTGTCATCGGCACTCGTTAAGATAATCGTTACTATTCAGGTAATTGACTCTAGTGTAACAGTTTGAAAATTTGAGATTTTGATGATATTCAAAATTTCATAAAGTTCGCACAGTTTCGCAATTCACATAAATTCATTGGTTGACGTCAATTACTGTCTTATTGCATCTAAAGTGCAATGAGAAACTTGAGAGAACAAAATTAATTTGAATACAAAAATAATTGGATATTTTATTCGAAAAAAATTTTAAAGCTACATTATAATGTTAGAGACGTATAACGTAAGTCATGGATCTCGAGTCGATCTTTATTCTTGATCTTGATTTCGATCAGTAATATATCATTGAGAATCATGAAATATATTCCAAGGATCCCAAATGACATTTCAATAATAATTTTTTACGATTATTCGTTATTTTGAAAAATTTTATTAAAAAATAACATCAACGACACATAGTTTTCCAATCGTTCGTTTGAGCCACGATAATTTTCTTTTTCGTAAGCTCGACTGCATATCCTCTTTAATTATGAATTTTTTTTTTTCATCCCCTAATATCCCACAGCGAGGTGTAGACCGGACGAGTTCGAGTGTTCAAACGGAACGTGCGTCAGCAAAAGTGCAAGATGCGATGGACGGAACGACTGTTCAGATTATTCCGATGAGCGTGACTGTAATGGTATAAAAAAATTTTGATTTCTTTAGACTTTTTCTTTCCCATTCCTCGCCTGGCATCGTTTCATCGTCATTAATCTCACGTGAAAATACGCCCAGAATTTGTCAAAGAATTTTCACGTGGTTCTTCGTCTCTTCGTTAATATTTTTCTTGTTTTTTTTTTTTTCTATTCTTTCAGTAATAGCGTGCAATAACGATCAGTATCGTTGCATCGACGGAACTTGCTTGAGCATCGATAAAAGGTGTAACGGAGTCCAGGATTGCCGTAACGGAGAAGACGAGAGTCAATGCGGTGAGTTTACCGAGTCGTCATATAAAACGATTATATATATATATATATATACTAGATTTTCTTCGTGTAATAATATTTTTAGGTGATAATTTAATTGCAACGATAGTCCAGCCTGGGACTATCGTGTTAAACAGATTCCGTATAACCTAGAATCTAGGCACTTGTAATGTTCCCACGTTTCTTTTAGGATGAAAAATGCCGGTCGTATTTACGTATTTTTTTTTCGCGAATATCGTAATAGAAATTTCAGGATACTTTCAGGATGCTCATGATGCAACTTAATGTATGCAAGTATCGTTAGCTCCTGAATGATATTTTGACGAAGAAAATTCGAGTTAACCCGAGTTATAGAGTTTCGAGTTTTTTTTTTCTGGGTTAGAAAAAAAAGAAAAAACTCAAAAGAAACAACCATCAGATTGCAGTCTAGCCAACGTACGAAAAACCTCATGAAACTCGATACTCCTCGGTCACGCTCGGCGTACCTTTCGATATTTCAATCTTCAACCCTGACCGAAGGCTCATATCGTTCTATTTTTTTTTTCGCGACCATCCAATCGCACATCCCCACCATAAAATAATCGATAGTCATAAAATTGAGAGAATCCAAGAATCGCGAATAAAATTTCAACACGATCATTTTTTCCTCGAATAATCATCGATCCTGATTCCGAATGACGTCGCGATTACGTCCGTGGACGTTGAAAATTTGCGAAAAATATTTCTTGATACTCGCAATTATTGCCTCGCGTCTCATTATCGCCATGTTCCATGTTGTCGCATAGTATGCTTTGTCGTGGCTGCGAATCGCTAATTATCATACGCAATACTTTGGCTAGTAACCGATATCGATCGATCACAATTGATTGATCGATCGATTCCAAGTATACACCCGCTACAGAGTTTATGTCGAAGAGGTTATGGGTTTCCCTTAAATCGAGCCTTGCTCCTCCTCCCATCCTGGGAAGCGGTGCCTGGGCTAGTATTTTATCAGCTTTATCAGTGCGGTGTGTGCGCCTTGTGTGGAGCAGATTGTGCGCCGTCGAAGTTTCGCTGCAGTGACGGCAACTGCATCAACTACGAGTTGCAGTGCAATGGTGTCAACGAGTGTCCTGACGGATCCGACGAGAAAGACTGCGGTAACTATGCCATCATCAATGGTAGAGACTTTCAGACTTTAGATTTTCAGACTTCAGACTTGAGACACATAACCCTTCCATATCCATCCCTTCTATCCTTATAACCGATTCACACACCTTCGTACATACTGTATACGCATTCTAGTGCCTACGTCATATCCTCGTGAAATCTATTAGAAATCAGACGCGTACTTGTACACGCGGATATCAAGCAGTACTGACTTGGCGCTGATGAAGAACCTCAATCACTCTCAAGTACCTAGACTCAAGATGATCTCTTCTTGCGGAGGCTTTTTCTACTTCAGCATCTATTTTGTGCAGCTTCCGCACTATGAACATTCACTGTTACAGTCGAGTAACTTGTGTACTGGACCATTTGAATATTTGTACGATCATTTGATACTGATATTTCTTTGCATCAATCAGGATTCTGATCAGCGCCTAGTTACTTAAGGATCTTTCGTAAAGTTAACGTTTTAGGGTAGATCGAAGGATTTTCGATATTGACACTTTTTTTAATAGTATTTATTTATCATTTTCTCAAGATATGACGAATTTCTCTCGTTCGTTCATCGTCACGTTTTGTACTTCAATTCCATGTATTTTTTCTTTGTCACGCATCCTCATCGATCGTCATATAGAAAACTCACCGTGGCGCAACTATTATAATGCTGCGAGATTCAGGAGCATCGCTAACCAAGACGTCGATTCTAGATCGGGCAAATTAGGGCAAGGCAATTCTTCTAAGCCGATGTTTCCAATGTATTCCAAGCCTGGTAGGAATGTTAATGTCATCACAATTGGGTCGTCGAATGTCAATAATTACAAGACGAACTTGCGACACGTCCTCGACGCATTCCCTGAGCTTGCTACTTCGAAACGGTTTGATCGGACGAGGAATGCTGATTTTCGAAAGACCACGTGGAAAGGTGTCGAGCGACGATCGAACGCTACGTCGAATGACGTCACAGTCAACGGATCGAGAAAAGACGATTGGATGGAATCGAAGATTTCGACCGGTGTGAAATTGGCGAACGCGATTGCTGCTGCCTTTCCGGAAATCAAGAGCAGGAAAATATTACGGACGAAAAATAACACGCGCTCACCCAAGGACGACGTGGAGACTTTTGACTTGGATGAAAAGTCAAAGGATAAATTCATCGCTCCTAAAGCCCGCAAAAGTTTTGCCGATTACCTCAAGCAACACTTGTCTCATCTTACACCGTCTTCTATAATTAGTATAACTGTTATGCCAAAAAAAGGTGAGAAGTACAAGAGATCTGGAGATAGCGAAAAAAATAAATTAAATCTTGGTTCAAAAGCGTCAAGTTACTTTGAGAAATACTTGAAACATCTCACACCGTCGCCTACTAGTGGAAACCGTGGATCGGTAATAACGCCGATTTATCCATATAACGAAAATGTCAACGAGGATCGTAACTTTGAACGTTATCAGGCTGCAGAGGATCATCTGAATTATTCATCTAACGAGGTAGAAGTGTTTGGCAGTGAGGAAAACAAGACTAACATTAATACATATAATGATAGTGTTAAAGTTACTAAATATCCTACGATAAGTAATGGCAGTAACGTTGATTATTACTTTAAAAAATATTCCATCCCTCTAATCACTTCTGCTACTAAAGTCTACAATTCTTTGAAGGATTCCTCCAAATTTGCTAGACAAGAGGCAACGACTGACTCTATAAGACATTACGCGATAACGAGAAAGTATGGTAGGAGATATGGGTCAAGGATGAACCCACCGACTACAGAACGTAATATTTATGGAAAAATACCCGTCGAATCTTTACTATTTGCACCCGAGGGTGGATCGATCTCATCGAACGTCACGTTAACTCGATATTTTCATAAAACAGGTAAAGTAGATACAAATCAACATTCGACGACTGTCGAGCAGACTACGTTAAAGAAACACGTGGATGATTGTACATTTAATTGTAACGCGCCAGAGGAGAAGACACATGTGGAATCTGGACATCATATGGAAGAATCTGGAGCGGTTACAAACTCCAGTGTCGATATTGATTCTGGCTTGATTGAATCAGTAGAAAAAATAGACAGCGAGTCGGACATTAAAGATTCAAGCAAAGAATCAGATTCTATCGACGTAGCGTCAAAGTCTGAAGATAAATCGAGGGGTTTAGATAGCTCGTTATGGGATGCGTCGTCTTCGAAATACAAAGAGAATGACGTTTCTAATGAAAAATCCTTAGGCCCTTGGGAATCCAAGGAGACGCTCGAGGGATCCAAAGAAACTGAGCCAGCAGGAGATTCGGTGGTGGAAAAGCAGGGAAAGAAGCACCGCGAATCAGAAACAACGATTACGCTACCAAACACTACTGAGGACCATACTGGGAGTTGGTTCTCGAATCTTATACCTTCTAGTATCTTTAACTCAAAATCAAAAACTGATTCGAGCGAAAGCGTGGAAAATAATTTTGCAATCTCCACGACTACCTTTAATTATGACGATTATGATGAAACTAGGAATCACTTGGTCTACACCGAAGAGTCGAAAGTAACTGGTACGAGCACTCGAGAGAATTTTGAAGATTCTGCTGAAGCCACTACGACTGCTGGACCAGTCGATACCATGACGGAAAGGATTACGACTACCGAAGTTACTACCAGTGATGATTCGTTAGGTAAAAGTTATGAATTTGAAAAGAGCGAAGAGAAGAAAACAGTCGAATATTTAGCCTGGTTTCTAGGGACCAATGAAGATGGAGATAGCGAGGAAGACAAGAGTGGAAAGAAGAATAACGAAATCGATGACACCATGGAAAACACGTATGAAGTAGACAATGATAATACATATAGCACAAGCAGCACTACGGAGTCACTTGGATATTTAGGCTCTCTTAATGTAGGAAAGGAAAAGCAAACAACCGACAATGACAATGATTATTGGAGTTCAAATGATCATGATGAGAAAGATAGTATCGAATCTAGCTACACTGCTGATACCATAACAGAAAATATCTGGACCACTCAGGATCGAAATATTTTCGAAAATAGAGACGATGGTACCAGTGTAAGATCCGTGACGAAACCAGAGGCTATTTACGAGGAAACAACCATGGATGAAAAAATAGTGTACGATAGATCTGGTTATGATGATTCAACTTCTGATAATACTACGTGGGACGGTTGTCGCGATGATGAACATTACTGCAAGTCCGATGGCTGGTGTATCGATGAAAGTCTTGTATGCGACGGTACTAAAGATTGCACTGATGCAAGTGACGAAATTGAATCTTGCGAATACATCGAGGAATTGAATCTATTTTACAATGACCAAAGTAATAAGTTGCCGATCGAAGAAAATCTTTCCAGTGTTACAACAACGTCGTTCAAGTGCCCGAGTAGCCATTTTAGTTGTGATGGATGGTGCCTCGAGGAAAGTTTAATTTGTGATGGTGTACAAGACTGTGAGGACGGAAGTGACGAGGAGGATTGCCAAAAGAGGAACGAGTACACAGGTAGACAACGTTGAAAAACGAAAAAATGAAATCAAGCAACAATACGGGCTCATGTGTCGTCCGCCTCTCTGCTGTATAAATACAAACGGCTGTTCGTGGCTGATAGAAACATGTGGGGAACTCTGGGTAAATTACAAAGCAAAATGGACTCTTGCTGAGTAATCGTCCTGCGTCTATATGTACGGTTCGAAATGAAACTGCGAGTTAGGATTTGATTCGTTATGTTCAGCAATGGGAATTTCAAATGTACATCTTTCTCTTTGTATTCGTCCTTTATGGTTTTAATTTCAATTGTATCCACAGTGTCGCGCATTGAAAGTAAGATACCTGAAGTTGCCGCGATTGATATGAAGTTCTTTTGTTTTCCCGCCAGGATCCAGTGTGAATATAGCAATTTGTAAGGTATAGTACGTTTAGGAATAACGTTTTATTGCAAAGCTACTAGCACGCGGCAACTTCAGACTTTACTTTATGTAAGACACGCGGTATAGATATATGTGTAGTGTAGGTTTCTAGAATTTAAGCAGTGCTTGTAAACGCTTTTCTCAATTCTATCGTGACGTGTGTTTATCTCCTGAATCGTAGAGCAAGGGTGAATATGATACTTGATACTTGGTAGGCCCTGGCTTGGAAAGGGCCTGTAGATGTAAGATATATAAAAGACGGTGAGAAATTTCGAGACACAATATTGTCGTGCAGTAGTAATACACTAAAGTAATATATCAGCTGTTAAAAATTATCGCCAAGACGTTGTAAACTTGTTTCCATGTTAAAGTTACGACTTCCCACTGCATTGCGGGACTCTTGTAAAAATACATCATAATAACGTATCAACTCGAATGACTCGAAGCTCGATCCAAGATGGCTGCCAGATTCGAGATTATGAAAAATATGAAATTTTATAAAAAATATTTTCTCAACGTCTTCCAACATTCAAATCGTATCATTCAATCTCATCTCATCTCATTTTCATTTTTTTTACAACCTAAACTCGTCCTATACCTCTCAACTGTATTACGCTAGTCACGTTTATACTGTACATAAATGAAAACTGTTAACAGACGTACGCTTTAAATGTTAGAAACGCTTAAGTTTCTTCACCTGTAAAAAAAAAAAGAAATGTAATTCGACCAAGGAGTTACAGGCGCTTTAAACGTATTACTCTACTTATGAACTGTGCCTAAACTGCTTTAAATGTTTCTGTGTTTATAGCTTCTGCCTTGCTTAGTCTCAATCGCAGTTCCTAACCTCAATATTCGGCTTGTTCACAATTATTACCATCTATGACGCAAGCCTAGGAAATATTTAAACGAACTTTTAACTAGTCTCTCATATGACTTTTGAATTCGAATATTGAGATACGTAACAGGGTATGGCGATTGAGAACTACAAGGGTATTTTTTACCGTTGGGCCCCGTAGGTTTGGCACCGTGCCCTTCTATGGACTTCACCTGTGGGGATGGCTCTTGCATTCCACAGAGCTCGGTCTGCGACGGATTCGACGACTGCCCGACGGCAGATGACGAGATTCACTGCGGTATACAAATCCTTTCTTTTTCACTTAATTTTCGTACCAGAAAGACACACTAGATGGAAACTATACGAATTTATTAATCCATGGTCCATATGCAAACGAATGATTTGAATAACGATAGACATTGATTATTAAAACTATATCATAATTTAATTATTATTATATTTAAAATTATTTTAATTTTCATGTGTTCTCTCTGGTGACGAATCTCCCTGCTTTGCTTGTGTCCGATTAATTACAGTGCTTGTTACGTTGGGTCCCATTTGCTTATCTCACATAATTCACATGTACATATAGTCATATACTTTCGTAAAAAAATTAGCTTCTCTCGTCCTAACACCGGGTCCAACGATCGCGTCTTGAAAATCGAAAAGTTTCTGTGAAATATTTAAGGATTCATGACGAAAACGCTACGTGAGAAATTACGATATTGAAAGCTGACTGTGACAGTTTTGTACAGTCCCAGAATTTGGAGCTTTGTAATCAGCGTGAAACATACCGAAACTTTTGGACGTTCATATCTAACAGTAACGTATCTGGTATAGGTTATGTCCCCCGTCCAATACGGTCCAACCCCTTTTGACCTACCATTTGTAAATTATCCAAAGAGTTAGACGCAGTCAGTACATGCATTTCATTATCTAGATTATCTATCCATCTCATCTATCTACTTTATCTATATCATGGTAGACGCTTGCGGATAAATATTACGTTAAATATCCATCTAGGACATTCCCTCGTTAAGTAAAGCGGGCCGATCTCGCGTGTCACTTGGAAAACAAGTTTTTAGATTGACGTTACCATCGCGTACGGCATAATTCTAATCTAACAATTATAATGGTCAAGTAGTGCAAAGTGTTATGCGAGCTGTATTATGTACTCGTGAATTAATTTGAAATTCCTAGACAAGGTTGCGACCCACGTTCCAATCGTCATCGCTATTAGTATCACTTGTCTAAGGAACGTGGAACGTGGAATTATTCAGTATCAGGTTGACACATCCGCGCACCTAGCGGCCGTTGCACGTACTAGTACAATGGAGAATAAACATAGCAAGCAACATGCGTTGCCTACGCGTACAGTACGAACGTAAAGGTCTGTAAAACAGTTAACGTCCATGACGAAAACTTATGTATTCATGAGAAAGCGCGAACGCCAGTGCCAAGGAATCTGACTTGGCTCCGCTCGAAGTTTAAGGGAAAGAAAGGGGGAAAAAAAAAAGTTGGAGCACGGCGCGGCTTGACAAATGGTTTTATAATGCGGAGTCATTAGAAGGTTTATGAGAAGTTAATAGCCGAGTATCGTTCGCCAATTTGCATCTGGTTAGCGTGAATGCGTTTTGAGGTTCGTAAGGGACTTTTCAATTTTCACGCTTACGAATCTGCTCGATCTTCACTTTTTCTTATTTCGCGAGGAGATCCGAATCGGGCGACCTTCTTTCATTTGGTTTGAGGTTAGGCGTACGTGGAATATCGTAGGACTAGAAATCGTATTCTTGGTCAAAGTTTTAATTCGCTAATACCGGCTCATACTAATTAACTATTGTCCTTCGGCTATCGTTGAATGACTCGTTAGTACGTGTTTAAGTAGGAGGTCAATAATTTCATCGTCACATATTGTCACAGTCATAAATACATTTGACGCAATCGTACCAAAGCGTATCAAGGTTATTGTTTCTATAAAAAAAAAATGAAATAATTGCGCCATAATTTTTTATTACGTTGCATTACTTAAAATGAAATTCCTTGCTGAACCTGCTTTTGCTTGCGTATACCGATGTAAATTTCATACGCATTTCGTCCAATAGAAATTTTCTATCCTCTTCCTCGTATCCCTTTGCTATTGGAATCCTTTGTACGACGGATCGCCGTTGTACCTAACCTCAACCTATAGTCCCGTTTCTGTGTGGCTTCAGCTTCATACGTGTGTTTTATGCGAATTTCATGACGTAAACAGACCGGGATTGCACACCTACGCAGTTCAAGTGCATCGCAACAGGCAAGTGCATCGAGGCCATCTACAGGTGCGATGGAATCTCAGACTGTTCAGATGTCAGCGACGAGGACGGCTGTCCATCGGTTAACGAAACGAATGTGCACAACAGACCGCCTACCAGTACGCCATTTTGTGTTCCCATTGCTTTTTACAAATTTTCACCCTCGAGGTTACATGGTGACGGTTATTAATATTTAGTCAAGATCTGTCTATGCTCTTATTACATTTTATATTTCGTGATACCATGTATACTCGAGTATCAGATTATAATGAGATCAAATCATGCTGGACCCTTGGTGGATGCTGCACGAAAATTATACACGACGCCACCGAGAGTTCTCTTGATTTTTTCTTATTATACGAAAAAAATATCGAAAGCTCAAAATCGTATCATCATACATGTCGCTATCATTGATATTCATCACTGTCATGTTGCATCATCATGCTGTCATGCTTGCTACTGCAAGTAACAATCACACCCAATAATCACACGCTTTGTATCCAATGCTTGAAATTTCTAGATCTTACCTTCACGTCGTTATACTAGTAGAATTCGTTCTAGTAGCGTGAAATTTTCAAAATCAATTTTTCTCTATACCATAAGAATGCTTATCGATCGTTTTTATCTGAAATCTTTGATTCTTCCGTTAGGATGAATTTTTTTTTTTTTATTTTCGTTACACTATTATTACACGATACGTATTGCTTAAGGGTGCTCAATGTGCTTTATATCCGAACTTTCCACAATTATTTGTACAAGTAGACCTGTCACCACCAGACTGGGTAACGGAGAAGCCACGCACTTGCGACCCGAAGACGGAATTCAGTTGCGATTCCGGCACGTGCTTGAAGCTTAATAAAAAGTGTAATCGTATCTTCGACTGTATTGACGGCAGTGACGAGAGGGGTTGTGGTAAGAGCTTAAGACCCATCGTTTTCCTATAGAGAACAAATAAGAACGAAACAAAGAAAATTACCCTTATCCGTCTATTCTTAGTAGCCACACCTATCCTGTGGGGTTTTAAACGTGGAAAGCGTGTAATATTCTCTGTTCAATATTCAAGTGTCGAGTAAAATTTTTCCAGCAAAGTCCATCGACCATAATTGCCAAGCTCTAGACCAAATGACATAATGACGTTCCGAACGTTACTGGCATTAGTTTACACGGGGAGTAAAGTCGCGCGAAATTATGCCATATTCTCGCGAGGGTAAAGATGCGTCGTGTTTACTCGTAATTTCCCATTGTTTTTCATTGGCATCTATTAGAAAATCATTATACTCGTCCGCTTGCCTAACGTCCTATATCATGGATATACGTAGCCGGTGGAAACGTAGATATTTACATCTTTACCGATTGGCTGTACGCGAGTTTACCACAAGTCGATATCTACCCTACGTGAGATGTATTTGGGATTAAGTATCGTGGATCGTTTCTTCGTTTTATGGGAATCCAATACTTCGCTCTGCCAGTCAGCCAAACTTTTCTTACTCTCCTTACTTTTTACCATCCTTGTATCGCACCACGTTCTTAAAGATCATCTTCCAAAACGCTGAAACACCCCTTTTGGCGCTTCCTCTTATGAGCTTTTGTTCGTCTCTGTCTGTACGTTAAGCTGCCTGTTTTCCTGACGAGTGGAGATGCACCAGCGGCGAATGCATTCCGGAGAATGAGAGGTGCGATGGTAAATCGGATTGTCCTGACGATTCGGATGAGCATCTATGTGGTAACTATGATACCGTATATGCTTTCGTTTTATTCAGCCATATTCTTATCCTGCCTATAACCGCGATTTTTTCTATCGATAACAATACCGTGCATATTGAGCATCTACATTCATACTGAGTCAAGCCAAGATCGGTCGTCCTGTTGGCAGATATTAACGAGCTTCCTGATTGATATTACGAATCCTTACTTTTCGCTTGACCACGAAGTGTAAACATTGACTGGGGTCTATCGTTGTTATAAAATCCTTCTAGCGAACCATTAGTAAGAATATTGTTAGAATTGGGATTCGTACCATTCGAACTGGAGGTTGCGTCATGTTACGCAATTTCTTTATAATACACGGCTCAATCGAATCGTCACGTTCGCCGTCGCGATTCGACTTCCTTTTTTCTCCACGTTATTATCCAACGAGTATGAAAATACAGAAATAAGTCCCACGTGCTTTATTTACGATTCACCCTGTCTGTACTCCGCGCGATTAATTCACTGTATTTATACACGGAAATGCTTTCGGTACTCTGCACCGATAATGAATTTTCTATTATTTATTCGCATGTGACTCAAGTGACGTTTTATAACATCGTATTTGTACCTCTAAGTTTCCCTCTGTTATTACTGTGAATCGCGTATGTACCTTATGAATATTGAATAGCGAGAAGGATGAAAAGGAAAAGTTTTTTTTTTCAAATGCACGTATTCGAAAATACATCTCTTTTTACACTTGTGCTCGCGTGTACTGTACCTTTTTGTACTGTTGCTAGAAACAGGCAATGGTAGCTATGTCGCAATGATATAATAATAGTCATCGTAGCGTATCGTGCGACGCATGTTTCTGATAAGAGATTGTAAATGCATTGTAGTATTCGAATGCCCACCCGGAACTTTCCGATGCAATGATGGATTATGCCTTCAAGATATTAAAATGCATTGCGACGGCAGGAAGCAATGCCGCGACGGCTCCGACGAGATCAATTGCCGTATGTCTTTTTAGTTTCACATTATGTGTCACGTATTTTATATATTTTAATTTTAACTCTTCACTCATGCCTATGGTATACGTATGTAAATATATCTATCTTATGTATACATTCTATCGCTCGTAGACAACAGTTATTCTCTAGTCAAACTATCAAGCTTCTACTTTCTGTACGATATCGAAATGTCTATATCCGGCCGCACCTCATGCACCATCAACAACGATGCAATCGTCTTGAAAATTTTTAAAGCTTTATTTAAAGCATAACAGTGCATAATAAAGTAGCACGTTGCAACACGGTTTACCTCGTAACGTTAAGCTTCCTGTCAGCCAGTATCGTAGCGACTAATTCTTGTATTGTATATCCGACATCAACCTTTTCTGACGTCATAGGTCGACTTCTCTATTCCTTTAATGGATAACCTATACATTGCAGCGCGTTATCGAGCCGAAGGAAACGAGCTGTGTATACTACTGTGTTAATGCTTGGAATAATTTTCGTGCATTGGTCACTTAAGACTCTAATTAACAATCTGTGACTAATGGGATTTCGACTGGCGTTACTAACTCTGCTAATCTCGTTTCCACGTATCGACCGCTTGAGCGGATTATAACAAGGCGCTGCGCGACTCCTGTTTACTGCTATACGGATGACGATACTAACTTCTCTGATGCTGTTAAAGGACATGAAATATTTTACAATTTTCAGCACTTACTGTTATCGCAGTTTTCGAATGATAATATTCTCTCGTCTTGAGTATATTCTTCAAATGCAACTTTCATCTCTATATCTATATCTATACTCTGTGGCTGTTATGTCTTTTAGACCTGTTCTTCTATATTCTGTACATACCTGTATATACTATCACTTTCGATTGCATTTCAAAACTACTTTTACCCACTGTTGTCTTTTCAGCACAGGTTGCCTGACTGATATATACACATTATATATAATATTGTACAATATTACGCCTGTGTCTTCTCTTTATATATATATATAACACCGTATGCGTATACGTTTATTTGTATCGTACATATATATATATATATATATATATATATATATATATGTATGATATGAATATTTTATTTAATCACGTTCTCACGTATACCCTCTCATTTTTTAATACGTACGAGTAACTATTGCATGACAAACGGCAATGTGCATACAATATTTTCTTCACGAGTACGATTGGCCGTTACACTTAATACTGTTGTATTATAGCAATACGAATTTATAGGTAAATATGTGAGAAAGTGTGCACCTCGCTGCTTTGTATAAAACTTTTCATATTTTTCCTCCTGATATCCACTCTCGTTTGTTTTCCCATTTTATCATTGGTTTATCAATTTTTCAGAGTGCCCCGAAGGCCAAAGGCCATGCGACAATGGGATATGCATCATGAAGGACTTTTTCTGTGACACCAAACTCGATTGCCTGGACGAGAGTGACGAGAAAAATTGCCGTAAGTAACTCGCGAGCATTTAAATACAATTTTTGTATCCTCAGACACGTTCGCTCGAAAATAATATGTCTTACAGCTAACGTAGGACCAGGACGTCCACAGCCTGAGGAATGTTCCGACAATGAATTCACATGTAACGACGGCTCGTGTATACCGTTGTCAGGTCGCTGCAATGGAATTGAAGACTGTACAGATGGTAAAGACGAACTCGAATGCCCTGCTGGTAAGTCGAATATCGGATTTATTCATAAGCTTCCTTGACAACGGACGAAAATTGGTCTTGGTCGTTTAAAAGCTAAACTTATCCCAGCTACCACAATCTAGATCATTAGAAACGTAGCTGTTCGAAGTATCCGAAACACTGTGAGAACCAGTTGACAATAGTTGCGTTATATTGCGTATGAATGACAATCCTGGACTTATTTTCAAATATAAAATATTATTATGATATTTAGCCCTAATTTAGTTTCTCTATTAACTTCACTCACTTCGTTTCAATAATACGTCCGAATTGATATTACTATTTTATATACTCATACATCATTTCACTGCTAGCACAAGACTTCATGCGCAACGACCTGATATGGCTGAGGATGAATATATGCGTTTGAGAATGACGAAAATTCATTTGCTATAACCCATGTTATTTCAGAGATCACTGCCATCTACCGTAGTGTTTACGTATTATCATTCTCGCCACTGTCAGCAATGGTAAAACTTATTGAAGAACTTTCATGTGGGATATCTTGAACGACATTAACAAGTTTATTCGTATTCTTGTTTTTCGGACAGTAACCGAAGCTCCCACACATAACACTGTGGTTCAGATTGGGTTACTTCTAGGTGTAGACGCTTTGGATAAAACCTCTTCAATCGAGCTACCAGAGACCGGGGTGATAGCCAATGCGAATCCTGATGAAAACAGTGCGTTCAGCCCAGGTACTGGCGCAGATCCTGGGCTGTCGTCGAATCTGAGCACGCCGAGGAGTTGTTCCCCGGGTGATTTTGTTTGTGCCGACGGCACTTGCATCCCCGCGGATCATCACTGCGACCATTTCTACGATTGCCGTGACTTTACCGACGAACAGTACTGCTTCGGTTAGACCATTTGTAGACCTCGACAATCTGGCGGTACCGTTCACCATTTTACCACCGATCCTCTACACTTCCTTATGCCAGTTCAATGTATATGTATATATATATATATATATATATATAGTCCCGTCTTCATTGAATTTCCTGTATCCGGTCTAAATAACTGGAGAGCAATGACTCTGTATATGAGTGATTATGAAATTTTATTATCAGAAAATCACGTAATCTCTGTATCACGCATTGTTTTAACGCATAGGTTAATTATGCATCGGATGTGAATTATGAAATTTTTTATAAACAATTGATCGGTAATATTTTGCTTGATCGATATCAACCAAGAAGTTCATGTTCAGCTATTGGGCTATTTCGATTCGTTTAAGTCGGCACAGTGTCATTTACGTAATATCCAAAATTTTGTACCTGTAGCTATATATTTTGACATCTTTTGCAAAAGCTCGATTTCAGATCGTTCTCTTCAGGTCCTTTTTTTTTTATTTAAAAAGTCCTACTCCGATCCCCAGATTCTCTTGGCTCTACGTCATTTCCTGTCAGTCAGTGTTAGCGGTCGAATAGACGATGTGTAGGTTGTTGGCGTTCAAGTAGAGATTTGATTGAATTTAGACTCTGCATTCGCAGAGCCAGATGTCAAGTCGGCAGCCTTTTGGTATATCAGAGGTGTCTTTGTGATCGATAGTGCATCTCTGCCTGGTGTAAAGATTAGAAAATTCGTTTACGTAGGTAGACAGTTCTCTTTTTTTTTTTTAGAAAAAAAAAAAAGTCCCTTCGCGACACGTCTGGAATTATACGGCTATTGTAGCTGGATCTTAATGCAATAAAATACCTAAAATTTCCTAAGAACTTTAACATACAAATAAATTCTGGGTAAACTTTCATTATAAAAAGGATTCTTGACGTGTATGATGATACAGTAATTGGCAGAAATTTATTAATCAACCGATATATATATATATATATATATATATATATATGATAAATGAATATTGTATGATATAATACTGACTAATTTACTGGCATTTTATTGTATTTGCTATTCAACGCTGATCGTGAATGGGACCGTAGAATACTTACACCTAACAAACACAGTCTTTTATACACTTCTAAATCCGATTTTGCATTGTCACAAAATAATATATTTTTTTTTTACACGTTACAATCACATCACTTTACACTGCCACACAATTTTGATATTCATATATTGACTATAACGATTTGTATTATCTTAATAGCATTTACGATAAATTGACGGCATTGATATTCACGTTACGAACCAGGAAGTCGCATTTAAAATGTTTCAGGAACGTAAAAAAGTGATGCTGCGCGTTCAAGGAATATCGTTATCCCGTCGGGTTTAACGTGAATGATAATTTATAGATGTTCGTAGATAATAGTAATACTTTATTCATAATCGTTGGATTTATATGCACGGTGAGCCATAGAAAGTTCAAAGGCACGCGAGATGCGTCCATTATGCGGTGGTTTGAATTTTTGGGAAAATTTGGAATTTTTATTACCCCCGATAACAGTGACCGTTAAATTACGTTCTCTGTCTCATCGTGCATCCCTGTATCATACGTGCATACACACACGCATACACACGCAGAATGTTTCTATCCTGTCGATATAGTCGAAAAAAGAACAAAATCCTGTACGTTCGCTATACCTATATATTTATCGCAGTAAACCTATACCCTAAATCGAATATCCTTCTCACGTGTATATTTACCAAAGTATTGTATCTCGTAGGCTACATCCTGATAACCACATTACCATACAGCCATTGTCGTCATACTATCGTATCGTAATTAAATGTTAAATCATCGTTTAGAGTCTATTGAAGAACTTTTGTGGTGGTTTCGATCTAGAATTTGACTCTTTGTGTTTAATCTACATTTGTTATTTGATACCAATTATTTACATGGATCTAGTGTAATCGCCATCTTGATAACAATATGCACGTGCATTGCATTGTCCGTAGGCTGCGGCCGTGACGAGTTCCAGTGTCAAAACAGAGAGTGCATCAGAGCAGATCAGAGATGCAACAGAGTCTACGACTGCGAGGATGGTAGCGACGAAGATAATTGCGGTAAGTCTCAGCATCTCTCAGTGTATCTTAGTGTCTCTGTCAGTGGTTCAGGTTGTAAAATATAATTTACATTATCTTTTGCATTAATAGATGCAACTCTACGTCCAACACCACCCCCGACGCCATTACCGTCTACGACTACGCTATACGGTGTGGAACCTTCACGTTGTCCACGAGGATACTTCACCTGCACTTCAGATAGATTCTGCGTTCCTTCTTCGGCTCTTTGCAATGGAATTCCTGAATGTAGAGACGGATCTGACGAACAGAGATGCGGTAAGTTTAACGTTGACGTGTCACGAGGATCTATTTTTATTTTAAAGAACATTTTTAATTCGAACCTCTGAACGATCAACTGGTTACCTAATTAGTATCAAACTATCAGGGTGAGTATGTTTCTTTATGTAATTGTCTCTGGTCGCAATACCAAAGATTCCCCTGAGGTGTGTCCCTCGAACGGATGGAGATGCGAAAATGGTCCATGCATACCGTTGCATCGCCGTTGCGATCATCACGTCGATTGCCCACGTGACAACAGTGACGAATTGGACTGCGATTACGTGACCACCGAGAGAAACCACATGATCTGTACTCCCGACGAATGGAGATGTGAAAATGGTTCTTGCATCCGGCGCTGGCAAAGATGTGACGGGAAGGTTGACTGTCCAAAGGACACATCGGATGAATTGGATTGCGGCAACGAGCAACGTGAGTCAACGGGAAAAGTGCACGCGATGCACACGTGTCTGGATCTGGAATGCCCGCAGCATAACTAAAGGCCTACTTAGTATGATAAGACAACAAGTCAACCTTAACTCCAATTGATTTATTCCCAAGTGGGATTGGATGCCTATGATGATTTTTATTTGATTTATAATAGTACTAAGATGTACGACCGAAATGAACAGTGTGATCGTAGGACGGCTTCCTTGAATTGGATTAGAGTCTAATAATATTTTATTATTAGTTTCATTAGCTTAATCGTACTAAACACTTATCTGACAATGTGCCCTGTATACAATTTCTCACTGCATTTAGAATTTAATGCTTAACTGTATCAGCTTTGATTGACCGTAATGCGATTTTACTAAAAAGAGAATCAGTTCAACTGATACGTAATGGTAACAAGAGAATTTTTAGTATCTAATGTTTTAGCGTAATTGTAAATGACGATGTCAGACTAAACTTGATGATTCTTTTATATATATTATGTTCAATTTTATATTTATTCTTGTTATTTCGAACTTTATAGATACCGAAGAACGGGGCCTCAATCTCAAGACCTATCCCAGTGAACAAATCATCAAAGAAAGTAAGTGCAGTCCGTTACAAATGGATCTTATTGCTTCATAAGTCATTCTACAATGTCTTATAATGATCTCAATATTGAATTTTGCATTTACATTATTACAATAGAGATTCACTGGATTAATGTTTCCTCGTTAGAAAAATTATATAAATACTATGAAGAACAGAGTGTTGTTTGGACTAATATGCAGTGAACAATATTTCAATATTTGAAGCAGCGGGGTGAAAATAATTTTCAATCGTTTCACGTTCACCTTAAGCCAGGATCATATCTTATTGATAAAAGGAAAATGTATTAATTCAATTGTTTATTGTTTGTTTCTTGCCTTGGCCAGACCCGGCGAAGCAAGGTAAGATCATTTAAAAGAAGCTGCCTGAAAATCATGCTATGAGCTCACTCAGTCGTTCACGACTCGCGTTAGACGGAGCCATTAATAATATATAATCATCATTTGTCATCACATAATTACAAATGAACAATCGGTAAATCTCGTATATGATTTTGTACTCTGTCGAACGTTTGAAAGCTGTTTCTTGCTACGTTTATTTTCAATTTATTTATTATTTTATAAATCAAAGGTGCAACTTCATGGGCGACCAAGATACACGATTATTTCCGATTATGCCTACTTCCTTCCGGAAACTCGAATATCAGGGCATCTGAAAAATTATTCTTTTGTACTTGTTATTGTTTATTACTCACGCCTCCAGCTCGATATCTTGACTAAATTATATTGTAATGTATAAAATGATATAGTAGTTTCAGCTTTCACGCATCTAATGTAGTTAGCAGGTCACATCGAATTTACCAGTGAAGCATATTGCACTTATATCATGGAACACAACGACTAAATACATTTTACATTTCAGTCGTGGCATTAGCAATGCCACTAGGCACACTAACGTTAATAAATCAATAGAAATTCCTTAACCCACCAGATTAACAGAAGGAGACCTGTAAAATTTGATATGCATCATGACAAAGCATGATGAATGATTTCTTTGCATGACTCGTACTCCTTGAAATTGGTTATTTTACATATTGGTAGGGATCAGTAAAAGTTAATTGTTTCCCTGTAATAACACTAGGATTATTATAATTTACTTCAATTTCATTACTATGTATTCTTGTAACTCACACTGTGTATATTTTATTCAACTACCATCTAAATTCAGCAGCATGCGCAAGTTCTTAAAATTAATTTTCATCTTTTGCACCGACGATTCTATTCCTCTTAGTGAAAAGAGACAATATTGTTTTTCAAGCACGGATTCCTACTTCTTTCTCGTGCACTGTGCTGTATTTCTCATCTTTGAATCTTTGTACAGAAACTAATGAAATTTCGAAATTTTCTTGTGGAAAATGAAATTAAAAAAAGATACTAAACACATTTCTGTATATAATTGGTAATAATTGCTTCTGTAAAATTATCTATTGTGAACTTCATTAACAGCACTGTAATACCACACTATAATGTTATAGCAGGGCAAATGAATTTTCCAATGAGAAATACGAGAGAGTAAACTTGGCATAAACTCAATACACCCGTTACGATGCAATAAAAGAAAAAATAATTATGAAACCATACGAGGGCAGGGATGTAAAGTAAATGAACAATGCCTCTAATTATCGTACAATTATACCAGGTCGAGAGGTGGTGTTCCAATGCCGTGACGAAGGATATTTTCGTGCTAGAGTACATTGGATCCGAGAAAATAATCTCCCATTGCCACCCGGAAGTCGAGATAATAATGGACGTCTAGAAATACCAAACATCCAACTGAATGACAACGGAACATACATTTGCGAAGCAATAGGATATCCAAATTTAACTCGTGGACGTCAATTGCGCGTCTACCTAACAGTTGAGAAATGTAAGTTTTCTATAAGTTATCATTGACATCTTAATATTATTTTTATCATGTATTATTGACAGTCGAACTTCCGACAACTCGACCACCTCACGTTTGCGGATACAACGAGGCTACTTGCACTAATGGAGACTGTATTCCTAAATCTAGTATCTGTGACGGCAAATATGACTGTACTGATGGATCCGATGAGTTCAGATGCAGTGAGTATTGAAGATAAGATAAAGCATAGATTCCATCCTCCTTCTCTTCTCTCTCTCTCTCTTCTTCCCTTTCATAAAATAGTCATTGATGCTTTGTATTAGGTGCGCATTGGGCCTTTAGTTAATTAAATATTACAATTATGATTGTCATAAAAATGCGGAAACGTCCTTGCAGATCCACTTGGTTGTGAACCAAATCAATTCCGATGTGCCAATAAGCAGTGCGTCAGTAAAATCTGGCGTTGCGACGGCGACAAGGATTGTGCGGATGGCACTGATGAAGAAAATTGTGCTACTCTACCTCCTGGTTCCTTATGCCGATACAATGAATTCCAGTGTGCTAGCCATGACCAGTGCATTCCAAAGAGTTACCATTGCGACCAGGAACGGGATTGTCAGGATGGAAGTGATGAAATTGGATGCTGTATGTATACAACATAATACCACTGAAGAAATTTATTAAGTTGTTCTAGTGATGTGTATTAATATTAATATAATTTGTAATTAGTGAATATTACTATAGTTTCTAATACCATTCACTTTTATAGCTGAAGTGTACATTGTCAAACCACCACCGCCAATGGTACTCCTGGAACCAGGTGATAAATTGGTCCTCACCTGCACAGCTATTGGTATACCAACTCCAGAAGTGAACTGGCGATTGAATTGGGGACACGTACCCAAGAAATGTATCTCTACCTCTGTAAATGGTACAGGTACTCTGACCTGCGATGACATCCAGCTGGAAAATCAGGGTGCATATTCATGTGAAGCATTGAACATACGCGGTTTCGTATTCGCCGTTCCTGACGCCATTGTGACCGTCAAAGTTCCACATCGTGTATGTCCGAAAGGGAAATTCAATTCAGAAGCCAGATCAGTCGACGAATGTATATCCTGTTTCTGCTTTGGAGTCGCAACTGAATGTCACAGTGCGAACTTGTTCACCTACCAAATACCGCCACCATTTAACACTCATAAAGTCATATCTGTCGAAATTGCTCCAGAAATTCGAATTCTTGGAGACGTCAATAATGAAAATATCGAAGTGCGCCCACTTGGTCGTGACGGTGTTCAAATAACCTCTGCTTATAACAACGACTTGAGCTTGTCCAACGTACCGTACTTTTCATTGCCAGAAAATTATTATGGCAGCCAATTGAAATCCTATGGTGGATACCTTAAATATACTGTACGTTATGGTGGTAAAGAACCAACGAATTCTGCACCATCTGTTATTCTTAGCGGAAATAATTATATTCTTGTACATCATGGTAACAAGATTCAACCAGATTATGAGACAGAAGAGACTGTACGATTCTTCTATGGCGAATGGTATAAAAAACAAGGAAGATACGAAGTGGTGGCCTCAAGAGAGGAGATCATGATGGCCCTGGCGAATGTTGATAACATCTTAATAAAGTACGCATGATATATTCTAGTTTAAAGCTGTTTTGTGTTCATTTACTTCATTTCTATGTTCCTCTATAAAGGGCGCAATATGACAACGGACCAGAGTTTGATGTTAGTATCACTAATGTCGTTATGGATACTGCCGATAGTAGAAATACCGGACTGGGTACAGCATCCTACGTCGAAGAGTGTCAATGTCCTACAGGTACTTAAAAAATATATTATAGCACGACGCTACTAATTTCTTACATGATATTAATTCCCATTAAATTATACAGGATACACTGGTCTTTCCTGTGAGCATTGTGCACCTGGATATCTAAGACGTGAGAGTGGTCCTTGGCTAGGTCAGTGTTACCGAGATGAACCATCATGTCCACCAGGATACTATGGAGATCCATTAAGAAATATTGCCTGCCAGATCTGCCCTTGCCCGCACACAAGCCCAGCTAATCAGTAAGTTTACAAAAAATATCACAAGTGTATCAGAGTGAAAAATCTTATATAATAAATAATTATATAGATTCGCTCGTGTCTGTCATCTCGGCTCGGATGGTCAACCTACCTGTGAATGTCCGACTGGGTACATTGGACGAAGGTGTGAACAATGCGCAGCTGGATATCACGGAAATCCTCTCATTTCCGGTGACATGTGCGTCATAGATGAGCAATGCGATCCTAGCGGCAGTCTTAATGTTTATGTTGATCCTGTCACTGGCCAATGTCGTTGCAAGGTATTATACTTGAATTACTCTCTTCGTCTTTGTTCCTTACTCAACGACTTTGCTGTATAAAAATTCATGTTTGACTCATATTGCGTACCATTAATGCTTCAATTCACATTGGATTTTTCTAACTATTCCTGAAATGTAAGTAAACTCTGATGAACGGGTGCTTGAAGTTATTGTTCAACTGTTTGGATCATCATATAGTTTTATATTAAATAATGAATTTCTGTGATTTTATAGCAATATACGACTGGTGCAACTTGCAACCAATGCAAGGCTAATACGTTCAACCTGGCATTGGCAAATCAATTTGGATGTATCAGCTGCTTCTGTATGGGTATTACAAATAAATGCGTCTCTTCTGATTGGTACAGAAATGAGGTACGTATACAGTACTAGATACTTTGTTACAGTGACTAAAAAGAACAGTATCTTCTGCATCAATATATTATTTCATATAGATTCGTGTATCGTTCACCAACTCTATCGGAGAGTTCTCTCTGATAGAATCGAAGGCTCCTCAGGATTCACCTTCAATCGTATCTGGCATCCATCTGAATACTGAGAATCGCGAAATTGTCTACAATAACTTCCTGGATCGTGGTAACAATGATGTGTATTACTGGAAGCTACCTAGTATTTTTCTGGGTAACCAGATTGCATCCTATGGTGGAAATCTTAAGTACACCGTGAGATACGTGCCATCACCAGGTGGTCAAAGTTCACGGAATAACGCAGCTGATGTCGAACTGATTAGTGTAAGCGGATTAAAGAATACCGCTTGATGTTTCCAGCTAATATGAGAAATATTTTAATTTGATGACTTTATTAATCCTTTTCAAGTTCAATGACATAAAACTACTCTACTACTCTCGAGGAACACCAGAGCCAAATTCTCCACAATCATTTACTGTTCCCTTGCTGGAACAATATTGGCAGCGCAATGACGGAACACAAGCTGACAGAGAACATCTTCTCATGGCACTCGCAGACGTACGGGAGATTAGAATCAAGGCAACATATACAACGCATACCGATGAAGCTGCGTAAGTGCTATAAATGACAAAATTTTGTAAAATCATTTACACGTGCATCTAAAGCAATACTTGATATATCATTATTGTAAAATTTCTTTTACAGCATCTCTATGGTATCTCTAGATACAGCTGAACAAATGAATAACGGTGGGAACCGTGCGGTGGAGGTGGAACAGTGTAGCTGTCCAATTGGTTACAAAGGATTATCCTGTGAGGATTGCGATGTAGGCTATACCCGCGCTATTGAAGGTCTTTACCTTGGAATCTGCGAACCTTGTAGTTGCAATGGACACTCCAATCAATGTGACCCTGAAACTGGTATCTGTGAGGTGGGTTTTCATTCGCTATTAAATCCTTCATCTCTGTACCAGCTTCCACACTTATGTCATAATTTGTAAATCCTATTTCAATTCAGAACTGTGACGATAACACTACTGGCGATTACTGTGACGTCTGCAAAGTTGGTTACATTGGAGATGCGACAAAAGGAACTGCATTTGACTGTTTATCAGAAAGTGATTCTACTCGCGATTGTAATTGTCACACGGCTGGAACTGAGGGTTGCTACGATGGAATATGTCAATGTAAATCCAATGTTAACGGTGAAAAGTGCGATCGTTGTCGACCATCAACCTTTGGATTATCAGCTGATAACGTTGAAGGATGTAACGAATGTTACTGCAGTGGTGTCACCAATGAATGTTATTCCAGCAATTTGTTCATACAAAAAATACCTATGTTGGTGTATGACAGTCAGCACAAATTCACTTTAACCGACTCGTATGTGTTTAATTCTTTATGATATCATTAAATAAGAATCATGCATGACATATGGTTTGAGAGAAGGTAAATATGTGAAATATTTATTGTACGATAGGATCAGGCGTAACGTCATTGACGATGGATTCGAGATAAATGTTGCAATGAGCGAAATTGGCTATCTTTACCCTGACAACCGAAGTCAAAGATTATTTTGGTCTTTGCCACCTTCTTTCACTGGCAACAAGCTCAAGAGCTACGGCGGCAACTTGATGTTGACGCAACGCATTTCTGCACACCCAGGAGCTAAGAGCTTCAAGGATCAGGATGTTATTCTAATCGGCAATGGAGTCACATTATACTGGACGAATCCACAGAATATTCAGCCTGGCGTACCACTGGTATATGGTTTACAGTGTATTTCCATAATTATTATATCTTAAGTAATTTACAGTCAATAATACGGATCGTTTTCCATCATTCCAGACCTACTCCGTTCCATTCAGAGAATCTGAATGGAATTATTTCAACATAAAAGGACCGAGAAGTGTATCTCGCGCTGATTTTATGACTGTTCTCACGAATCTCGAAGCTATTCTCATCCGTGCCTCTCATAGCGAAGGCATGAAGGCAACCTACATCAGCGACGTAAGCCTGGATACCGCAGTGGAGAATCCTGGTAGCAATATCCGCGCAACACAGATTGAAGTCTGCCGATGTCCCAAAGGATATGTAGGAACATCCTGTGAGAGCTGTGCTCATGGCTATTACAGAGATAGCAGTGACAGGTTCGTCAGCCTTCTAGGAACTTGCAATCCATGTCCATGCAATGGACGTGAAAAGAGCTGCGAGATTAATAGATCAGGTCATGTCAAATGTAACTGTCTCCAAGGATACAGAGGACAATACTGTCAAGACGTTGGTGAGTAAAACTGGCACTTTCTTAATAAATTCCGCTATACTAATATTTGAGAAATTTATTAGAAGTTGCTCCGGAACAAAATTAATTATTTTAAATTACTTCGAATATCCTGTTCAGACTATACTATATCTCGTTATGGAAACTCATTCTGATATTATGTTGCACAACATCTAGTTTCCAGCAACGTGGATTAATATTTTATATGTATAAACTCGAATGGTATATTTACGGAGCAACTTTTTTTTGTATATATTTTGCACGAACAATGTCTTGCATGAATCAGGGGAGCTCATGGTAGGTCTAATGCCTATCAAGGTACAGGCTGATCCAAATTCCGTTGTGAAATATACTTGCACCTACTACCATACGGAACAATTGTACATTGAGTTTAAACTAACGTCCTTCAACGGGCTGAATGTTACTTCCTGGGGCACGGATCTTAGTCCTATAATAAAAACAGACGACGGAGCGTATCGAACTTGGGATGTTCATATGGGAGAAAACACTTGCAACCTGGAATGTCATGTCTTGGATCAACATGGAAAAGAACTTGCCGTTATGGTTACATGGATGGCACCAGGTTTGACGGACTATATGATCGAAGCTTTCGTATTTGTCCGTCCCCGGGACACTAAATAAATCGAAAAAATATATGTTTCTATCATTGCAATATAATTATTGTACTTGTGATTTCAATCGTTAGGTATTACGTGTCCAAACGTACTGATGTCCATAGATTTGTCATTCTTTTGAATAATAAGGGAATTGTATGTCCTTTACTGTATTTCATTGCTTTAGCTATACTTTATGGAAGATAACACATGGCTTTTGTAAAAACAAATGTCTTGAACAATTTTCACTATGTATTAATTTTTGTATGTCCAAATCATTACTATTATTTGCAAGAAATTAATTGTTTCTATTCGTATCAGCATTAACAAATACCGACTGCGTATATATTTTTTTATAACTTAGAACCTTATTTCATGAAGGAATTACTAATTGGTTCTGATTCGCAAATATGTAATCTAGCTTAAATTTCCATTGTTGAACAAAAAAATGTACTAACCGACTGCATTTGCTTCAGTTAGTTTAAGAATTTATTGTCGTTACTTATGGTACATTCTTTGTTTCATTTAAATGTTCTTGTGGACGTTGTCCAATTTGATTTCAGCTAGTGCTTCTTCATTACAAAGCATTTTTTTCTTTAATAGGCGGTCCAGATGGAGGTGAAAAATCACCACCGTCTAATACCACACGACCCAAAATCTTTGTATCAATTCGTGGACCAGAATTCCAGATAGTTCAAACTGGAAACACTGTGAGATACGATTGTTCTGGAACATCCATAGACAATGTAAGTCGGAAACTAAATTTTCTAATTTCACTTCATTGATTACATAATCATAGTTCGTTAATACTAATTATTACTTTCTGATAACCTGAAGCCCCGCCCTTTCATCATCAAATGGACCAAAGAAGGTGGCCAACTACCAGCAGGTAGAAGTATGGACGATACTCAAGGTCTTCTGATTATCCGTGATGTCAAGGTCTCTGACAGTGGAACGTACATTTGTCAAGTCAGCGATAGTGTTAATGTGGAAATTAAGAAAGTGTCACTTTCCGTTGGAGGTGAGTTACATATTCTTTCAAATCCTCTACTGAATCCTAATATTCAAGAAAGCTTTGAGTGATTTAAAAATCCATTAATGACATTAGATTCTTTTCACATTACTATGTAAATATGCTTTCAATGCACGCAGCCTTCCCAAAGCGATTACTCGATATACCAGGTACTTCATTGTTAGAATAATATTCATCCTAAATCGATGTCAATATAATAATTATAGATGGTCGTGGTTCAAGATATATAATATTTTTGTTTGCTAATTAAAGGTTCACAAGAAGTGGAACCAATAGTTATGATCCACCCACGTTACCTGGAAATCAACGAAGGAGAACCAATAGAATTCCATTGTGAAGCGAGTGGATATCCTCCACCTCAGATCGAATGGGTACGAGTACATGGAGATATGAATCCTCAAGCAGTATTTTATAATGGTATATGGCGACTTCCTGCAGCCAAAAAGAACGATATGGGTGAATACAAGTGTATCGCTAGGAACTATGCTGGAGTTAATGAGGGAACAGCAACTCTTTACGTTACAGGTAACTACGAGTAAAAGTACTTAATGAAATTGTGACATTGTACTAATTCCTATCGATCTTACAGAAAAACTTAATCAGACCACAAATCCCGATATTGGTAATCCAACTATTGTACCCAGTGTCTGGTCAGGAACAACAGATGATACTGTTCGACTAGAATGTTCCTTACGACAACAGCATAACGTACTCTGGTCAAGACAGGATGGTTTGGCACTACCAGCGTCTGCTAGTATACACGACGGCGTCCTGACCATACAAAATCCAGCTCCTCAAGATTCTGGTGTTTACGTTTGTACTGCGATCAATTATCAAGGAGTAGAAACTCGTAGCTTCGCTAGGATTTCTATTCAACCATCGGCAGCACCACCATCTGTAATTGTCCAACCAGATAGACAAACCGTATCACAGGGTACAATCGCTGAAGTAAGATGTATTGCAAGCGGATCACCTGGACTTCAAGTGAAATGGAGCAAATATGGCGAAAGAATGGGTCCTAACGCACAACAAATTGGTGATACGTTGAGAATTGTGAATCCTCAGATTCAAGATAGAGGCGTCTACATATGTCGCGCGACCGATGCTAATAGAAGCAGTGAGGTCAGCGCCATTATTGAAGTTTCCCGTAAGTTTTATGAATGAGAAAATGAAAACGTTCACACATGTAGAACTAGTTTTTTAATGATTCTGATTCTCATTCAGCACGAGAAGCACCTGTTCTGGAATTATATCCGAAGGAGACACAAACCGTTCTTCTGGGAGGATCAGCTGACCTACAATGTCGTGTAACCGCAGGACTTCCGGTACCCAAAATTCACTGGTCGCGTAAAGACGGACGTCGCTTCAATTCTAATATCGAACAGTTGCCTGGTGGTGTCTTGAGATTATTTAACATATCTGCCGATGACGGAGGAGATTTTGTTTGTTCAGCGATTAACGAAGCCGGTTCAGCAATGGCTGTCGCTCATATTGAAGTTCAGTCTATACCTGTGGTCTCGATTACGCCATCAAGTGATATACTCGAAGTGAAGTTGGGAGATCGAGTAAGGCTCATTTGTAGTGCAACTGGTCAACCTCAACCAAATATAGTATGGATCAAACAAACTGATCAATACCCCATTCTGTGAGTAACATTACAGCATAGAAATATGTATATTTGTGAAATTCTATCATTAAATTTTCTTGCAGAAACATCAACCGCCGTTCTTCTCAGAGTGCTGTCTATGAAATCCTTTCAGTATCTCCGGAGGATGAGGGTTCTTATACCTGCCAGGCTACGAATACTGCAGGCACGGATGACAAATATATTGAACTTCATATTGAGAATGACAACATTTTTGATTTTCCACCAACTCGAAAGGATCATAATACCGATGAAGTTGATCCAGAATCTGATCCTGTATGTATTGCCGACGACAGGAATATTTCGTAATTTATATACTGCTAGAGTTAGAGACTAGAGAGACTACTAGAGTTATCCTTATATAACTATCCTTTTACAATAGGGTGGTCGTAATCCAAATAGTGGCATTATAGTCTCCAAAGAGTATCTCAGCATTCCTAATGGCGGTAAAGTAGAAATGCGATGCTCAGTATCCGGACCTGATGATAACCAAATTTACTTGGATTGGAAGAGAACCGACCGTCGTCCTTTGCCTGAAGGAAGTATTGTACATAGCGGTATACTAAGCATACCAGCAGTAACTAAAGAAGCAGCAGGAGAATATGTCTGCCTTGGTCTGAATCCTTCTGGAGCTGTGCTTTTCCAAGCTAAATCTCACTTGAAAATAATAAGTAAGTGAAGATATTTAAAGTGTAAAAAAATGTATATCAAATCTCATTTATTACTTAAATTCTCTAATCTCTCTTTCATTCTTCTAGGTCCACCAAGAATTGAACTAAATCCAACAAGTCAGACCGTAGGACCTGGTGATAATCCTTCTGTACGATGTACCGCCACTGGCGACGAACCTCTCAATATCGAATGGAGTGCTATAGACAGAGAATTACCATATTCTGTTTCTCAACATCGTGGTGTTTTACAATTCCACGGCATCACCTTGCTTGATGCAGGAAAATACGTTTGCAAAGCAACAAATGCTGTTGGAACTGCTGAAGCGGTTGCTGAAGTGTTGGTGAACGGTAAGTCATCTTAATGATTTTTTTTTTTTTCAAATTGTCTACATGTGTAAAACATGGCTACAAATGATAACTTTGCAGAATTTTCGTATGACGACACAACTATCCATGCCGTTGAGCGAGACGTGACAGCGCACGCGGGTAGTTTTGTGACTCTGCGGTGTCAAGTGCAGGAAAATGTATACATGCGCTGGAGAAGGGAAGGACACGAATTGCCAACAAATGCCTACGTAGGTCAAAATTTTTTGCAATTAACGGAAGTCAAACCGGAAGACAGCGGCAGATACATCTGTGAGGTTGAAACTGCTCGTGGGGTCTTGAGTGACTATATAAACCTAAACGTTGCTGGTAAATATTCGTACACCATTAATAAGCTTCTTTCTCTTTAATGCTATTCATTATATCGAATTTACAATTCTCCTCTTAATGTTTCTGACTCCAAACTGATAGCATAACGTAGGTTTGGAGTGAATAGGCCGTAGCTTTTTCTTTTTTGTAAATCTGTTAAGTATTCGAACGAAGTGATTTTCTTTTATCGCTTGTATTCGAATTTTCATAACGATAATCATACTTTTTGTCAAATTTGATTTATTATTTCGCTTTGATTCAAGCAAGTGGCTTCTCTTTTATGAATATTATTATCGATCCTATCGATGAAAGCCTTTCGTTTACATAAGGTGAATGTCCCAGTCATTGACCAGTGTACCGGTAATCGACAGTATGTGCTTTGACTGCAGCAAAATCTACAGTATTAAAACATAACTGGAAATTACTGGTACACCGATCGATGATTGGTACAACCACCTTACCTCATGGGTCATATTCAAAACAATATTTATAATTTTATATATGTATAAGACTTTACACTGCCTTACTTCTTTAACACTGGAAGATATTGATAAATATTAATGAAACAGCGTTATATTCCAAAATTCTATATAATTAATACTTTTCACATTGTATCAATTCCATATAAAGAAATAATGGACAATGTATTATTTGAATTTCACAAAGGAAAATACCAAAGTTTATATTGAAGACAGAAATGGGTTTCATGCGGTTAAATTTTTGAAAATGACCCGCTAAGCATTCATGCTTGATTATTATTTATATTTTAGTTATATAAAAGAAACTAACATGAAAACAATCATTTCGCTTGCCATCTATTAACCAATACGGCTGTGGTATTACAAAAAGAATTTACGACAGAATCATCGCAATCATGGTCCCCTAAAAATCTTCTGACGCTAGGTTTTTTTACAAAGCTCGCGTTATGATTTAGTAGTTAATATGCTTGCGGATTGCATGCCAGTGTACCGATCGCAGTGCAGTCTCAGGGAATTCCAATGCAACAATCAAGAATGCATTCCGTTGGATTACATTTGCGACGGCAATGCACAATGCAGCGACGGCACTGACGAACGCTTGTGCCGCAACTGGCATTTTCGTCAAAACCATCAGCGACGACGCGGTTTGTTTTGAGATTTGTGTGTTGTGTGTCGTCCGTAGTTTGTCCGTTTGTAGTGATAATTGTTTATCCACTTATTATAAAAATGCTTGTGACCAAATACCGAACGCTTATCATTTATAAGTAACGTCCAATTGGGACTTTAAATTCTATGAATTATAGAATTGCTTAAATGCTCGTATCTGCTTTGTTTATTTAGATTGTCTAGATTTTACACCTTTTCTACAAATTATTGTATTCTTTACGGAATCGCATGAACTATTTTCCAAATATCGCTTATGTTATTAGACGAATCATTCAGAATGTCGTGTCGCTGTATCATAATTATTTCACAAGTGATGCAGAGTATTTGGTACAAGTTTCGTTGTATTATGTCCGATTATTGTTTACATGTAGGAACAATCCTTATTTACCCCTTCGATTAAGTGCACTGTGCATTTTAGTGCATCTTGCAACAATAAAAAAAACCTGCAATTTTGTTTAGCCTCTGTTGAAACGAACACTTAAAATTTTGTTAAAACTGTATAAAAGACAAAAAAAAGTAAAAAAAAATAGTATTCAATCGTTAGATTCTTAGATGATATATCTTGAATTAAAAAACAACGACCCAAAAAGTTTACGAAACACACTACACTTTGAAATGCACATGTGTGACGCTTTCAAAGCTTAGAAATTATACATTGCTGAGGGTATCAATTGGTTTCAAAATTTCATATTCATCTCGTTCACATCCATTCGGTTATGAAATTATACAACTATCAGCAATTTGAATTACTTATATGACATATGTAAAAACATTAATCTTTATTTAACCTCTAGATAATTTTAACTCCTGTACGACATGTGTTACATCAATTATATTAATTATAGCCGCTGTTCTACCTGTCATCACCATCGAAGGACCACGTGATCCAGTGAATATTGACGATACAATTGATCTTCAATGCACTCTTTCCGGTGCGACAAACACTCGTTATTATTGGTCAAGACTTGACGCTCCATCTTTGCCTTCTAATGCACGAGAATACGGAAATACCTTAAGACTCTCCAAAGTATCTGTAGAAGACAGTGGCATATACAGATGCACTGCAAGTACACCACAGCGTACATACCAGGACGACTATAATCTCATCGTTCAAGGTAGGAAAAAAAAATATTTCTAAAAAATATATCTACACGAATCATAATCACAATACAACCCTATTAATTAATATTATTCGTGCGAACCGTATGCTGTGTAAGTATTAGTTCGTCATTCAGAAAATTTGAATAAAGTATTTTAATAATATTAATGACAAGCAACCTGAATTATTTAGGTGGAAATAACGATGCACCAGCGATCGAAACAAAGTCTGCTCGTTATGGATCCGATGTGGAAATGAACTGCAGAGTTAATCTCGAGGAACCAATTACCTTCCAGTGGAATAAACTTGGTGATAGTTTACCATATGAAAGGGAAACATTGGCAGTACGTGAAATAGTTGTTTGCAAAGTTGATTTGTTTATATACACAGCCATATACATGTATTATATTAACTTTTATTTATTAGAATAAATTGAGGCTCATCAACGTGAAGGCCGATGATGCTGGAACATACATCTGTACAGCTACTAGTGGCAAAGTTAGCATCGAGGTCCCTACTGTTCTCATTGTAACTGGCATAGTACCAAACTTCAATCAAGCACCTCGGAGTTACATAGCCTTGCGTCCACTACCTGATGCATACCTTAAATTCAACATCGAGGTATCATTCAAGCCTGAAAATAACGACGGTATCATTCTGTATAATGACCAAAAGAATGATGGAAAAGGAGACTTCCTAGTCCTTTTCCTTGACGGTGGATATCCTGAATTCAGGTATTAAGAAAAGTATTTTCACCTAATCTATTCGTAAAGTATATGTTTTAAACGTATAAGCAATATCCTTGTCTCTTGACAGATTCGATCTGGGCTCTGGACAAGCTCGTATTCGCGCAGATAAGCCTGTAACCCTTGGTGAATGGCATACTATTAAATTACAACGTGATCGCAAAGATGGTACTATGTTCGTCGACGGGGAAGGTCCTTACAAGGGATGGGCAACTGGTAGAAAATCGGGATTGGATCTCGCAGAACCTTTCTATGTTGGTGGCGTACCTAACTATAATGCAATTAGTAGACAAGCTGGTGCGAAAAATGGCTTTGTCGGATGTATTAGCCGATTGATTATCGGCGACTCACCAGTTGATCTGATTGGCGACGCTTCGAACTCAGTCGGCGTAACGACATGCGAAACTTGTGCCGAAAATCCATGCACCAATGGCGGAGTTTGCCAGGAAGCTGCAGAAAAACAAGGATACACTTGCTTGTGCCGTGCTGGATACAGCGGCAAACTTTGTGAACATGTTGGACAGCCTTGTTATCCTGGTGAGTTAAAGATTGTTTAACACAATAGAGAGTAGTGTATTATTTTCCTAATTAAAAATTAATTCAATTTGCATAACGAGAGTAATGTTATTGCCATCGTTACTAGGTGCTTGCGGTGAAGGAAAATGTTATAACAATGACACTGGATTCTCCTGTCTTTGTCCCTATGGAACTGGCGGTGCTCGGTGTGAACGCCTCGTAGACGTCAACGAGCCAGCATTCTATGACAATAATGCTTATCTGGCGTATACGACACCGAAAACCATAAAACGGTGAGTTAATTATATTCTCGTTGTTGCATGTGCATAAATTTTCAGACATCCGAAAAGCATTTATGATTTATCTATCAAAATAATATTTTAATTTACTTAAACTTAAGAGTAGAAATTCATTTCTTTTTTTACTTTGAAATATTATGTTATTGGTAATTTGAAGTTGCTTGCATTGCATGTGAAATTATTTACGAATTGTTCGAATATATATATATTATTTATTATATATATATATATATAGGAGAGGGAGGGAAGGATAGTAGTAAAACATTGAATTCACTAAGAGTCTGTCAGTAGGAAAATTTTAATTCGACTTTCGGTCCTAATTACAAAATTCTTTTCAGGACAAGAAAACGATATACCAATAACAAAGAGCGATTGCACGCTCGATCACATGTGCCACAGCTTAGAAATGCCAGATCCAGACCACATCCTAAAAACCACCACAACCTGCACCACACAAAACATTAGGCTTAACACAAAAAATACTATGCACGTAGACAATCATATGGAGCTTAAACGCAATTCCTTTGAAACGTCAATTTTATGACAACAATATTAAAGGACGAGGTACTCTTTGAAGGCTAATAGCAAATAATACAGGCACATCAATAACAGATTTTTAAAGAATACAATAATTAAAAAATTGTATGACATTCGGCTCGGCAACAAATGTGAAATTTAATTTAAAGCATTTTCTTTCTTGTAAAATTGAGTTTTCCATTGCTCTTTTTACAGCAAGTCTATTTAGCAAGTAGTTCCTTGGAATGAAACTCGCGGTGCTATAATATTAGAACCTCAGTCAACTTACTAATTAATAATTAGAGTTTTGTACAGCTTTTTAATTAATACATTTAACGCGTGGCTGTAAGCCATATTCATTTTTAAAACTAAGGCGTTAAGTCACTGCCAAACCAGTTGCATTTAACCGTAACTGCAGACAAAGCTTAAGAAATTTCAGAATTTGAATATCAGATTGCAACTCTGTAAGTGTATAATAACATTAAATGAAAAACGTCAGCATATAAAATATGTTTGTGCTTATATATAAGAATCCCTATATGCAAAAAAATATATGTTTCGTATATGAATGAATATCTATATACTCAATAGGTCAGAAAGCCTATACTATTATATATATATAAAAATATTTTATGAGCAAATAAAGATTGATGTGATGAGTTATGTGGTTTGGTTTTTTTTTTGGTTTCATTATCTTTTGCTCTAGCGATGTAAATAAGTGTGTAATTATTGATCTTTTATTAGGTTTTTATATGTTCATGGTGTTAGAGTGTATATTTAAATTTGTATATGGCTTTGTTCTATTCAATTATCGTAGCGGTACACAAAATTCATTTAATCTTCACAAGGTGAGTTTAATTGTACTCATTATTTTTCGTACTATACACTCAATTTATTTCGAATAATTATATTAACAATGGTAACCCCAAATACAATGTCTGTACTTTCATGCTATGATACACTGTAATCGCAACTGATATGGAGCATTCGTTAAGATTACTCATAACACATGCTTAACGGCTATTATCATACTTAAATATAACACATGCTGTATATACACATTGAATTTCCATAGTGAATTATCATACAATTTATTGATATAACTTGTGTTTGAATTTATAATGACTGTAATTATAAGAGATGATTAAAATTATCCATAATGCTCATAGGCTTAAATTCTCCATAAATTTCAATCCGTCGGACAATGGAGATGGTATCCTGATGTACTGCTCGCAAAGCGAGGAAGGCCTCGGCGACTTTGCTGCGCTGATAATCAAGGACAGACACTTGGAATTCCGTTTCGACGTTGGTTCAGGAATGGCGGTGGTCAGATCCAACTACATCATTCAGCCAGGAGTTTGGAGTCATGTGATAGTCAGTCGAGATTTCAAGGAAGGGAAACTATCAGTAAATGAAGAACCACAGGTGGAGGGAAGATCTCCAGGTTCATCAAGAATGATGACGTTGAATACACCCATGTATATCGGTGGGGTGGACAGGAGAAAGATAATAATAAATAAGAACGTAGGGGTGAACAGAACTTTCCATGGTTGTATCAATAAGGTATATCTATTGATTGGTTAAAATTATTGAATTTTATATTAGCCATTATATAATCTTTTACTCTTCTTTTATCTGTTCAATAGTTGGAGGTTGCTGCACAAAATATTCATCTTCTAAATTCAGCTATTGATTCAGCCAATATTGAAGACTGTTCCATGCTTCATCCAACGACAACGACGCATTATGCTCCAACGACCACACAGCAATCTACAACGTACCCTACGACTCAATATAATCCATGTGCTTCTAATCCCTGTGTACATGGTGTTTGTCAAGTTACTAGTGCATACGAGTACTCTTGTACTTGTGAATATAGATATGTCGGTAGAAATTGTGAAAATGTATTAAAGCAGTGTGAAGTATTGAGTCCATGTAGAAATGGTGGTACTTGTACTGATCTTCATGGATCTTACAAATGCGATTGCCGACTTGGCTTCAATGGACGAAACTGCGAGAAAAGTATGCCATTGTGGATTTTATACCTGTATGAGATTATGGATAAAGATTGATAGAAATTTTTAATAAATTTCTCACATTTTCAGCTGCAGAAATTTCTTATGACGTGGCCTTCAAGGGTGATGGCTGGCTAGAGATAGATAAATCCATTATGACCGACGAAGAAGAGCGAGAAGTATTTGGATTTGAAATTTCAACGAATAAAAGTAACGGTTTGATAATGTGGCATGGACAAACCCCTGATGATCTCAATCCGGATGATTACATTGCTCTAGCTGTAGTAGATGGGTAAATATTATAACTTACTAATGTTGTGCTCTTAGTTTTATAAGGGCTTATAAGGGTATCATCACTGATTCTATTAATTACAGATACGTCGAGTATCAGTATAATTTGGGATCTGGACCAGCAGTAATCCGCGTGGCGGCTCAAAGAGTCGATGATGGTGAACGTCATAGAATTATATTAAAACGTCAGGGCAGTGACGGTAGTATAGAATTGAATGGAGAGCACACTGAAAGTGGTGTTAGCGATGGTTTACAGCAGATATTAAATACACGTGGTAGTGTGTATCTTGGAGGTGTGCCTGATTATGCAATGACTTATGGAAGATACCAGGAAGGCTTTTCCGGTTGCATTTATACTCTTGAAGTCCAAGATTCAGGAGCTATTGACATTGGCGACAAAGCCATAAGAGGGAAGAACGTTTCGCCGTGCACCAGGTAAAGCAAATTAAAAAATAAATATACTAATACCTCTTAAGTATGACTTGTAAGATATTTATTCTGTAATAAATGTTGCACGCTGCGCAGAGCAAGATGGATACCATCTTCGTTGGTATTTACTAATGCCGAGACTGATGTCTTCGATGACTTTGTACCTCCGCCACCAGTAAATATTATCCATCCAAAACCTACGGTCAATTTGGCATCGACTAATGATAAAAGAATTTCATTAATTATCATCGTTGAAAATTCAATTGGTTTTTCATTGGACATTAGGCAACAGAGACTGGTTGTAATATTATTAAGTTTAGCTACCTTCGCGATAGGAAAATACATGTTAAATTAACTAGCAAAGAATTGAGGACGTGTATCGTGGACACGAGATACGCGCTTTTTATTATTGGTTACTAATGTTTTGAAGTAACGTGTACAGTTTCTTGAAAAGCGCGTATCTTTGGGGGTTTGCCAATATTATTTGTAATTAATCTATTTATAATCGTTTAATGCTTTACTAATGACTGGAAATGAACGTATTAGACTGAGGTACGTGGCTAATATACCGGACGTGTAAGAACTGTGCCGATTCTGTTTTAAGATTCTATTTAGTTGATGATCCTGCTGTTTATAATGTGAATTTCATTTTATTACAGGAAGCCAAGGGGTCGGCTACCGGTCCGTGGTGACATTGGAATATTTGGCCGATGAATTAATAAAAAGTTTATGCCGCGAGAGCCAAGTGTCATGGAACATCAAACGGAGAATTAAATAGCCTTTAACTAGTGAAAGTAAAATTGCCTGGTTTGAAAACTCGATACACCACGAGTGCGACGTCGATATGGCGATATTCGTTGAAATATTTATCATTGTAAAAATATCTTTACTGTGTCAAAACAAGAAAAGATATTTAAGTCAAAATCTACTCCATATCTTAAGAAAGTATGTCGATTGCCCATTTGTTAAAATTATCAATACAATTTTATAAGTCAGATCTGAATTTTGATTCAACCTTGTTATTGCAATGGAACGAGCTCAGGATTCTCAATGAATCATAAAGTAACTAAATCATGAAGTAATTCCATTACAAATAATAAAAAAAATGATTTTATTAGATCCGATAAACATCGAACTTTCAGTTTTTAAATAGCGTAATCGTTAAATCAAAATTCAGATCCTGTGCGCGAGTCTGTTGAGAGAAATGGAAAAAAGATGAAGCTACGAGTACATAAAAGATAATTGTTGTAATTTGTGCATGCACATATCTTGCGTCTATTTCGAACATTTGAAAATAATATCGAAGCTCGATAATACGGCTCTTAGCTGCATAAGCAATGCGCGGGCAGTTTTATATACACAGATATATATATATAGACTATATCCAATAATATATTACCCATATAACACTAATAATGATACTAATATCGTAATTTTATAATTAAAATTACTGTAGTCATTTTCTACCGCTTTGTTTAAGATACACTGTTATCATATACATATATTGCTGGCGATATAATTCCCATCTATGTTCAGAGTACGTTTACAATGCATTTAGGACACTGCATAATCGTTAGTTTCTCAATATAAAGAAAAAGATTAAAATTAGCTGTATCCAAGTTTCAGTCCATGTAGTCTTATATTTTCCAAACTTCAATTTTCCTTTATTCGTTTAAATCCAGCTTTCCTATAAAATTTAAAAAGAAATCAGTTTATCTTTCAGCTGACGTTTTTTAGCAGCTGATGACTGACTGACAGTACATCTCGCACAGGATTGTGGTATAATATAATTTTTCACTGCCATTTTCTGATTTATTAGTTTTTACCACAATATGTCAACGTGCTATCCTCGTATGCAACATTTATAGTTGCTTCATAAGTAAAATAAAGTATCGACAGCTAGAAAATTTATTGCCACAAAAATGTCACGGTGAAGTAATGTGATACGCGTGCAAAAGCGTTGCTTACAAAATGTTTGCGTAGTCAAGTTCATTAATAAAAATTACCAACTAGGAATATTGAACTATGTACAACTCTCGACATAAATATGCGGTCTAATTTTCAGTACGAGATACCATAATTATCTAACCAATGTATAAGATAAGATATAGTCTTGTACGTTTATCATTTTATATGATTCATCTTTACTAAACTTACTTCCTTTCCTAAACGCAACGTTTAAACTTTGATGCACTGGTTCTACAATACCATAGTAATCATAGTAGGTGAAATTAGCTGTTACGTGTAAAGGGACTAGGCAATTGCTTGCAGGATGAATTATTGGATAGAAACGTTATTAGTTTATACATTGTCAATTCAAAATAAATTTACTGTACATATCATACTCTGAGTGCTTGATAGTGTTGATACTTAGAGAAAAAAAGTTTGAATTTCATAGCAAACGCAATAAAGCCTTACTGCACAAAATCATCACAAAGGATGGCAAAAGCTTGCGATAAAATATTATGCGAAACACTTTGTGTACCGGCCATGAGATTTCAATCAATAGAAGAATTTCAAAAACATAAGCGTTGCTACGCAAATCTTCTAGGTATAATTTTAATGCTGTAACGATTGCACCAACATTTTGTCAGTGACAGCAGATGCAGATGGTTAATGAACAATTCATTCTAAAGGAGATACGTTAATTAATATTATATAAACTCACAAGCTCTTGTTAAGCCTACATCAGAGAAGTGCTTCTGGATGTTGGTGCATGCGCAAAAAATTGTAATGTAATACGTACCATACATATAATCATAAGTTCTGAAAGTATATAGCATAATATGAAAGTGTATCATGTATTGTTACATAACAATTCCCCAAAAAGAAATGAGACAATAAATATAATTTTGGTAAATACATTGCATTTATATTGATGTCACTGACAGTAAGAAATAATCATCTTTTATAACGCCGTGAATTAATTGATTTTACGCATTCCCCCCTATAGTAGCAATAAAACAAAAGTGATGCTAATGCATGAAGTGAGCTATCAATAGTATTTGCTAAAACAGTGGAATAGAGTTATTGTCTGTTCAATATGGCAAAGGTAACTAAAATGTGATTATAATATTAAAACATTAATGGCGTTATATTCATACAGAGAAAAGGTGACGAGAGAAATGTTAAGTATATGGAGAAAGACGTTGCTGACCTCACGTCTATGTCAGAACCTTCTTCCGCAGCTCCTCCAATAGAACGGTGCATTGAAATAACCATCGACGCAATAGAAAATATTGTTAATATATTAAAATATGTTTATTCTAATTAAAAAATGATATCGGGACAATCATCAATTAATTTCTTACTTAACAGACACGAAAGCATAATATGCTCTTGACTGTTTCCATTCAACACAAGGATCTTATGCTGGGGGAAAGTGATGCAATAGATATTTTACCAAATTCTCAAGATCCTCCAGCTGTTTACAATATTAATTATACTGTACAATTTTCAATGACTGTCAATAATCGGAATAGTATGGATGCAGTGTTATCCGTACCGCTTCTCAGTAAGTTAATGACATCACTTTTGTATCATTTGATATATTAAAAATTACCTGTAATATAATATCCTAGTAAAACTAATGGAGAGCTTCAATGAAACTGCTGAGATCCATAGTCCTATTTCAGAGCAGAATGTCTCCAAGAAAAAAACAAAGACAAAATCTACTGCTGAAAATTCTCAGCCTACAAATGAGACAAAACTCACTGGAATATGTAGTTTGGATGTGATGCCTTTATTGTTAGGTAAATTAAGGAATTCCGTTCAAGAATCGATACTATAATTGTCAACTCTTTATCTTGACTATTTTTTACTGGATCAGGTGAAAAATGTATAACGGAAAAATTAATAATGGAAGTTCCAAAAATGTCCTACAGCGGTGGTGCCGTTTCATGGCCAAATCTTCCCATGTTGATTGTAACCATGAAACGCGATGAAGACATTGATTTTTTCCCTCAAGATATGCAACCTAATTTTCTTACTATTACCTTAGAAAGCATTTATAATCCATTGCCTAGCTTTACTGAGGATTATGAGTACAGAGGTGGTACAATTGCGTATATCGACAGTGAGGTAAGCGTGGGCCATTATATATTTTCACATAGTCACCTATAATATTTGTATATAGGGACCAGACGACATAATATTTAAAGACGGAAAGTGGACAAAAGTTTGTGATTTTGAAAGGAACAAACGTTGGCAAGAATTGCATTATCTGGAGAATCGAGCAAAAAATTCTAAACAAAAACTTCATTGCGACACTAAAGGTACAAAGAACGAGTTCAAGGCTGTCTTTGACTTGAAGGTAAATAATACTGACATATAATAAACTGGCGTAATCTGCAAGTTACGAAAATACAATTGACATTCTTAAATTTATTAGAAAAAGATGGAGGAACATGCGCCGAGAATCGAATGGAATTACATGAGTCGCCATATGATTTTACATTTGGGAAATCAATTAATGAAGGAATACATTAACAAGTAATAGAAATGGGATTGACTAATAAGTCTGTTAGCCTTCTCGTATTCATTAATATTGTTTTTCATTAAGATACAAATATTGGCCATTTGTATTTATGATGACGCCAAAGCATTTTGGAGGGAGCCAACCAAAGAGCAAAGACGCGACTCGACTACAACTTTATCAATGTTACGTCGACGTTACCGAGTTACTTTATCCTGGAAGTAATGAAATAACTAACGATAAGACGAGTAAATATATTCATCAATAATCAATAATTCAGGAACGAGGACTCGTGTAGTGACACAGTTGTACACATACAATTCGTCTAGCATGTTGGAAAAAACCGGGATAGAAAGAGACATTTTTAGGTTAAACGTTGGAAAGGAGTCAAGAGAGAAAAATAAGAAGGAAAAAGGAAATACTAAAGAGAGACCCATGTCTGCGGTTAATAAATTCAACTAACAATAGGACATCCGTAACGTTAATTGAATTTTAACTAACCTATCAATACTTTCGTAGAGTTTATCAGTCATACAAGAAATAGAGACGCCAAGTGTCCCTTTAACGACAGAAACAGGTGAGCCTGTTGTTGTTCTAATTGAACTGGAACTTTACACTGCTCTTATACAGTCTCGTGCTACAAGAGATTTTACAAATGCGTAACTATCAAAAAGATATATTTAATAAATCATGATACGTTCGAAATTCTTAAATTCATAGTACACATTTTCGGTAGCTTGGAAGAGATGGTAACGGCAACTAAAGTACACGATCCTTATCCGTACACAATACAGCTAGCAGAAGAGCAATATTTCAATTGCATCAGAAAATTAGTAGACACCATTACAGAGGGTTATAGAGTAAACGACATTTCATAGAGTGGATTCTGACAAAAAGAACTATAGATCGATTACATATATTTTTATAGGATTTCATTGAAAAAAATACCAATCAAAAACAAGTGGGTGTCTCAGTAACGGAATCGTGCGACGAAACAGCAAATGAAAATTCTTCAAGTTCTAAGATATTTTCTGAAAAAAGCAAAAGTACTCAGTCTGAATCACCTTACGCGTATGGATCGGTAAATTAAATTATTTATTCAACTATATTGATTCAACTGACTATACTATTTTGTAGGACGAATTATCACGATTTATACGATATCTTTACGAGACGGGTTTGTACGTTGCCATTAGAAGTACATTGAAGAAAAAAATAGTCTTTTTGCTAGATCAAAAATTCAAGACAGAAATGCACATGTTACATTCTAAAGAGGGTCAAGTGCGTTATAACAAACGTAGAACTTATTTGTTGCACAACTTATACATACCTTTTCGTTTCCTTAGAATTTCGTTGCGACGGCTTATATTTACTTGACAGAGCAAATGCACATGGCGATAAATAAAGGAGTAGAAGGCCACGTTATCAATAAGGAGCATTCGGAGTCAACCAATCTAATAATGTACTGTTACTATGCTGAGGAGGCTGATGAATTAAATAACATAGATGACGCAAAACGATATCACACAACGGTGAGCAATTAAAATAATTAAATATTCAGTTGGAAATTACCTAAATACTCCATCTTTTTTTCAGGCAATTGCCAATGAGAAAACCAACCCTGACGCATGGATAATGTACGCAATTTACCTGATAAAAATCAAAGATCTTAAGCGTGCAATCGAATGTTGTCGCGAAGCGATTGTTCTCGAGACGCGACACAAAATTGCGTGTGTTTCGATTTCTTTGGATCTTTTATCGCATTGATTCAAACGCATAGTATAACACCTGCCCTTTATTACTTATCAAACAGTCTGTTACTTTACGGAATGCTACTCTGGACAAAGCGTGAAAATCGGGAGGCAGAAATATTTTTGAAGTCCGTCACTTCCTTGTACCCCAGGTTTACAGAAGGCTGGATGATTCTACATCTATTCTATGTTCGCACAGAATACTTTCCTGGTAGAGATGATACTATAATATTAGTTGCTACATAAAACTATGGATAATATTATGTAATTATATTTTAGGTGTAGACTTGACCATTCGAGTGGCAGAAAAATGTCTGAACGACAAGGACCGGGATATGGTGAATGTAGGATATTTAAATCTAGAACCTCTTGCGTGGTCGATGATTCATTGTCCAAAGGATCAAATATACATCATAACTGCAGTCTTGTTGCTAAAAATGAACCTCTACGATGTACGTCGAACATTTAATTCACTGAAGCGTAATACAGGCAATGGTATAATCTTCATTTCAGATTGCTGGAATAGCATTGGCACAAGAACTAACTCTCTCTGGTAGATCGACGCCATTTTTATATTATATGGCAGTTCATCATTATTTATTAGGTAGATACGACGATGCTTTGTCGCATCTCAAAGAAGCTCAATGTCAGTACGGCATGGTTGGTAAATTAGTTATTATAATTGAATCCTACAATATTATAAGCAACTACTGAAATATACTGGTTTTGGAAATGTAGGATTATTCCATCGGTAGCCTAATGGGACATTGCCATTATAGGGAAGGAAATTTCAAAGACGCCATGTACTGTTATGAATTTGCAAACATAATTTTTGACAGCCCAGATGATATGCATTTAATACATTTGAGGTAAACAGAATAACATCAACGTAAGAAATGCTCTGAGTATCATTGTATTTATAACTTATGTAGGATGGGACAATATTATTTAAACACCGAGCAAAATACTGATGCTATAAAATACTTCTTAAACTCTTGCAAATATTTACCAACACCACAATCCTGGCTCGGTGCAGGAGTAGCTTACTATTATGTAAGTAAAATTTTAATGCTGTAATTAATTATTTTTTAAATATGTAAACTTGTAATTATACCTTAAAAACAGTCGACACAATTGAAAAATTCTGAAATGGCTTTGATGGAGGCCAATAAAATAGACAGTCGTAATTGTGACATCTGGGGTTATCTGTGCCTTTTGAACATGTCTTTACAACGTTACGACGAATTTCAACAATGCTACCGACAGGCTGTCAAGGTAAATACGATGAGGATCTCTCCAAGTCATGGAAATATTTCTATACTAGAAACGAAGAGAAAATACGTATGCAGTTAGCAAGCAGTACAGATTTATTAATAATTTTTTTTTCCATTTTTTGTTTCCATTGCGTTAGAATAATCTTAAAAACGTAAAGCTATGGCTGAAGATAACACAGTCGATGGAGGTTCTGGGATACTCGGCGCCGATGCTGGCGACAACATCGAAAATAAATAGCGTCGAGGAACTTTCGAAAACTGGAGTTTTTATCGATGAAAGTGAAGGCGTAATAGAAAACGAAGATAATAAAGACATCGAGACATAGATAAATAATACACAGTCAAAAACATCTACTATTGACAAGAATTAAAAGCAGCACGCTGTTAAGACTTGTCCCTTGATATTTGTTTTTCTTTTGAATATACAAAAATATCGAATTCCAGCTGTCATCGACAGCCACTCGCTAAATTCCTCGTTATAAAAGTATTTCATTGAAGAGCCGAGGTAAGAGGCGCCACGAGAAGTTGCCAGCACCGATTATAAATATTAAACTTGAATAACGATAAAAGAAAAAAGTAAAATAAAAAATAAAATGGATATACATATAAACTATAAAAACGTGTAACGAGATAACTTCTGTTCCATCAATGTCATAGGGATAACATTATTTTTGGTTATATAATTTTTTGCATTTCATTCCATCTTCGATACTCGTCCACATTATAGTCTTGCATGATTACTTTTCGAGTGCCAAAAATGTCAGATATAAAAATATCATTAAAATGTTCTTCAAAATAAATATCATTCTTGTATATAATATAATACATATAAAATTTTATAACCGATAGACAGCCATTAATCTACCACTATCCTACAGTGCTAAATCAGAGATTTTCATTGGCGGAAGTAATTAACTGTGCCACCATAATAACCAAAATATGTGCGCTTTCGTTACTCCAAAATAAAACGAATTCTCTAATAGTCAAAGATTCTGGCATTGTAAATGATTGGCAGCAATATTTACCGTTCAATTCTATCGAAAGCCGATAACAGATTTTTAATAATTCAAAATGACATCAATTAAAAATGATATTGCTAGCAATCCGATCAATAAATTCTGTTATATATAAATATATATATAGTCATACAAGATGATGACAATTAGTTATTCTTCTATAATAAATATTAATACACGAAAAACTCATTTTTTCCGTTCGAGAATATAGACGATTTTCTGACGACGTGATGAAAACAAAGAACACCCTTATTAAAATTCACATAAATAAACAGAAAAAAATTCTGTTCAACCATAGATGCGCTCTCGATTATGGCGTGCTATACTTGATTCTCAAACGATTACATTATTTTTAATAAATTATGGCTTTAAATTACTACGTGTAAAAATGAATCAAGAATATTACCATATAATCGATTAAATTATTTCCATGAAAATATCTAGCCTCAGTTGTTACGTAACGAGCTATGAAATGCGTCATGGAAAACAGCGAAATCCCAGTATTTTTTTTCTCTTTCAAAAGTGAGCATTAGGAAAAGTTGAAACGATAAAATATGATTAGAAATTAATAGCAAACTTTACTAACGCCATAGTATTCCTTATACTACCTTTTTTTGTTTTGTTTATCACATGATTTACGTGTTACCAACACGGTTATCGATTGGGAAACACAAAGTGCATTGAATGCGATCATAACCCCCTTGGCAAGCTGCCTATTAAATAGACGTACATTTTACACTCTATACCTGCTAATAAATGCTATAGTTCTCTATAATTAATTTTCATTACGTCTTGGACGATTGGCAATCTTGACTGAGTCATTATCTACGTATACAGTTTAGTACGAGAGAGACTGAGAGAATTATTGGACGAATTTAAAACTGGAGCCAATACGATATAATTGATAGTAGCAGTAGCAAATTTATCCCTAGTGAATTGTCTATGCATTTAGATTTTTATTTTGCCTTAGACTGGATTTATAATAATAACAATTGTTTATTCACATCAGTTGGCAGTATTTGAAAAACTACTCTTCCCCCAAAATGATCCACAACTTTAAGGAGTATCAACATTTTCATAACATCTAACTCCTCGTGTGTGTCACACATACAGCACTTGACAACGTTAAGAACTTTTTCATCCAGTGATTTGATTTGACAAGTATAAATAGTATTATCCACATCATGAGAGGCCACAATCACATAAATTCGACGTATCCTACATTTTCTATGTACTAGCATTTATTATGCTTTCTATATTCCTGCAGAACAGGGTTATATCACTTATGTATACAGCTGACTATAAATAAAAATAATATCATATCGTTCCATCTGAACCATATATTTCTCTAATAAAAAAGAATGCTGCCTTCGTCACAGACGTGTATGACTTAGTTGATGACTTTTTAGTTTTAACTAATTCCCAACCACCAAATGGATATCATTATACCTAAAAACGAGCTTTAGATATCAATTCATATTAAGAAGTATTTGATGTTGGAAACAAGCTGCTTTTCTCTGGGACATTCTAAGACAGCGTACCTAGGGGATGACCTTTCAAATCACTCTTGTGCTTTAATGATTTCTGTCTTCGATTTTTCCTCCTCGGAAGCTTTTACAGATTTATCATCATCATTTGAATTATCATTATCTTCGAGAACTTCTTTCTGATCTAATTCTATCAAATTACTAATAGTATCATTTACCTTGACAGCATCTTTCACCTCATCACTATTGCTTGCAGGTTGCTCCATTTGTTTATAGACTTCTTCACTTGGTATTGGGGTACTGATTATTATCTCTTCATTCTTGGTGGGAGTTTCTTCTGCAACAGTTTCAGGTTCTTTTAGGACTTCCACTGGTGTTTCTATACTTTGAAGTTCCTTCGAATCATCTATGTTCGTTGATTTCTCAATAGCAATCTTGGAGGACTCATTAGTCGATTGCAGCTGCACCAAATCTGCCGTATCCACTTGATGCTCTGATACTTCAGTAGGTACATCATGTTGTACCAAGGCCTTGTCAATTGTGTCTGACGTTGTGTCAGCAGCATTGAAATCGGTATTATCACATATTGCGTCCTTAGTGCCATCGGTAACCTCTTTGGTAGAATTATCTAATATAGTCTTTGTTTTCCCATCGTCATTCACTTCCTCTCTCAGATCGTCTAATACAGTTTGAGTATCATCGTTAGCTAATGCTTCGACAAAGCCTGAGTCATCATGTCCAGTCGAATCTTTGACAACCTCATTCTCAGTTGTTTCAACAGTCTCTGTTGTTAATTCATCATTCTTTTCTAAATTTTTCACATTTATGTTCAAAACTTCTTCCTTGGCATCATCGATATTACCCATATCATTCTTAACGTCGTCACCAAGTTCTTCAACTTGTACGGTACTGATGGTGCAACTGGATTCTCCAACATTTACAGAATTTTCTGCATCTGTTAAATCATTCTTTATTTTAACAATATTTTCATCACTCTGTCCTGTCCTAGATGAGTGTCGATTAAAACTTTTCGATTTCTCAACGCGACGATGAGGCCGTTGTGATTCCGGATTATTTGAATCCTTAGACTTATCAACGGTTCGCCTCTGAGGATATGGTGACTTCGGGGAATCATTGCTAGAATTAATAGCCCTTCTCTGGGGATGCGGCGATTTCGGAGAATCTCTATATTCTTTCCTCTGCGGATAAGGTGCTTTAGACTCGTTGTCACAACGTTTTTGGGGTCTCGACCCCATCGTGGCATCTTCATTTTTAAATTCTTTTCGTTGTGAGAATGGTGACTTTGATCCACCATCTTTTTTCCTTTGTGGATGAGGACTTTTTGAAGTGGAACTTTGCGATGCGTTGGGATTGAAATGTACACCCCTGGTCTTGTCATCAAAGGATTTTTGACGTGGAAAAGTTTCAAGTTCATTAGTTACAATTTCATTCTCTGACTGACTGCTGTACATAACTCGAGTCTTTTGACGAGGACCAACTCTTCCGGTTCCAGCTATACTTGGAGAGCTCACTGTCATAGAAACGATTGAAGTGATTAGCTTATTAATAAATAAAAAATCAATAATATTACTAAACAGTATGATATACCTTTAACGCTCATGACAGGTCCTTTTGATGCGTTGGATCCTTGATTTAATGTAATCTTGATACTTTTATCAGTAGCGGTAACAGTTCTCTCATCAGAGTTAGTCGGCGATAATGGAGCTGTTCCCGATGCCAATGTTGAACCATGATACTGATCATAAGAATGGGAGTGATGATAGCCACGATTATTATGTGGACCCCTTGAAGTGCCGCGCATAAAACGATAATTGCCTCCGCGGCCACGATTCGTATATTCGGTACCTAAAAATAAAATTATTGTCAATCTTATGATATTCCTCTAATATGTGCACAGCAATTTCAAACGCTTGTATAAAATGATTTACTGACTATCTGAATGGTGACGCCTATCGAAATCTTTGTGATCTTTTCGAATAATGTCACCTAAAGTAGTTCGAGGTTCTCGTGGTAGTGATTCTTCTTCTATGTTCGCCTACAATATTTTTATATATTATATCTTTCTATTATTTATGATTTATCGTTTATTCCTATACTCTGAAACTTTAGTAACACAGGACTTACTTTATCAATATCCCACTCACGACGCCAGCTACCTTCAGCAGTGCGTTGTCTACTGATACGAGCCTCGTCAATGCGATTACGTTCAGCTCGCCAAGCTTCATATTCTGGCAAAGTACCTTCTCTCTGTACTATTTGATGCCCTCGAAAGTCCTAGATGAAACATAAGAAACATTTTTATCAAATTCTACATATGGTAGATTGCATATATATTTCACATACTTTCGTGTGCATATCTCTACCGCCACTGCCCCTTTTCCGGAAACTTCCACGTGATGGCTTATTACGTCCTCTACTTCTTTCATTATCTCTGGGTTCTTCGGTAGCATGCTCTTCTCGTTCGGAGTCAGCCAGGAAATTATATTTAGGATCAGGTGGAGGTCCGTCACCCTGACATATAAATGAAATCAATGAAAAGCTGTTCTATAAAAGGCTGATACTTGTCCTAGCTTTCATGAATATAATACATACTTCAGCAAAAACGTGTACTTTCTTGCCATTTCCACCTGCCACATGATATTGTAGAGGATGCTCGTGGTCTCTATTAGTTGGTTTTGGCTTTTGATTAGTTCTAGGTAGAGGGTTAGAAAATTCTGGGGGCTCTTTTCGTTCTGGCCAATCTGTTGAAGGTACCATTTGAACCAGAGCATTCAACTTTGCAGCATTCTTTTTATCAGCTTCCACTTCCTTACAAGGAAATATACTTAAATAATACTTTTCATTTTAATGGAATGGTATTAAGCAATATACACTTAAAGACAATACCTCGTGTCGTCTCCTAATTTCTTCATTCTGTTGCCTAATTTTATTAATCTTTTCTTCCAGAGAATTTGATGCCATCTGAAATAAAATAGGTATAAATAATATAACACAAATTTATAACAACATTCGAACAACTACCAAATAAAGAAATCATGTCAACGTTATGACATAATTATCTTCCTCATTCTACTCATTACATCTATATCAAACTAAAGTACTTAGAGATGATTACGAAAAAAATGGCAATGTTATACAATGCAAACATACATTACACGATTTTCAAATAGGTACATAGAGCCATACTGCAGCACAAAACCGCAAAAATACTGAAAAAATTATTACAAAAGAACCAAAAAAAATGTCATAGTTAACCTTAAATAAAGCCGGCCGTTCCCAATGATCAGCTCGAAACGTCCTTGCACAAACGTAATAAATCCTGATAACTACTCGATGATATGAAGCAAATTATCAATCAAACATTCCTATCACATCCTCTTATGTTAATCACGCGGAATGTCACTCCTAAATTCCTTGACTGTTTTACCGTTCATCCTCAGCCTGTAAATAGCCATGGCAGATATGGCTTGGCTACTAATTAATTATTCCATTGCACTCACCTTTTATAGGCGAGTACTCCGAGCTCTATGATCATCCACGAATCAACCACAAAATCGGAGTAGAATATAGCCCGTGTTTTAAAAGTTGTTACTACGAGTGCAACACTGAACACGAGCGACGCGACACCCTGCATGCCAGCAATATAAAGTTAGCATAAATAGGTGCAAATTTTGTAGAAAACTAAATCTTGCGCGCCTGCGTCAATTACACATTTCATTGAATTAGCGTTGCGTTTATTAAAACATTTTGAAGGAAAGGATGACATCGAAAACGATTTTCAAGTATAAATATATAGTAGTAACGCATATTATAATGTTCCAACGATTGATTTTATGCAGTGCAAGAGCAAACTTCGGCCTCCCATGTTAACAATACAAACACTGGTCTGCTTAAAATATATGCTCACCTTTAAATAATAAAGTGTAAATCGATGTGAAGCCAATTGATTATATTTCGTATACTTGCTCAATTCAATTTAGTAAATTGCAGTTCACCTGTGAAGCTTCAGGATCTTCACTGACATATTTTTTTTCTAAATATCCCAACTTTCTTCCTCGCATCGTGTATACATTTACAAAAACAGATATACAGCCACTGCCAAAATGGCTTTCGCCATGCGCAGAGCAGATTATCTTTTTCTCCGAGATTTTAATGGACAATCCAATTAGTTAGACACTGCCAGGCACGTATTTACTTTCTGTTTATTGTGACGGCAATCTCTCGTATGGACTCTATTCATGGCCGTGAATCGTAACTGATTTGGAGGAAAGTGGCACCTAACCCACAGAGTATCACCACTTTAAAATCAAGCAAGCAATACCTGGTTTCACTCGTTGCCAACCGGTCAGTTGTCGTTGAATAAGCCAAAGAAAAATAAACGTGCCCAGTACTGTTAGAAAAGAAAAAGTTATTGGTGCATTGACTTCTGGCGATTATGATTTGAGCTCACTTGGAAATGAGAATAGCTAAATCTACTGTGGTCTTCCTGGTCTTCATACTGATGCTTTCAGTATTTGTAGCAAATGTGACCAATCTTATTAATGTTGACTCTCATGCTATTAGCGAATCACAACTTTATGAAGGGCTGGATAATACAGAGCCTCGGTGGGCTCAACCAAAAAAATATGATATCGGAGACTCATTCGACTATCTTATGTGGTTTTTACAGGTTCGTCTTAGCTGTGTGTTTGGATTATTATTATTTACAACTTCTCTTTATTTCTGTATATCATTTATTAGCAAAAATTCTTATGTAACTTTTTAGTATCTTTGTTTCATTGAACAAATTGTATCTTTTATATTACTTGTTACATATAATCTGTATGCTTTACCTAAGGCAATTGCTGATCGTTTCAGATATCGGATTTACACATAAGCATTTTTCGAGAACCATCTAGAATAACAGAACTGAAAGAGTTTTGTGACATTACAGTTGGTGCTATTAAGCCTTCTGTTGTTATTGCATCTGGTAAATTTTTCTACCTATAAATTACTGTTTGAGCCCTCAATGAACATATTATTAATATAAAATATCCCATGTTGTTAAATCTATATATTTATATATATATATAAAACAAATAGGTGATTTGACCGATGCAATGGCAAGAGATAAAATGGGGTCAAGGCAACTAAAGGAAGAGTGGATACAGTATAAAAAAGTACTTGATGACGTTAATATTTCAGAAAAAACTATATGGTTGGATATTAGAGGCAATCATGGTAAGATCATTTGATTTGCCTGTGATTCGGGAAGGAGGAAGAACTGTACTTTTAAATTTTCAGATAATTTCAACGTTCCCAATCTTCAATCTAAGGAAAATTATTATACAAATTATTCGATTCAAGGAAAACGGCATTCACGTTCCTATATGCATGAAATTACAGTAGGTTCTGAAAAATATTCTTTTATTGGAATGGATGCATGTCTGGAACCTGGACCAAGAAGACCCTTCAATTTCGTGGGTGTTTTGGACGGCAAAGAAACTGAAACGCTACATGAACTCGTACGTGAAGCAAAAGGAAGAAATAATGATTACATTATTTGGTTTGGACATTATCCTACTTCCTGCATTCTAGCGCAATGTGATGGTGGAGTTAGGAGTGTCATGGGTATTTTATATCTTATATATACACCATTATAGTGAATTTCCGAGTATTCGTCTTATTATGCAGTATATTCAATTAGGCAGGTACAGAGAGAGTATGGTATATCTCTGCGGGCATTATCACATGCTGGGTGGTGTGGTACCGAATATGTATACCTTACAACAAGCGGGTTTTCTGGAGCTCGAATTAGCCGATTGGAAGGAGAACAGAATGTAAGATATAAGTATGCATAACGAAATACCAACGGGTGTGGTTTTCTTATATGAACAACTCTTGATTATGATGAAATCCCTGAAATTGAATGCTCGTCTTTTCATCTGTTATGCTTTAACTGCCAGTGAAATATTAACTTCTCAAATTAGCTCCCCATAGCTCGTTTACCAACTCGCGCATAGCCAGAATAAGGAAATTGTATGCAAAACAGAGAAATTAAACGTTGAACATTCAGCATGGGTTCAATTTTCAATATATCTTTACTGACTATCCGGTCCATAATTCGTACAGCGGTACTGGCTATTTTAGTATTACCGGTTTGCACGAGAAATCGTCTGTTATCATTGAGCTTCTAGCATTTAAGGTAGACGCCGTTCTTATCCACGCTTATTGTCAGGTATCGGCTTGCAGTAATAGACCACGGTCAATTCTCGTTCACTGACATAAAGCACCGAGACTGGCCAGTGGCCTTAATCACCAATCCAAAACACTCGTTATATGCGATGCCGCGAAAAGAGAATTTGCAGTCAATCACTGATTCCACGCACATCAGGTAATCACTGCTTTCAGGCTTTACCGAATCAAATCAAAATTATGAATGTCATTATCCCACGGATTGCAATATATTTCAATGCTTGTGAATAAAAAAAATTCATATTTTTACAGAGTAGTGGCATTTTCGATAGCCCCAATAAAAAGTGTTAAAGTTCAGATAAATCATGAAGAGTGGATTAATTGCAATTATGTAAAAGGACCGCTTTATACCGCCAAATGGAATCCACTGAACTACTTGAGTGGAATACATCATATTACAGTTCAGTCAATCATAAATGTCGCTATATGAATTGGAGTAAAAATAATGTATCAAGGTTTATTGACTATTATCGTTATTTCAGGTTCATGTTGTGGATGAGGATGGCAGAGAGTTAGTGACATCACAACCATTTTCTCTAGATGGTACAAGATTATCATTCCGTGTTTTACCTAGATTGATATTAATGTCGAATGTCAGTCATATAGTGAGTACTAAAATATGAGTAGCAGCAACAATTACCGTTCAACTCTTAAACTCAAAATTATAAACCATGAAATTTGTAATAAATCTAAAGCTCCTGTATTAATTTCAGTTTCAATTCTTTTTTGGAAGTATGCTTTTACTATTGATCGTGCCACTATGCGTATTCCGCATTCTACATAAGCTTTGCGAGGGTAAATGAAATAATTTTATATACTTATTGAATAACATGATTATTAAAGCATCGCGTAAATAATTGTTTGTATTCTGAATTGTTAGGTAAACACATTCGGCCCCCGAGAATACCAATAAGTATAATTCATTGGTGGGTGAGAAAATTATGGATATTGTCTTCTATAGACCGCCTTTTCTTCCCTGTAATATTCTACGCGCTGTACTTAACAATTGGTAAGTAATTAATAGTATTGAATTTTCGAATACACAATTTGATACAATTTATTTTCAAGGTCCATGGGTTATCGGTGAAATTATTGACAATCATACAGGAATGATATTTGCCTGGGGAATATTTGTTGGAAACTCATATCTACCAGGATCATTTACATATGCTTATGGATTCTTTCAATTATTTTCGTTCCATCTCCCTCTTGTTCTTATCTTAGCACATAGAGTTGATCAACGGTAAGAAATCCTAAAATTCCTTTCTTCGACTACTATAATTATGACATTCAATCTGCAGATTACAAACAATTGAAAAACCGGTAAGAAAACCGATATCAATCCTAAGAATACTTTGGCGACATATACCATTTTTAATTCTAATTACAATGCAAATGAGTATGGCATACTCATTTTGGCTCGCATATGGAACATTAGCTACTATTCTAGGAGCTTTACGAACTTGGAGTATAGTCTTGGCAATATTTCTATGGTATCAGGCTAACGCAATGCCACAAAGCTGTATGAGGTTTGTAGGAATTAATTATCCAACTGAATATTAATATCATCATCTGCAAGTTCTATTTTAGTAATTCATACATGATGTTTTACAATGAATAAATAGATCAGCTGTCATTATATGGTCGTCGAGTGGTCTACGCAGTGCTCCAGAAGATAACGTTTCAAGTGCTGGGAATAGTACGAAGTAATGAAATTCGCACAGTAGTTACACATTGTAAAACACAATTTACGAAGGACAACTTCATTTACGAAAGTCCAGAGCTCTTGAATAGAAGAGTAATTGGGAAGTGCGTGTTTAGGTACAAATTAGCAGAATGATGTATTTACTGATGAGAGGTGAAGTTTAGTCAACATGTTATACGCATAAATATCAATGTTTAACATGATATGTAGCTTTTAGCTGCAATAATAACAGAGTTTACTGTACTATCTCAACTTTATTGTACTGGGTCAACGAATGCTCTTCTTGATACTCGAATCAACTGAATTCGAATCAACGTTGAATTGTATTCGTAACTAATACTCTTTAATCAGTACACATGTAGATTGTGTGTAACAGCAGACAATTTCTTGTAATTCATAACGATTCAAATATGTAAACTGGTAATCCAAAGATTATTTTTTTGTTTATAGTATTTTGGTAACTTGCCGGTCGACATTCAGAAACAACACAAGCAGTATAACAATCATACGTAATACCTTTTCAAAAAACATTTGGATTATTCTGTATAATTTTGCGATTTTTCCTTCCGTATAGTTTGACATTATGGTGCGTATTGATTTATTGAAATCCATTTTTGCACAAATATTGCTTCCTGTAGTACCTTCCACTAGATAAGCAGATTGCCAAAGTTACAGTTAGTAATATATTGTTAATTTGCCCAAACTGTAAGCTTTATAGTCATATATTTTCTAAAACTCTTCAATAATAACAGAATTGGCAAAAGGCTAAGGCCTTAGAAAAATATTGATAGATTTTCACATTGTAAAACTCAGTAATGGCAATTATACAATTAGAAAACCAACTTTAATTTACACTGTATATTGTATGTGATGAATGATTATCATCACATATAAACATGATATTCCGATTGTGGCGGCAAAATAATAGTAAGTTAAAACTTACGTTCAAGCGTGGCTAATATATAAATATTTTCCACACAACTAAAGAAAAGTCATACTATCAAAAGCATCGATTCGCTTATGACTATCGCCTTATATTTTTCTACAATTGAATTTACACATTCTTTTTTTTTCATGACGTCGATATTAATACCTGATTATTGGGTAACTATTTACTCTGTTTGTCAAAGACGTTGAAGTGTATTGAAAATATTTTAAAAAATCGTTCATAAGTTTATCGAAATCAGTAATGGAATGAAAGTATAAAATTACTATTGCACGTAGATGATTATACCGTATTATGTATTCGAATATTATTAGGATTCATTGTAACATTTATATATTATGTATTTTAGTGTTTAAAATATTCACAACCACTAATAGATAGAACTGAACTACATTTAACTTTAGAAATCTTTCAATATAACATATATAATGAACTATGTTTCGAACTATAATAGCAATTAAATGTATAGTAATCTGATGCAAATACAGTGACCAATCCATGTGAAATATTCTGATTTTATTATTGCTTTGTCTGTTAGATTTATCCTAATCTTCTTAATGTAATTTTATTTCATACAATTCATCACATATTTCTTAAGTTCATATTTGAATATGCCGCTACTCATAGTATCTTTAGAATTGTAATACGTTCCAAAATTCACTGCCCGTGCTACGAGATCATTGTGTCCTTGTTTATCTGCATGCAATGAAGTGAGGCACAACCATGCTTGCAGTGAATTGGAACGTATCCGGATTTTTCAGAGTGTTACCACACCGACGACTTTCCGTATACTTCAAGGAACTTTGTGGGTTTTTGAGCCTATGCAATTTTAGTAGATTCGCATATTTGCGATTCTTTGCTGGTATTTTCTGACAATTTGCTCGACAATAATTGAAATCGGGAGGGTAAGATAACCTGTTCGTTTTTAAGATATAAAGATGTTACTGGAGTCGTTACCAGTTGTGTTATACTTGAAGTATAATGACATAACTCCAATCATGAACTCCTGCATTCTTATGGGATATCTCTGTATGTAAATTTTTATAATAAAATTGAAATCATCTTATACGGTAATCTGTAAAGAAAATATATTTTGTTATGCAGCCTTTAAATAAATTCATACTTCTTTAACTTTTTTTGTGATATTGTAATTTGACGAATGTTATTAATAGAAGAATATTTATAGGTGTTCTTTTTTCTATAGATCTGTATATTCAACAAGAATTTAATTTTTTCATGAATATGATATACTTATTAATTGAAAACTTGACTTTTGTATGTCAAGATCAAAGTGAGCAATAAACTACCTAATATATTAAAGTATTTTCTGAATTACAGCCGCACACAGAACGTGATCAAAATGAGTTCGGAGAACGAGGAAGAGCATTGGGCTCTCAAACTGTTGCAGAATCAAAACTCTTGGCAACCATCCCTTTTAAGAAAACATGCTGAAGTATTAACTGGTGGAATATTGGGTCTTTGCAGTGCATTTGGTATAAATATGGCTCTAAATAGACCACCTCATGCTGGTAAGAGATTTAAAAATAATAAAGTCTATTGCAGTTTAGTTACTATTATAAAAACAATTGTGTTGTATTGTATAACGAAGTCAATGAATATTTCATTGATCCATTTATTAACCCTTTGCACTCGACTATCCCCTCTCAGGCATCAAAATATATGGGAAATGTCAAGTCCAAAGGGTTAATATTATTTATTAGTAGCAAAATATCATTAGAGGTCCCATGCATATATGTATAATGTGCAATGTTCATATGGTTATTAAATTACTTTCTTTAACATGGAGTTGGTGTCTTTATATTATAAGTTGAAATCATTTGTTACAAGTAATACTATTAAATAATAAATGTTAACCTATATTTAAAATGCTCCACTGATGTTTTAGGTTTGCAAAGACATATTGCATATACCATAATTGGTCTATCTCTAGGATATGGATTAAAACTTTTTATTGATGACAGGACTGGAACAAGGGATGCTATTATGATAGACTATATCAGACGACATCCAGAACGCTTTCCTGAACCAGGTATCTGTTTACACTTATAATGATTAATATTTCCTTGATATTAATTTAGATAATAGTTTATTAATTAATATAATAAATTGATTCTCTTAAATTGTATCAAACAATTTTGTGGATATATTTTTTTTTTTCAGAACGTCACAGATATGCTGATATCTTTATTCCTTGGGTACCAAAACGTTAGATCAATTAGAGATATTGTTCGTTAGTTGCTATCTGTAATATCAGTGCAGAAATCTGTAAGTCATAACACTTCTTATAAATAACAGGTATAACAATACATTACAGTGTAAAATATTCATATACAGAATGAGAGTTTCCTTTCTATCTGTTAAAGTTGAATAAAGCCATGGTGTAAATAAAATTGCCTGGAGTACTACCATCAAAATGACTTAGCAGATCTAGCTACTGAAGAGTGTTGTAAAAGAGAAAATAATAACACAAATAGAATTGACAAAATATTTGTTTTCTTTTTTTTTTTATTTCGTTAAACACAAATTTGAGCAATAAGATTCTAGCAATATATTTTCAACACACATTCGAAAAATACAGTACAAAACTCGCACCATTGTCAACCAAGATATTTCTGATGTAAAACGACAGATGAGGATCGTACTAATAAACACAAATACCTTCTTTCAAATGGAGCGATTAAGACACATGTGTACACACGATTACATTCTTTTTCGATGCTTTGTAGAATATCTGCAGAATACAAGCACAACAGCAAATAACATTTCGCTCACTTTTATCTGGCACACAATAGTTTTCATAAAAACAATCTAAACGTCTTTAACTGTTCATTATAAGATTATGTCTATTGTTTTCATTAAGGAATAGTCTATTTCTTTTCCGGATTGTAATTATCATTATATAATCCAGAACCCTTGGCATCTCCCAACCATGGATATCTATTTGGACACTCTCTGCATGTTTCCAAATATCTAAAAATAATATTAAAAGCTTCAGTCTCATGACTCATAAATATCATATATATTGTATTCATTGTATACTTCAAGACTTTAATTTCCGAATATTTTATGCTTCTTGAAAGTTTCGCTTACCTAGTTGTGGTGAAGTTAGCTTCTGCCGGTTTAAAATCAAGGGCACATTTGTTAGCATTATTACAGGATGGCCCAGGTAGATTATCTCGTTTGTTACATGCCCAACCATCGAAATTATTTAAAGCCTTTAATGGCTTAGGGTCGGTTACCCAAGTCAGAGCTTGCGTTGCAGTAACGAAGTACACATCGGGTCTAAAGATATGTAAATTTTCCAATATAAGCAAGAAAGATTGAGTGTTAAATCATTGTAGGAGTTCGACTATCCTTAATCATCCTCGATACAGTATATACGTACAATGTTACTGCCCAATCAAGGAATTTCGCTAAACCACGTTCAAGTTCTTTTATTTGGAACCAATTAGTATGGAAAGGCATCATATATGGGGCACGATTTTGCTCGTAGTAACGATTAAAGTCCTCTTGTAGCCACTCAAAAACTTCTTCCGGATCATGATTATGCAGAACACATTGATCCAAGTAAGGGCAGTGCCCACCTTCATAACTTTCAACATAGTGTGCATTCAATGGCAGCTCCCATACACCTGATAAAATAATAGTTACAATTGAAATTTTATTCCGACATTATCCCCATTCGCATTTCTATGATTCATACCTGGGAATGATTTGGTGGGGCAAGTACCTGCCTTACACTCATGAGGTATTTTATAGTCTAAGGTGTATGGCCATATTGGTGTCTTTAATGGCGAGATCCCGATACTACTGTCATATATGTAACCAAAATCTTCTAAAACCTTGTACTGGGTATTACGACCAGGTTTCAAATAAGGGGCACGCATTCCTACTACCTCATTACGTGATATATTACTGAAATGCTTAAGAATTTCTCGCATACCGATCATCTCACCCACCCACTCTTCGTACCCCTTGTCCTCAAGTCCTTTTTGTAATCTAAAAAATGTTGAGGTCAATATCGTAATTATGATTCATTATTTTTTTTTTGTACTCACGATATTGTTTCTGTAGCAATTTCATGACCATCGTGAGCAAGACTTTGCACCATGTTGTAATTGCAGTATTCATGAGAAATGAAAAATGTACCCTTCAGAGGACAATTATTGGGATTCAGACGATCCTTTGCGAATATCTTTTGGTAATGATCGAAATTATTGTGATTGATAGCACCGTCGAACGTCATTATGATCATTTGTGGTGTCTGAAATTGAGGAACATTATTTACCGTTTAATCGATCGGAAGACTATTGATTTTGGTTTTGAAAAATTATTTACATCTTCTGGATCAAGACCGCCAGGAATTATTGTACCGTCACGAGAACAGAAACAATAAGGCAGCTCACAATTTGCTGTGTCACATCTTTCAGCTAAATCAGTGGGTGGTTCTGTTACCGGTGCTGGTGCTGTAATGCAATGAATATCTTACAGCTTGAAAATTGACAATGAAATTTTGTAAAAATCAGAAATGGAACCATAAAACTTGTATCGAATGTTAGTCTGTCTTGATATAATGAAACGACAATCAGCTTTCTCTTGCGACAAGAGACAAGAAGTTAATTCTATTATACAAGCACTTTGTGAAAATATGCCTATGCTATTTTATTTCACTCTTTCACATGAAAAGAGCCTTTCCGAATAGTCGCAAGAACTTTCGTTGCAATGCACACAAAGGCATGGTGCAATTATTGTGAAAATTTTACTCACTTGTTGCAATAGGACCGCAGCGCGCTTCGTTCTTAAAAGTGCAGAATTTACTGATGTCATCAAAATGTAAACCAGATGGACACCTATTTAAATATGGATATCCATCGACACACTGAAATTTGAAAAAATTATAATTATCTCATATATCAATAAACAATCAATTGTTTTAGCTAAAAAAGAATCAGGTAAATCTTAAAATTTTTGTCTAGTAATCCATTTCTTTACTACTTCTAGTTTGCTCAAATTGTCTCTTCGAGGTTTCCTTCAGAAACTTCTTCATCGAAGGAAAAGAAAAGTCAGACAAACTTACATAACTCATGGTTACGCTCTGACAATCATTGAGAAGAAAGGGAGAGAGAGTTAGGTGAGACTTTGACAAATAATATTTGATTCGATTCAAAGTGGACTTAAATCGTCATATAAGAAACGTGACGTTCCCACAATTATTCTCGAGCAGACAAGATCAGTGAAACTATTGTAAACATCCTACTAAGAGTTTGCACAAAGAAAAAACACTGACTCGCATAAAATAAGATCAATGAATACCTGGTAAAACCTTCTGCATGTCGCTGGATCTGCAAAATTCCCATTGCCTTGACCTTCGGGACAATGGAATTCTTCATCCTTCTTTTCTTCCTCCTTTTTGTTCTTTTGACAGTGTACTGAAATAAGAAGAAACTATATTTTTCAAGATTGTCCATAGCACGTGCGCAAGCGTGAAAGATGATAGCTTTCGAAATCCAAAGTCTGGGATAAGTGCCGTCTAAGAAACTTGACAGTGAAATGGAACTTGGAAATGGAAAGCAAATGTTGACAGAAAGTTTTTACTTGACAAATTTGAATTGGCGTATCACATTTGTATTTCTTTTCTCTTTTAGATTTTAACGGGATACGTTCCTGATGTTATTCTCGAAGAATACAGTATATGATAACCAGGATCATCATAAGATAAAATTAAATGAAGGACTTGAGAATTACAGTCGTTGAAATGTCAAGGTTGAGGATCTATTGGAAACACATATTCACACAGGCAAAGCTTTTACAATGACGTGCTGTCTCTCGAATACGTTCTACTTTTACTGTCAGCAACCAAGTCCTTCGTTACCATTATTACATATAAGCATGACTTTACGCAGCTAAATGCGTGAGAATAGAAATTAAGCCACATCAAGTTACCTTTTACAATAGATTCTTATTAATTACAATTAAAGTGAAAAGAGTCTCGTTAAAGAATTCGCAGAATGTTCGCCATTTAACATTTTTAATTACAACGACTCCCTACCGTGGACCATGTGCAGTACAATTCATTTATTTAAAATAACTATTGTACTCAGCTGTTCGATTCACGTAACAAAGAAGCTGTCATCGATCTCTTTTCGCAATGTCTGACTGAGTTTTATCCACATTACCCAAAGACTTTACGATTCTAATACACATGTACAATTCGTGTTAAAATAGTTACAAAAATTCATCAGCTTTGTGACTTAAACTATCCGTTTACCCTTTAACTATACAAGGATTACCAGTGCATAAGTATCTAGTATGTATATTTAATCCTTATCAATGTCTAATCCAAAGGAATTGATTGAACAAAAAATTTGTATTTGTGCATACGGAAACTGGTAAACGCGATTAGAAAATGGGCGAGAGAAATTCCGAGGAGGCTCACAAGAGAGGCTTGAGAAAGCGAGAAATGTCGTTATAGACATTCCAATAGCGAAGGTATGTATGTGGAAGTGGATGCCTTAAGGCGCAGCCTATACGATTGACGTTTACGTTCACATCGCTGACATAAATCCAGCAACGAATGACGGCAGACGATATTACATCTCAGAAATATCATAGTGAAACTCCTAGTACTTTGTTCTCTACTGTTCATCCCACGACACTCAAGTCCACGTGAAATCATTCAATTATTTTTGCAAGTAACAGCTTACGGCATTATATGACCATTATTCATACCAGAAAAAAAGATGATTCTCCTAAATACGAACTGGAAATCCAGCCGGTTTCAGGGGAAGTGATTAAACTTAGAGATTGCTCTGAAATAACCTTGATGTCTTGAAGGTTAAGACTATTAAAAGACTTGATACAGGTCGAACTGGGTTATCTTGAACTCCACTAATTATTTCTTTACATTACTTCCTTTTTCCTTTGGGAATTTGTAACTCGTTTATACGTGCTCTTCTTTTATTATCTTATTTGGATCCCCCTAAGTTAATTGTACATTCATGTTTGCCTTTTATCGAACACGACCAAATGTACGTTTCTCGACTTAAACATCTTCAACCTACTCGCCAAAATGATCCGTATGCAATGTGTGTACTGTTGACAGACAAGACAAGAATAAACAAACTGAGACGATAAAATAAATATCCAGGATCAGTATCAATATACCACAATTGAAAATTTATATTCAAATGAAGTATAAACGTGAACGTTAATATTATAAATATATAAAATGTCTGATTCTTTCAGCAGGTAATGATCGCTATACGTATCTATTGCATTTATTTTATTTACTCTATCATTTTTCTCTCCATTCAGATCTCTCAGTCTATTTGACACCGTTGAACATGATATTGCAAATAATAAGAATTATCTTGTGCCAAGTACAGTTCAGGTACGTCACGGGAAAGTTCATTCTGTGCGATTGTGAAAGAAGTGAACAGTGTTGTATCAGGCAATGTTGATCGACAAAATGAAAAGGAACGTGTTCCAACCACGACAAAGATGAAGATGAACAACGAGGTGGCTGTCCGAAACCGGCTTGGACCATGTTAAGTATATAAATATATATATACGAGACATATATACTGTAAGCAAGAAGGAGAAAGTGGTACTTCAAGAAAACTTCTCTGAGTGACCTTATAATCGTGAAGTGTAAGTATCATATCCTTTGCTGGTGTTTTCATCAATGAAAATGTACTTCCATGTAGAACGACTCAGAATGTACGATAGAGACGTCGTGAATTATTTTTAGTTTGTAACGAGTATACAGTGACGATTTGATACCTCCTAAAAATTAAAATAATCATTTTCTGACACAGCTATATGATTACTTACGAGATTTCGATTTTAATTTTTGGAACGTGTGAAGTTTCATGCATTTCGAGGTAAGATGGAAAGTGAAGGTAGTACATGTGGCAATGATGTATGCAGCAAAATACCCAGAGGCAACATTCATATTAACTATTTATGGACTTGTATGCATATTAGTTTATATACGTATTGCATATACCTATATATAACCACCATATGGACACGAATGGAGTCTCGTATATGCATAAGTCAAAATGAAGCGAAGCTTATTTTTCGATAGATACTTTGGGCAATTCTTCGAGGAAACGACTACTTTAAAATCATTATGTTCCGCCGTTCATTGTTCTTTTTATACTGCTTTTATGGCATTGTCCAAACTTTTGTTACCGTGAAAAGGAGACTACAAAGTTTCCCATGTTTTTACAATGTACCATAAAGAACGTACAATTTCCCTAGTCACTGAATTTATAGTATCAGTTACGCGAATCGCTATGATTTCATAATTTCACGAGAATTTATCATAATGAACCGAGCTGTACATTCAGTTAATAATTGTCAGTCTAATAATTAGCGATGATAATTCTGTCTATTCCAGTTTCTTATTTCTGATAAAAAATAAGTTCGCTGTTCCACAATTATTTGCTACATAAAAATTAGTATAAAAATATCATTCTTACCTGTAGCTACTATTAAAACAGTGCAGAAGAGCACCGTTCCTTGAAACCTCATAATCTCCCGTTAAAAAAAAATTTCTTGCAAAATCCTCTCTCATATGGGTAAACGTTACCGTTATATTGTTTCTCCACTAGGCTCTTTTTTTATGGATGTGTTTTTGAACTTCTGCTGAAGCGTAATCGTACACTTCTAACGGGTTCACCAGCTCTCGCGACACTGCACAGTTCGCAACAGGAGCAACTTCGCCAGAGCCTTCCTTCACGAAGTAGTCACTCGAGGTTACCACCGGCTATTCAGCCGATTGGCTGACGACTTTCTACCACCGTCTCGAGGTCTGAGAAAAGTAATGCTTTATCGGCCCGAGCAGGTGAGTGTAATAGTGAGTAGAATGGTAGACATATGTATCTATACCTACGTCTCTGCGCTTTGTGGAATCATCTGGTGAACCGATGAGCCGATCTGGTGAATCTCGATTTCACCAGGTCTTGAAACCGAGTCTCACCGATCCCCCACGGAGGTAGTCATGTGCCCATGAAATTTTTCTCATAGAACAATAATTGCCTGGTATCCACCGATGGTTTTTGTCTTGAAATTCCACATGTGACTTTTCTTGTTGATCCAGGCTTACCGATCTGCGAGTTGTATAAGTGGAGGGACTTGGAATGCCCTCGATATCCTTTGACATTCAGAATTTCCTATCATCCTGTTTCATAAGCAACTCCATATTAGTTTGCTTAATATTCTATTCTGAATTATAAAATTTGCTCGACTGGGTTTCTACAATGAACTCTGATCAGGAACATTGAATATTCATTTTCCTGGTGTCATAGTTAAAAGTAGTTTCTGTTGGTTAAATTTGTTAATGAGGGACAAGAATTATCGTCGAGAGTTCGAAAATCAGATAGTGACTATGTATTACCTTAAAGTGCCATCTTGCCAGTCTGGGAATCCTCTAGCTTAGCGCTAAAAGAGAAACCAGCTACTGCGTATATCAAAGCGTCGCGTAACAAGCAACCATTCTAGTCTTTTTTTCATCGACTTCCTTCTGATTTTCAATGCTCATCACTAATCCAGGAGACTGTAATGACCTTTCGGTATGCACAAACAAAAGTTTGTCAACCTCTCCCATATCTACATTCAGCTTGCTGTTCGAGTGTAATATTCGCCAATCATGTTTCAAGATCTTATAGCCACAATGACAATATTTCTTTTTTTTAACAATACATATTATACATTGCTTCAGAAAGAAGTGTTTCATTTTCTTTCATCTTTTATTATTTTGAAGAACAGCATTCAGCAGCTAGTTATGTGGGTATAAATTCAATATGTAAGAACGCTTGAAGAACGAGGAAGTAGAGCTTTTTATCCTTAGCCTTTGTTACACATTATTACACAAGATCAATTCATTACTTTTTTACTCAGACTTTAATGTGTAACAAAAGTCGATTTGGCTGAATCTCGTTTTATTATGTACAAAGGTACGTAGGTATCTGCAGTGATGAACAGCTTAAAGTTCATTGATTTTCTATTGACATGAGTTACATCCATTTATATTCTATTCCAGTCACGATTACGAAGCCTCGAGAATTGACAGAGACTTCGTACGAACTTCGCATAAAATACGTGGAGAGTGTGATCGAGTTTACAATTCTATTTTGATCATTTGTGGTCCCTTCTTCTTTTTATTCTGCTTAACCGGTTTCTTCTTTTTTGGTGTATCTTCATTTTCCGCAGACTTTTCTTGGTTATTCGCCCAGAATGGATTAAAGTAATCAGGTTCCCTGGCTGTGATATTGAGTTCCTGTCCGACGAGATGAATCATAGTGATGGTAGAATCATCCAAAAGATGTCTCATACGATTGACAAAATTTAATGACCATATATATATGCTACTCCATTTTTCCTGACTCTTGAGAATTCTGCGAGTTATGTCAGGCATGTGTAATATTATGTCACCGAATAATACTGTATTTTCCATAATATTGGATAACGCTAGATGACAGAAAAATGTACATTAAGTTTCTAATCGATATGCAATCTACGTATGAATGTAATAAAGATACTTCTCCATATAAATATTTACCGTCTTGTATATTCGCGTCTTCCGGAAACTGATTGGTTCCAGGTGTGAATCCAGCCATTTCCACCAAAGCTCTGTTTGATTGGATAACATAGAAAACCTTTTCAGCTAAAATTGATATCATTTTATATTGCCGCTCATAATTTTCCATCTTCTGAATGCTCTTCACAGCTTCAATATGATCTATACGTCGTTTGACGAATAACTTTTTAACTAATAAACCGCCATTGTGTTAAGGTATTATACACTAGGTGAACCTAACAAAAAGTAATTTTATACGGACATATAAATCTGAATGATATTATAACTAATTACGTGTAGAATTATCGAATAAAAGGATACATAGTTTTTCGTACGGATCATTTTGTACTGCATTCTGGTCCCCGAATTCCTCGTTGTCGATTGGTTCGATGTCTGATTCCACGATGGACTTTTGCGCATGCGCAGTAGGTACGAACATTGACACGAGCACAGTAAAAATGAATAGCTTCCATTTTAGCATATTAGCATAGGTTTTAAAAGCTTTTACTATATTAATATAATAGTTCGTTCATAGATAGTCAGATTTCTGAATTATGAAGCGTTGACCTCGAAAAAGATTTACCAATGAATGACTAAACATGATCTTCACGACGTGCCTTCGTTTTAAATGTAGCCATCTTGAAAGTTACCCCACCTAGGAAAGGGATGTCTGATGTGGCAGAATCTGACGTTTTTCCGATAGAATATATGTCTTACATATCCTACTTATTATGACTTTGATAAGAATTGGCTCTTATTATTACTATTCGACGATTGAAATGTTGAATAACAAAGAAAATTTTTATATTGCATTAACGATAAATACATTATGGGTTCGTCAGAAGTCTCAGTGGTAGTTCAATTTTCATGGGATGCATTGAGAGATTAGTGTCTAATTATCTGATATAATTATTGTTCCAATTTTCAGGAGATGAAAATATGTCTTCAGAAGATACTCCTGTCGATACAATATTTATGTTCAATGTATGTTGTGTACTTAGAACAAATTTTACATTGAAAATATGACTTATTGGAACCACTAGAATTCCCCTTTGTACACTACTGAGTACCGCCTGATAAGGCTTCTGTCTGGCCGAGTTGAGAGACGATATAACCTCCATTTGTACATAATATTTAAATGTACCTTGGACCTCATTATACAGATCGATTTATCCATGTAAACTATGTCAACTTACAGAATTTTGCGAATATCTTATCGTGTCAGGTTCGTCGAACTATTAATAGATAGGATTTATATAAATAATGTTTCTAACCTCATATTACTTTGCAATAGATGCCGGAATCGTTCTTCTACGAGCTTTCTAACAACAGTAACACCACCATCGATTGCACCATGGCCAATATATTCGAGATATTATGCATCAAACTCCAATCCTAGTAACAAGACAAATGATTTATGGCAATCATTAGTACGTCGATGGGAATGGAGTGTTCCTGTTGGAGTTGGTGTATCATTACTTGCAATTTTACAGTGGAGGTATCTTAGAAGGCATCCATATCCTGCAGATGCTGCCCAACTAAAAGGACCAGTTCATGATATTATGGTGCAGACTTACTGTTAACTTATTGTAGAATATAGAATTGTCATTGATAATTTACATTTTTCGTTCCATTATTAGGTTCGGTGCTACTGTTCTTTACCACTGAGGATAATAAGTCGAGTTTGGGGCTGGATAGCTAGCGTTCAATTACCAGTGGGATTAAGGTCTAGTGTGTATGGATTTTATGCAAAAGCTTTTGATGCAGATTTACAAGAAATCGATATAGACCTTACTTCGTTTCCTGCTCTAGTGGACTTCTTTGTAAGGCCGCTAAAGCAAGGCGCAAGACCAATTGCTCAAGATACTAATATTGTGAGTATTAAACAAGTGACATTCTTCTTAAATTTTTTTTTAGTTCTAAAATCTGATTTGTAAATAAAATATAGGTTTCCCCTTCAGACGGAAAAGTGTTGCATTTTGGAACTGTAACTTCCTGTCGTGTAGAACAGGTCAAGGGAATGACTTATAATTTGCAGCATTTTCTGGGCGACACAAACGGCCTCGAAGTTGATGAATCTGTACCAATAAAACAGTCTGACTGTGATGACTATGTTAGGTCACTACTAAAAAATCCAGCAAATCAGCTTTATCAATTAACAGTTTACTTAGCTCCTGGTGACTATCACCGTTTTCATAGTCCAACCGATTGGCGGATATATTTTCGTAGACATTTTCAAGGTGAGTTATTTTTCAAATTGTGTGCTATTAAATAATGTTCATAGCGTTTTAAAATATTTTCGTGGCCAAATAACATTGAGATTTTACATTGTTCAGCCCCTGGAATGAAATATAATATTTCGACCTTAGACATATTTATTTGTTTTTCAGGAAAACTATTAAGCGTGAATCCTAGAATAGCAAGCTGGTTACCAGACTTATTTTCACTAAATGAGAGAGTCGTTTATGTTGGTGAATGGTCAGGTGGATTTATGGCGTATACTGCTGTAGGTGCTACTAACGTAGGTTCTATAAGGGTATATTGTGATCGAGACCTTGTGACTAATACAAAAAAGTGGCCAAAATACAAGCACTTTGAAGATGCAAACTTGGGCTGTGCCACAATATCAAAAGGTGAATTATTCGGAGAGTTCAGAATGGGATCTACAATCGTTCTGTTATTCGAAGCACCAAAAGATTTTCGTTTTTGCTTAAAATCTGGCCAATCAATCAAAGTGGGTCAACCATTATCTGAAAGTTGCATTAAACCAAGGGAAAGAATGCAAGGTCGAATGAGTTAAGTATAACAAGAACAATATCCTCGATAATTACAACGGACGATAAAGACTAAACTGTATATTGCTAAATAACCTTTGTAAGAGATCATTAATATTACGATTTTGCTGTGTGTACAATACCATCTTGCATCTGTATGTACATAGTACACTGTACACTCCGTGCCATTGTTCCTGTAATAAATATATACATTTTGTTAAATTTTCTTTTACCACAATATCTCTACTCTTCATCAGTCGATAAGAACGTACCCGCTCATCGTAGAAAAAGATACACGATGCGCCAGATGGCAGGGTGTAACATGTTTCCTATAAAATGAAGAGCATCCCTTACCGGGGATGGAAGAAGGGATGAATCTCCCGGGAGGCTGAGGCAAGAAAGGTTCTTGGATATCCCCGGGGAAATTTCACTTTCTAGTAACAAACGTATTTGCATTGTGAATAGTAGAATCTTGCTCTACGCTCAGGTTATTATTTCATTTTGACATATACGAGATTCATCACCGCGGTAACATTACACTAGCAGACATTTCTACAAAAGCCGAACACAGTACGTATAATTAAATAGATAGAAAACGTACAGGTAGTATCATTAATAATTAGTATCTATTTAGTATGCAATCGTACTTGAACATCCTGTATATGCATGGACAATACATTGAATCTATACATTCCTATTCACATTCCTTTCCATTAGTCTAGATTGATTTTTCTTTAGCTTTTAATCAGATCAGTGAGTTTTACTACCTTTGTTAACATCGTTCATACTGTCCATCGTGAAACTAATTTTCTGTCCTCTGCGTATTAAAAGCAAAACGTGATAAAGTCTACAGCGAAGCTCTCTCAAGGATGACACGTAAAATAGAAGAAAGAAGGTGAATGATGATCCAAGAGGAATGTAAAAGTCTTGGCATTGGTCTTTATGTTATATTGACGTTATATGTTCACTACGGATTTTCCGTGGGAACTGAATCACCGGATTTAACGTCTCTAGCTTCTACAACGCGTGCAGCGCCCGCTGCCTATATTACAGGTAACGCGTGAACTGCTTGTCAGCATGTTTATACATTGGTTAAAAAATATAAACAAAGGAAAACGTATTAGCAATTTTGATGTCTTTATTACCATACGATTTTGAACAAGTTTTGTTTCGTTAGCTACAATGGATAGATTTTTCTTTTCCCTTACCTTGTGAGTCAGCCATTTATATAATTAAATCTTATCCGTTTAGTTGCGATCCGCTAAATTCATTTAAGCAATTTGCCTCGTGAAAACATTCACTTCGGTAGGTATAAAATACATTACAAATAAGATAATGGCAAAGTTTTCCTTGTAATTTTACTTTAGCGTTCCTTAAAATCAATAAAAGTTATTTCGCATTAACAAATCTCTTTTCCGTACACGTACCATATTTAGAGAATTTGTCACGCCGCGTTAAACTGCAATTTCTGTAATGATTGATTAAGATAATTGGATTATCGTTTGATTCAGAATTACACACACCTGTTGAACGTTCCAATAAAATGAACATTCGTTCCTAAATTACCCTCACTTAAACGTTATCGAACCGTTCGATGGCGGTAAAAGAATAATTTATTTACATGAAAAATACATATAAAACAATATTTTGTAACATTAAATTCTTATCGTAATTCATAAGTCTCTTACGGTCTTACGGTTTCACTAATTCTTCGATAACGTTACAGAATGGCGATGGATTCCCGAAGAACGAAACACTGTCTGGGATTCCTGGGAACCAACCCCAAGACTGGAACATAGCTTTTTCTCTTACAAGGGCGAACAATGGATTTACGGCGGACATATCAATGGGAAAAATTATACTGACCTTTGGCTCTTGAGTAATGGTCATCCTTGGAATTGGATAACACTTCCCACAGGACTGACCCAAGCAGGTCCACCAAGGAAGGCTGGACTGTGCTCATCTAAGGGTGTTCTCGCCTTGTACCCATTAAAAGGCGATACAGTATGGATTTTGGATATTAATGACAGCGCATGGACAGCCTTTGTATGTTTCGGAAGTTCACCAACCAACAGCACAATCGCTACGAAAAATTATTGCCCTGGTAATACTTATTGTTCGTTTGAACTATTCACATTCATGATTAAGAGACTATAATATAGTAGCCTAAGTAGCCTAGACCCTTATTCGTATTCCTTATTTTTAGGAGACTTGAGTGATAATGCAACATCCTGGTGCGATGCAGAAAAAGGACGTATGTTTGTATTCTCAACAAACATTGTTTGGTCCTTGAGTTTATCCTCGCCACACTGGCTGAGCTATACTATTCCAAAGAGCGACCTGGAGAAATTATCTCAGTGCGAATCAATAATCCACGCGGATTTAACAGAAGGGGAAAAGTCTGGTCTATATCTGCTTTGTAGTAAGGCTGATGATGGAGTATGGAACGTTTTTCGGTTAAGAGTATTAAATAAGTTACTGAAACTGGACAATTTGGGAAGCGTGTCTCTTCAACCTGTAAACATATCGTCCTTAGCTTTAACTGTAGTCTACTGCGACGAGACTCTAGCCCTTATCATCGCTCAGGATGTCAATATATCAGTATGGGTGATCGAAGATAACGGTCATTTGATAAAAACAGGAAACTCATGGGTCGGGAATACGTTGAAGTGGTGAGTCAATATTTTGGTACTATTCAAATTTTCTTCATAAAAATTGACTGTTTTCATACGGTTATAACGACGTTGTAATATTTAGGTTACAGATTTACGCAGCAATAGACTATTCAATTACGTGTACAAGCAGTTCCTATAGGCTGAGAAACCCTCGCGTGCAACTGGATGAAAAGACTCCTGGAAAAGATAAGGCATATTGGCCCAGAAAGCGAGGAAGTTTTCGTATGACCTTGATCGAGTTAGGAGAATTAACTAAAATCGATCAGGATGGTTTGCATCTTTATCATCATAGAAGAGCCACAGAAGCCTTGATCTTCTTTGCACTCTGTCTATCGATGTTCCTAACATTCGGAATAGCATGGTTCTTCAAAAGGTGAATCAATATAGTAACAATAAAAACAAAATTAATCATCAATTATACTAGACATATACTTTAAAGATGACACTTACTTCCAAACGAAGTATAATCCAACAAATTGATTTTTAATGTTCAGGTGCGTGACTATTCCCACGGTACCAAGGGGCTGGCCTGGAAGTTGGGGTAGGTCAACGAGCTCTGCGGGTTTAAGCGACTGTACTCCAACTGCACGTTACACTCCCATACCACGAGGAGAAGTCGGTTTAATTACTTGATCTCACGAATGGAATTAAATACTGAGATATGGTAGATTTGAAATCACGATGAAGACATATTTCTAACAGTCATCCCACAAGTGATATCGCTATTACGATATATCTTGAACCTTTGAAATACAACCATTATATTTTTCATCAATTCCAATTCAAATAAAGTGGAATTCCATTCCGTCGTTCGAGAACGTTGCAGCATGCAGTTTCGTCTGTTTTTCATATTCATGGGAAGAATCAGATGGGACTGCTCTCGGAGAAAACAAACAATTTATAATAATAAAAGAAGTAAAAGATACTAAATTCACAGGGTTAATATCACATTGATAGAAGAAAGTGTAAATATAAAAGCGTCGAACTTATTAACTTTTACTCTGAATGGTTTTTGACACGACTATGTCTGCAGCTATCATATCGTTTTGCATTATTATAGCAACGTATATGCTTTTATAGCAACACGACTAATCAATGTGTAAAACTAATTATTCTAAAGGTAAGGAAAACGAGAGAAAAAAGAGGTAATAAACGTAAAAAGGAATGACGTTTAGTTGCACGAAACCATAAAAGAGTATCGTTTTTTCCTTCTATTTCCACCAGATAGAAAAGCATCGAAGCTTTCATGTATAAAATCATATACGGAACAGTGGGAGAATATTGTCTGCAATATGTCGGGCAACGGATGTAATCACGTAACAAAGCTATCACGTTGTTCCCAATGAAGGAAATCAATAGTAGATTTCAACTCTGTAGTTAATACGTCTACATTATGTATAATCCATCCGTCCAAATCGCAGAATAAAAATTCATAATAGACAGAGAATAGAATCCATTGATATTTGTATCCTACCCAATATTAAATAAATGTTTTATTGACTTCTGTATTTGTGCCTGTTTTTTCATTGGAAATAAAAAATGGAAGTATCACGGTAGCAACAGTTAAGTTCGACCGAATGCTTGCAAGCTCTGTGAGTTTCTCGTTGACGTTGCGTGTCTGTTATATACGTACATACAATATCCATATATTATATACTATATACAAGTATAATGTCGTGCGCCGATATACAGACTTGTATATATGCTCACACAAGACACATTTATTGGGTGCTCCAGTTTTTTTTAAGATTAACCTTGACGATTTAGAAATCTAAGAAAATATCTAGCCTCTACGTGTGGTAGGCATCATGGGTAATTCTGGATGAATACAATATTCTTGGCAAATCAAATTGACAAATAACAAATGATTTTAAAAGCACACACCCAGTACGTGATACGATAACATTACTTGACTTTAATTTTCCCAAAGATTATAAAAATAGGAAAGAAAATCACGTTCACAATCTTCCTTTCTTTTCATTCCAATTCTTTACCTCTGCACGCCCCATTAATCAGAAGTAATGGGAAAATCGTAGCATGATAAGGTTGGACCATTATTTCTCCTGTAGTAGAATTTGTATATCAATAATGTATAAATAATATTGGCTGTAAAGAGATTGAAATAATAATCATAACAATTATAGTTATCCTTAATATTTCAACATATATATAATAATTATGCAATGTACATATGTATATTGTATATAAAATACATTTGTTGTGTATACGTTGAAAAGGCTTCACGGTCAAACTGGGACAATCGTCAATTCTACGTAATAGAAATTATAAAATATAAACCAGCATGCCTAGGTATCATAGAATACGTATGAAGTTAGGATATACAACAGTCGATTTTCACACGCGTATAAACCATTCATTTAATCGGAAATCGATATAACGTATATGGAATGCAGTGTATGAAAGACGAACAAAACAGAATATAAGAAATATAGATCAAAAGAAGCATATAAAGTACTGTTCAGTTTAATATCATTAAAGAGAATCAACATACATGACGGAACCCCATATAGTAGTACTCAAGTACGCCTCACGTCAGATTAAGAAAACATGACGTTTCGTGTGTCTCCTGCAAATATATAAAATCGATCTTCTCTCCTACAGCAAGAAATTACTGTAACCTTGCCGAAAAAGAGAGTCACTTCTCATACATAAATCCATATTATTAGTTTCTTCGTGCCCGTGTTAAATCATTTTCATATATTTATGTGTGTGTGTGTGTGTGTGCGTGCGTTCGCCTATTCCCCATTTTCTTGTTCCATCGATACGTATTCTAGAGTGACGTCCACATAACCTATACCGCGTTTCTTCCTTTTGCTATCGACTAACGTCACGTGAAGGAAAGGAAACGTCTCACTAAGGTGAAGGACATCGCTTTATCATCGAGATATTAAAACGTAGAACGATTGTCATCGATTAATCGTTTGTAAACAAGGCTCGTAAAAGTCGGCGGTGTTAGTTTGGATGGAATAAGTGTCGGGCACGTTGAAACAACTAGAAACTTAATGACCTGACAATATTTTGACAAAGGATCAAGCCGTTATGTGGTGCAAAATGACGATATTATGCCGTGACGGTATATTCTTAGGTTATTGATCTACTGGTGCCTAGAGCTTGACAGGTAACTTGTTGCTGCGTGTTGTTTTGACGTAAAACTTTGCTTAGCGGTGTTATGAGATTAGAGTATTTTCGTGATACACCTTTACCATTGCCTAGATATGCGTAGCACAGATCATACGGATCACCAACTGGAAACAGCTCAATGCTTCGTTGAATTTTATATTTCCATTCATTTTCCAAAAGTGTTTTTGTTAATGATATAATGATTTATGAAAATTTTATGTTCAGATAATATATTAGTACTCTACAGTCGATGTGTACATAAATCAGAGAATTAGGAAAATAAGGGAAAAATTGCAGATGTTATGTGCGCACCTCCAAATATTTTATTAACGAGGAAGATATTACGATCAAATTTGTTCATTTTTGAGTGGCATGCTAATATTTGTCGCGAACTGAAAAATATATTTTTTTGAAATTATTTATAGAGAGCGAAAAATAAACGTGGTAAGTATTCAGGCTATTACTTTTATTAATAATTATTAACTACAATTATATGTTTCAATTAACTGAGAATTTCAAAGAAACAATTTTCTTGTTTAATCCATGAACTTGTAGTTAGACGAAACAATTGTTACTTTAATATAAATCATTTTACATTAATACATTGCAGATATATAGTTCTCAAAGTTAAACAATGGATTGCAGTGAAACGTCCAGTTACTAAAGTTTAATTAGAACCAATTATTGCTCAAATAGTTTCTATCTTGTTGGAACGGTATGGACTGCTGTTCTATTGACGAATGGCAATCACACAAGTATTTATAAAAATCGAATGGTTAATTACGTGAACGTGACTTACCATAGGGATGTATGGTAATTTCATAGCACCATAAAATCTCGCTACTACCAACATAGAATTGGCAGGTATGCGCGTGCAGACGTCCCGAGTACCGACGTCGCAGTCAGTAAGAGTCGCGACGTTCGCAGTGCTGGGTGTACGAAAATTCTGTCGAAAGAATTTTCACTGGCATGGGGTTCAATGGGGGCTGATGGACATTTTCGGATTACCCTGTCAATAAGGAGAGAACCCGCGGCTGGGCCTGTCTATTGCAAAATGGAGACTTCCGCAAGATTTCGTCAATTAAAAACCGTCAAGTTGAGCTGCGAAGCAACTTACAGACTGGATATCAGCTTCAAGCCACCACAACTTTTACAGTGGGTAGTTTTTTTTGTAAAAATTTACGAATTCAGTGATAACAATAACGAATTGCCACATCATAGTAAATCACAAACTCGAAATTTCTTTGAGTCAACTCGCAAAATTTGCACTGATTTTTAGAACTTTATATTATTTCCTTATTAATTTAACCAAAAGGTACTGTGACTACCACGAAGTGAAATTATCATTGTGAGTTTTGTTTAATTAGCCAAGATACATTTTTATAACTTTTATTGATATTTATATCGTGAAATAGTACAGCTGATATCATAGTTCATATACTTGACAAAATGATGGGGGTGTATTATATGTATTACCATTTGGTTCATGATATACATGTTCCACGTGAAATACGCTATTGGATCCTTTGATTTATTATCGAGTCATTGATCGAGGCGTGTTGAATAGTTTAGATAGTGCGATACTGTAAAACATAAATTAGTAAAACTTGATGTGCAGCTATCCGAAAAGTTTATGGTAATAAAAAAATTTGTTCCTCCAGGGTATAAAACTGCCTACGCGCTAAGAATAAGAATACGGTACACGAAGCACTGCGGTCTACTGGATGTTTTATTAGCGTGTCATTGATCGAGGAGAGGTCACTAGGATAAAATACATAAAATTCTAAGGATCAAATTACACATATTTTTTCTACTTGGAAAAAAGCACAAAATGTTCTACCGATTTTGTTAAATAATTTTTCGCACTTAAAAAAAATTGACACATTTAAATATTGCACAACATTTTTTCGCTTCTGTGTACTAGAACTTTGATATGCAAAAATTTGAGCAGCGAATATACGCGGATCAAGCAATTTATGAGTTTCGCATATATAAACCTTGTTAAAATATACAAAACGGTCATCTTTCATATTTTCCATAAATATCCGAGTTTTAAATTCACAAGAAAGCCAAGCGAAAAATTCTTTATGCTTCAAAGTACATAGGAAACAATACCTTATGCATTCACAGGCTGTAGTAATTTTCATGAAACACTCATGCATAGTTGAGCTGCGACATCTCTGTCAGATTCAAGGGACTTCTTTGGATTATATTTCCTAACAGAATAGCTCTTCAAAAAGACGTTGGTCTCGTGACCCTGATACGTGAAGTCTCATTCCTACAGAGTTTCGCGAAGCAATGTTTTATCCATTAATGTAAGTGAATTATTCAGAACGGAATAGAAGAGAAAAGATAAAAAAGCATTCCATTGTAGCGAATGTTATCATTTTGTAAAAAATGTGCCTTCATCTTTCTGTTTCCTTTGCGTAAAAATGTCAGAAGTCAAGATGCTTCGTACCTCTGGATTTCAAACAAGGCCTATTCTTTTCTTGTAGTAACTCACGTATAATTGAAGTGCGACTAGACCACTTGAGCTACTCTGAGACAAAAAAATATTATGCTGACTCACCGAGAGCTCGGGTCGTCGTTGCTCCTTGGTGTATCGGGCTCTGCTGCATTTTCTACAAACTACGATATCGATTCTCCGTTCAACATTATACGTCATTTCCAGGTTAATTTCTTTCGAGTTTGGCCTAGTCACGCTGAATTACATGGTACTGTTCTATTATTAAAGTGTGCTGCAATAGACAGAAAAATAAAAATAACTTTATACTTCATAGAAATACGTTGGAGAAAATAAGTCATGACCTTTGGGAAATCTTGTGTGAATCGATAGGGATGGATTTTTTTATCGCTTGAATCGATGCGCAATCTAGTAGGAAAATATATGTACCTTAATTTGATAAAACAGTATTAGATAGGTGATTTCACATAATAACTTTGTAATTAAGCAAAAATAACCAAATTTTTTTGAAAGCTCTATATGAACTGTAATGGAACAATTATTCACTATATTACAGCACTATGTTGACTCTTGGCTTCTATTTGTGACTTGGCAAGACTTGTGCCAAGGCATTGATCTAACATTCAACACCTACAGAAAGAAATATTCCTCTGTATTTATCGAATCTCCAAACACGAGCGTGTATGACAGGATAAACAAGAATGTTTTATATGGGATTTTAATAGCGCCTTCAACATATATTTATATGCTCAATAGTGTATTTCGGCTTTTATGATATAACCAATTTTTTACAACAGAATTTAGATGCAGATTGATATCAATGAGTTTTTCCACATGTAAGTACTGTTTAGATTGATTGTAATTACAAAAAATGATATGAAGCAATCGGCATTTAAGATGAAATTTTGCAAAACCATTTTTAATTATAACAGCATAAAAGCAAATCGAACATTTTCAGTCAGCTATTTTTCTTGAGATGAACTCAGTATAATTAGATTTCATAAAATATTAATTTTGCTCGTACGACTTATTACACATCGATAAAGTGATCGGATAACACATAGCATATTATGATTGTTTTTATCCATATTATAATCGATTACTCACCACAATAGAAAAGGGACTAGAAAAGTTATATCATATCTTATGAAATTGATAACGTCAGACCAATATGAATAAACACACGAATACGACATCAGAATGGCCATTTAAGTTTCTTTGCCAATAAAGATACCCAATATTCATATTTATTTAACATGGTTGAATCATAAAGATAAAAAAATAATATGTTCATTCCTCCAACAATATTAGTACACCATTGTTCAAGCAAAGCTTTCTGTTGAATATGTATTACCATTTTATTCGTGTTTCCTTTAAAATAAAAAAGTTAATTTTTTATTCTACAATATTGCAGATCACTGACTATTGGAGGGAAACAAGTAGAAGCCATTGAACGTGCCAGGGACGGTACAGCTTGTGCTTACAGCGCATATCATAGCACAGAAGGTATTCCAGCCAGTGCACGTGGACATCGAGAAGAGTTGCAGATTGCAATGCGTGTCCTGGGATCCGGTTACCTGGCCACTTGTCTTCAGATCAAATACTACCGTACAGATGATCAGAGTCACTGTGAATGGGGATCACGATTACACTGCATAGAGCTGGATTGTTCCAGTGTAGAAGGAAGATTGGTAACGGTAGATCGAGAAACTTATAGAAAATTAGGCATAGAATCTTAGTTATGATGACAAATTTCTCAAGGTAGAACCTCGCTACGCGATTGCTCACACTTAACGGCTGTATTTGAAGCTGGTAGAGGAGTATTCTGTGGACGCACTGAAGATAATCAGGGGCAATCCTTCCTACATAATGATGCTGCTTGTCGGACAATTTAATTTCTATTGGGATGCTCTTTTACACTATAATTAATGGGATTATCTTAAAGTATGACGTATATACGTAAGCATTCATTTTTAAACGAAGTTATATACAACAAAGTGAATGTATTAATATTACCCTCAGAAATTGTTTACATTACAACGCACTTGGTGATTCTAGTGTCAATTTCACTTTGTAGACATACACATTGTTTTTTTGTTAATTTAAAAATTTGTGTAATAGGTAGTAATATTTATGTTGTAGCGAATGTGTTTACATACATTTTTCTGTATAATTTTGGTGGCGTTTTATTCTGTTGGAATACTTTGAAATTAATTTGAATAATCATCCGAAGAGACATAAACTGACAGTAAAAATTTTTGGACCATCTATGTGACGAATAAATGTCCATTAATTATTTGATCAATTTTCAAATTAAGCTTGACATATAAAACATAATGTAAAGGATAGTGTTAAAAAATTGTTGGCGTTTCTTCAATCACATTTAATTAATTTTTTTGTATTTTTACCTAATGGTAATTGCTACTTAAAGAATTATAATGATGTACATTGTTATTTTTACCGTGTCAATATGAAAATAGGTTTTGTTAAGATTGAAAGAAGGAATCGTTTGAGTTAAAGTACAAAAACCAATGCATCGAATCAGCAAAAGTGTACTGTTGCATAGTATTACACTATTTCTAGCTAGAGAACAAAAATTCTGTACACATCAGAATCTTCAGTGAAAACTGGTACAAATATATTTTCGTAGAATCTTTAGCACATTGATAATATATAATCGTCAATAATGCAACGTAAACGGATGTAGAAGATTTTAATACTTGTACTAAGCCATATCACTGATTCTTTATAAAACTTAAGCACTGCAGCTTCTAGAATCAACTAAATGCATGTACTTGTGTACATTACAGGATACCAAAGAAAAACGACCAAATAGTGCCTCTACGCTTGATAATTGAACATTTATATCGTTCCTATCGTGTATTTCATTTGAAAAGTTTTACATTTACACTCTTATATACAATAATAGTTAATGAAATCCGTATATTATAAATGAACAGAAAATAAAATCGATACCCAACACATCCGTTTCATACAATCATAATATGGTATTTAAAATAGATAATAGTACATAGTACCACATACGATTTCAATTATACTGCTTATTTTTCTGGCGGAACGTAATTTAGCAAAGCGTTCTTCAAATTTACATTGTCCATCTTTTCTACCCTTTCTCTCATTCTGATAGCCAATTTACTGGTACCTTTTAAATACATAGCAGCATGATGCATTGCAATGACGTATGCAATGGGACTCCATTCTTTTTTAATCGTTCCTCTAACAAGAAAGGTAATGTAAGTTTCGATCATCGACACGTCTAATTCTATTGGATATAAATATTCGCTTAGAGGAATAACAAGTTTCTCTACAGGAATGCTGAGAGATCGTAAAGCCCCTGCGTGTTCAGACCACAATAATTTTCTATAATGGACATCGTGTCGCTGCGCAATCGGTACCAGCAACGCCAAAGCAAATCCATGATCACCGTAGGAAGCCGCACAGAAATGTTCACAAACAGCAGTAAACAAATCTGTGAAAGAACTTAGTCCCGGCACTTCCAGAGTAAAGTCCAATTTACGATAGTTGCACTTTAAGAATTTTGTCAGCACATTGATTAATAACACGGACACGTTTTTGTTCAGGAACAATGTGTCACATAAATATACAAGTAACAACCTGCTAAATCTTACATTCGGTGACAGTTTCTGTACTAATTCTGGTAAAGTCAATTCCAAACTTAATATGATAGCAACTACCTTCGCATCCTCATCGCTTGATTCGTAACCATTTCTACATTTTGTATATAAGTCAACTAGTGGTAAATATAACCAGTCCTTAGGCATAGCTGCTTGGTCCCAATTGCCATTACCAGTGTTATACGCTTCGTAGAGTACAGCCAAATTGTTAGATAATTCCAATTCTACGTGTCTACCGTCGCTATCTAAATGAAGATTATTCAAATCGTTTAATAAAACTTCAATCTTGAGTTTTTTACTTGATAAAGCTGTAGTGAGCATTTCTCGAACATCGTGATAAGCGTCGCCGGGTAATGCCGATATGAGTTTCACAGATATTTTCCATAGAGTCTGCCTTGTTTCATTATTAAAATGTTCCCCAAGTAAATTTCCACATCGTACTATCGCCGATACCAGTAAAAATTCTATACGAGTGTACCAAGATCTCTCTAAACACCATTCTATTTCTTCGAGTTTACGAATATACCTATTGAACTGATTCTGTTTGAAAATCTCTAGAATATCATTTTTGCATAAAGACTTATAAAAAGCATTCAGCATCGTTGCCAAGAATGGTATACAACAATGTTGTGATACAATAGGTTGTAGTTGTCCATCTTGTGTTAATACACCAAGGCTTGGAAGCGAGGATGGATCTCGTTCAATATTATTGACACACTCACTCAGCAAATTCGACGATGAACTGAATGGATAAATATATAAAAATATAAAATAGAAACTACATCTGTCCCATTAATATTACTTAAAGATAAATAATGACTTACCATATGTTGGAATATATTTTAATATTAGAAATCCATGCTGTATTCATCGCAGATGTCTCGCCAATAGCCATTAACGTTTGTGACACTAACTTCGTCATAGTCCACTATAACAAAAATGTTTATTATGCTTAAAGCTATAAAAGATTTTTTTTCCACTTTAATTAACTCACTGTAGGCGATGAAATCGATGCTAACTGGGTACTCCATTTTGATAATAATGTAACGATATTTGATCTTAGAGATGAGTCACAACCAGCAACAGCTACAAGTGCTGCTGCATGTTCACATGCTAATTCTGATGATTGACCAAGGTCGTGATTACTCAGTAATAAGCGCAATTGAGATACGAATATTAGCTGGGCTCCAGCAATACTTTCAGAAGCAACACCATATATTAATAAAAATTTCCAAAGTCGCAGGCTCTCGATGCACAGATGAATTCCATATTTTCTTGAAAAAGAAATTGTTATTTCATTAGTATGAAATCTTCTGAAGGACTTCAGATTTGTAATAATACACAAAAATACATACCCAGAATCATTACTTATATAAGAGAGGATAGAATTAACAATGTTCAAGTGTTCCAGTTTGTCAGCCACTGGTTTTCTACCATAACAGATCAAAACACGACATAATCTTATTGCTGCAACGACTGGAACTCCATATGCATTTGTGATCACATTTTCGATTGCTTCAATTACATGTAAGTGAACCAGAAATGAATTGTAAATCTTCATAATGTAAGATATAATAAGTATTTGATATTTCATGACGCTTACCCATCTTATCAGTAGTCAATGGCATAAAATGTTTGGTGATAATATCTAACAAGTATGGAGTGGTCGCAATATCAAGTGCACTTTTTCGTGAATGTCTCGCAAGTCGAATTAATATTTCTAACGCAGTTGTAACGCCAATTGGTGGTGGTTGCATTTTATCCAGAATATACCTAGAAACATAAATATGGATAAAATTAGTAATGAAATTAAGATAATTCTTACTGATTCTAGTTCACTATATGTCATTAAAATTATGATAAAAATATTGAAATGTACCGAATTCGCAAAACTATATCAGATCTTAAAGCTGCAGCAACTGTGTCCAGTTGCGCCAATTCATGATCCTTCAAATTACTCGTATCATTTACATCTCCTGAAGAAGGCGCAAGTGTGGGTTCTGAATAAACTCCCCATCCTAGGAGTCTATCCAAACATACTTCATCTGCCTCACTAAATAGGAATGCTCTGAGAGCTTGCAATGTTGCTGTAACTACAGCGACTGATGTATCGTCGAGTGAAAATCTTAATAGAAGCAGGATGTTCTTCTGACTTAAAGCACTCAAGGGCGCTGGATACAAGACCTTGTCGTACCAGCCTTGGCGGCTTTTTTCCATAATGTTTGATAATGTATTTAATGCAGTACAGCGTTGTTGTTGTGTAGCAGATCGGCTGAGTTGCAGTAACTCTTGAAGAGAATAGCCAGGACGATCAGGTTCTTCTCCATGATGATGGAGTCCTTTGTCTACTGTCAAACTTTCATCTTTGTATGGAAGTAAAATACCTGAAATTTTAAGAAATCGTAGAAAATGTCATGTAGGACTGATTCAATATTATTTATTTAATAAGTGTCTCTTCTGCTTACCATTAAAGTCAAATCGTGCATTATAATGTTCCTCTGCTGGTGAACTATCATTTCCCCCTGCAGGTATTTCTTCCATCCACTTTAATTTTTCCGTTTCTAAGAAATCCATATGTACCCAACCCTTTTGTATAGCCTGATCAAATATTTCCAGTAATGGCTTGCCTAATTTTGTAGGCTCAGTTTCAGACTCCATTGGTACGTTAGTATTACAAGTATTAAGACTTTTTGTACAATGCAGTTCAGTACTGTTTGGAACATTATTGTCCTTTTTATTGATCTGAGTAGATGTGGGAATATCTAACTCCATTGCGACTTCAGTTGTTGAGAAATTACTTTTAGAATTTATTGAATGCTCCTTTTTCTTTTTTCTAGTTTTAAGAAATTCTAGTATGTCAGGACTTAAAGTGGCCTCTAAACTCTGCTTTTCTTTCAAAATTTCATCTTTACTCATTTCCCGCAACTTTTCAAGATTGGCTTTGTGAATTTCAGATGCCCAAGGACCATCAATCAAAACACTGCCACTCTCATTGGATAAATCATTACTATTAGTTTCATTTAATTTATTTACCATGGTATTCTTTTGTAAGATTTTTTGTAAGAACAAACTTTTTGATCCATCCGTCACCTGAAAAAATAATAAAATATAATTATTTTAATATATTAATACAATATAATTGTTACCTAAATCGGTAGCAATAAACTGTTTATATACTTTACGGTCTGCTGTAAAAGTTTTTGGAAAACCCATCTCCATAGTATCTGAAGATGGTCCACCTATGGGATTAAACTTATATTTTTCTCCTTCATATCTTTTTTCTATAATATTTCCAAGCAATATGCCAGAAGTTACTGCAGGAATATTTTGAACAGAATCAAAAGATCTCTCTATAACATCTCCGTGCGTAACTATTTTTGAAACAGTAGGATGCAATATATCTCCACCAGTTTGAGATGTTGAAAGTCCATTGTCTTGAATTCTGCATTTTTTACGTTCAGAAAACTTTGAACGTAATTTTTGTCTGGATTCGCTGTCTTGCTGAGGCAAAGGAATAGCAAGATCTTTCTCATTTGTATTTTGAGTATGCAATTTAATAACTTTTGCTGATGGTTGTTGCTTGGACTTTAGAAATTCTTCTTGCATACGAAATAATTCTTCTTCATCATCCCCAGGTTTGGGACGTTTTATACTTGTCTCATTCATTTTTATTATTTATAGAAAAATATGTAGAATTCACTGTAGGTTACTTGACATAAAATAGTTCGCATCCCCCAAATTACTTTTTCAGTTAATATCTGTAATAAATATGATGAAGAATAAGAGTGAGAAATTTGGTATGCCTACATACTTTTTGCCCTCAATACAAACTTGTATTAGAAAACAATTGTTTACTTACGCCACATGCCTCAATAATGTCAAACGCGCGCCTGCGCTGTTATGAACTGTGAAGTATATGTTTCTGACACTTTTATCCAACGTTTGCTGGCGCATTACTGCCTGCTTATTGGAAGATTGCGCTTGCGCTTGCATAGACAAGTCATATTGTTTTCGCTTTGATAGTCCTGATCATTGTTGTAACATGACAACCTCCAGTGTTCCTAAAGATGTTAGCTCATATTTGAGCCAAAAGCAAAATGTGGCGGACACAGACCTCGCTGCGGACTGGGCACAGTTGGAGGAACTATATAACAAAAAGTAAGATCAAATTTCTTAATTTTATACTACTACCAAGTGTAAAGAATGAGGTCCACGTTTCTTTCATCCCGGTGACTTGCAGGCTTTGGCATCAGCTGACACTTAAATTGGAAACTTTTGTGAAGCATCCTACTTTACAAAAAGGAGATAATCTTGTTCAACTATATAACAATTTTTTGTCGACTTTTGAAAATAAGTGAGTATAAAATTCTTGTTTTATTTAACAATCAAATATATAAGCATATATTTTCGTACTTCGGTGTATGTGTCGTTCTTCGCGCCATTTTTATGTTATTCTTGTCATATACAGGATAAACCCACTGTCGTTAGTTGAAATACTGGCACACGTTATACAGCAATTTCAAGATAACGAAGAAGCAGTTAAATTCCTGGAAAAAACTGAAATTAAGGTAAAAAACAATAATGAAGCAGTGGCTCTGTGCAAAGTGTTTGGAGGGCAAATTCTGCTTGATAAACTCAATGATCAAGATAGAGCAAAGAAAATCATCGAAGATGTTGAGGCAATGCTTGACAATGCAGATGGCATCACCACAGTACATGGTAGATTTTATCTTCTGGCCAGTCGTCTTTATAGATTACAAGGCAAACATGCCGAATATTATCGCACTGCTCTAAGGTTTGTAGTTCTCACTGTAACTTTCATCATTAATACCTTTTTGTATATTGCATAAATATTGAAATTCCTAATAAACTGTTATTTTGTATGATAGGTATCTCGGATGTATTCAACTGAATACCCTAAGCAGGCTGGAACAAGAACAGCATGCATTTTTCCTTGGACTAGCAGCTCTTCTTGGTGAAGGCATTTATAATCTCGGAGAGCTTTTAGCTCATCCAGTGCTAGAATCATTAAAGGGCACAGCTAATGGCTGGTTGGTGGATCTGCTTCAGGCATTTAATTCTGGTAATATAGCAGCATTTGAAAAATTAAAGCCACAATGGAGCAAGGTCGCGGACTTGGTCGCTCAGGAATTAAAGTTAAGGCAAAAGATATCTTTACTATGCCTCATGGAGATGACTTTCAAGCGACAAGCCAACCATCGGTAATAAATTTCTACATTTTCAATTGGCTTGATATGTATTCATAATTATCTTCTTCATATTTACTTTTAATCGTTATTAATATATTGCTTATTTCTACACAGCCAATTGACCTTTGCTGAAATTTCACAAGAAACGCGTTTACCAATTGGTGAAGTTGAACTGCTTGTGATGAAAGCACTAGCACAAGGACTCGTCCGTGGAGCAATTGATCAGGTAGCTGGTACTGTCAACATGACCTGGGTTCAACCACGAGTACTAGACCGCAGTCAAATCGCTAGAATGGTACAGAGATTAGATGGCTGGTGCAAGGATGTAAACACAATGGAACATCTTCTTGAATCAAGAGCTTCTGAAATTCTCACACTGTAATTTATTTCTTATGATATACAATCGGGCCATGAAACCAGATTAATAATTTAGAGAAATTTGGACACTATTAATTACAAAAACCTCTAAAAGTGAAACTAACTTAGCTAATAATAATAATGAATAAATCATGATAATTGAGAAATAATGATTCAATAAAACTGAGATGCCAACAGTTCGCGTTTACAGTTTCATTATCTTCTGCTTTAAAGATTATCTGCGTCATTAAAGTATTTTTGTCACTGATGTCTTTATAACCCACGTGTTAAATTTCATAGTACCTACTTGAACAGTAAATGAGTTTTCTTAACATTAGTATCATAAACCATTATTAAAAAAAAATAGCAAATAAGAATTTAATTATCAACAGAGAGTCGTTTCAGTATCAAAAATATATCTAATATCGAGAAGTCGTAGAAAAAAATCCATTGAGTTTCAACTCATACCCTACCTTGCTCTTACCAACAGATTCAATCAACAATATGGAAATCAAAATCACCAATCCTGGCCGGCGTATTTCTACAAATTTTATACACAACTGACATTTCGTATTTTATACAATTTTATTTATTACCATAAATACATTCTCAATATTTGCAGTAAACGTTTATTTACATACTTTACACGTTTACATGCCACGCATACACCACTCGCGATCTACTTAACACAAATTTCTGTTCCTACGTATTATTTCAATGGTTTATACGTATTTAGTTCGTTTGTATCCGCAGGTAACGTCAAATCAGAATAACCACTATTGCTACATTCAGATCACTTGATATATATCATTATTGTATTTCATTATTATATTAAATGCTGGCACAAATTAGCCTCGGATTTTACATCAACGTGGTATCGTGTCTTAGGCCGACCTCTTGTGGAATGACCTTTTCGTGATCCTTTATTCTTGTATTCAGGATGCTGATGCTTAATGTGTCGGTCCATATTATTTTTTAGGGTAAATCTTACTGAACAATATCCACACTCAAACGGTTTCTCGGTTCGGTATCTCGCCTGTTTCCGCTTCTGCGTCAGAGTTCGATGCTTAGCAACCATTTTGAATGATTTCGGAGTAATAGAGTTTTCTCGATCTTCTTCCGATATTACGACGTTATTAGACAATTGAGAGAAGATCGGGTTGGAGTCATTATTTCGATCAGCGGTTGGTCCGGCTAATAAATCTTGAACTTGAAACATGTTTGATTGAATTTCAGATGGTTCGCTAGGCCTATTATCATTAATTTCTTTCAAATTTGGTAGAAATTTTGTCTGAACTCTATTTCTCGCGGCAGAACTTACATGCATTAAATGTAGATTTTGGTGATTAGGTAAAATCCGACCATACTTTAATGAGATGTTACCAAAACCATTACGTATTGAACAAGCACCAGGTTGAGGGCTTCCTAACAAATTGTGTGGAGATTTTGCCTGTGTGGTATTGCTAAGACTTCCATTTAATGGAAAATTGGTACTGCGAGTGTCCACAGAATTGCTGACGGAGAGTCTAGACAAGCCAGGTTCCTTTATGTCGTTGCTTATAGATTTCTTGGTGAGATCAAGAGGAACGTCGTCGACTGCCGAATCGTGGACATTTACAAGATCTCTAAAAGTAGTAATCTTCAAGTTGATCGGGCCATCCTCAATCGTTTCATTCTGTTCAGACTTAATATGACTGACTAGCGATGTACTTGAACACGATGAAACGAAGTCATGATCGTCTTTGAAGTAAGTTGGCTCTCTTGCTACTTCCTGAATATTCTCTGACTCTTCAAACCATCTTCTACCTTCCACGAATTCGATATTCGTTGTTCTTGAGATTTCCGGTTTTTCATAATTGTTTACGGCAACCAATGAGAGATCTTCTGGTTGCGGAAGCTCATGATTCTTGATCCCTTGGATTTTAGATTTCAACTCAGTGGACACTGGCAATGTTGAATAATTTGAATAATGATAATACTGACGTATAGGTTCATCGTGTGTGTTGGTGTAGACTAAAGATTTTCGGGCGTCTTTCTTGATCCATGGTACAGCAGATTTACACTCAGTGGCATCTACTGCAAGATCTTCGTTGGGATGATAAATCAGAGCGCTCTTAATTTCCTCACGAGTGAGTTTCGAATGGATGCTGCGTATGTGTCGTTGACAATTAGCCTTGGTAGTAAAGGCGTAGTTGCATACAGAGCATTCAAAAGGCCTGGCACCATTATGAGATTTTAAATGTTTAATAAGACCATTTTTTTCAGTACTTGTGTACGGACATATATTGCAAAAATATGGGACGCCTGGACCAACGTTCATGTGCACGCTATTGTGGGACTTCAGAGCTCGAAGATTTGAAAACGTTTCGGTGCATAATCTACATGTGAATTCTCCTTTGAACTTCATGATTTTAAATTCAGCTGCAAAAGCGTCTTGAACTTCCTCCTGATACTCTGAAGAGGACGAACAGGATGCGCCGGATGAACTAGAAGTTCCAACGTTCGAATTAATTTTCATAAAATTATCTGGAGTTTTCATAGCCAACCTCAGGATGTCTTGGGGAATTAATTCAGACTTTACTATGCTAGTGTTTTGAGAATCTTGCGAATCTTTAGTTATCTTGCCATTGATTTGATCAGCCACTTCTTGGAGATTAAAATTATCAAGAAAGTCGTCTCTCTGAGATTGATTTTCACCTTGGCTTCTATTTTCAGAATTTAATATTTCACAGCTAGGCTCATGAGCTTCTTGGGCAGCTTGTATTGTAGTTGCACAAGGAAACTTGTGTAAACACTTGGAACATTGAAACACTTGATTTGTCGCAGAAGATGGTGTGGGAAGAGACTCTTCGAAAAATAAATCAGTATTACTGGAGAAATCAATTATTGAAGAGATAAAAAAGGACAGATTGCTTGGAGGCGACAAAGAATTTCGAAAATTTCTAACAATACTGGTAAATGTTTTCTTAAGAAAATGTCTTAAAAACCAATGGTGATGGGACACGCGATGATCCTTGAATACGATGTTACAGATTTCGCACTTGGGTGGCACTTCAGGATGGCTGTGTTGAAGATGAGCTTCAAGAAGAGCCATGCTAGTAAAATCTTGCCTGTGGCATATCTGACACTTACGAAGAGCTATATTCTCATTATTATTAGTTTCTAAACCATTGCGAACAATCTCATGATCGCGGTGCGCCTCAAGCTCATTCGTAGAGTCTAACGAATTCCGTATGACTACATTCGAACTGGGGTATTCGTATTCCTTGACTGGCTCCGAAGAATCGTATGTGACAATTTCATTATTATTGTTCTGTTCAACACGACGTCTTTTTGTAGTCCTTTCTGAAATATTGCTTGTCTCTGAATCCATAGAAGTACGAAGTGATTGTACACCATGTGCCGTCCTGAGATGTCTATTCATATTTCCATTGGTAGTAAAGGCCATCTCACAGTGTCGACACTTAAAGGGTCTTTCACCCGAATGAACGAGTAAGTGACGATCCAGGGAACTTGCAGAACTAAGGACTTTGTGACAGACGCCACAAGCATAATCCTCTTCACCACTAGAATGCGTACCGCGTGGAGAATGATGACTACGAAGATGATGCGTGAGCAGCTTCAAACTTGAGAGCGTGGCAGGACAGGAAGGGCAGTGATGACATTCTTCAGGATGGTCAACCTTAAAAGTCATAGAAAAAAGACTTTAATAACTAGTTAAATACAAGATTAGATTTTTAACAATAGTATTCACGACTCTAAATAATCGGTAAGCCGTAATACACCTGTTGCAATGTTAAATGGATACTCACCAATGATGATGACGCGAGATACGTTTCCTTGTTCTCTTGCTGGCTCGGTTCATCCTTGGTGATTACTGCAATCATAAAAGAACACGTCTTGGTATCTCAACAACAAAAATTGTGACTGATGTTTTCTAATCCGTTTCACAGTAGTATACAGATCTTAAAATATGAAAACACGTATCATTTGACTATAGTCTTATCTGACGTGGTTGATTGAGCTAGGGTTTAAAATCCTAAATAAATCAACTAATCGTTTCATGCGATAAGGTCGTTGTCGTGTTTCATACATCAGAATGAGTTTTCCGATTAACTCTAATTTCTGCAAAAGAATGCTTCGCAATTTCGTCCACTCATTAATAGTTCCAAATTTTGTTCTTTAGTCAAAGGGTAAATGTGATATTACTTACTCAACCCATTAGAATTGTGAATTTATGAATATAATAATAAACTTGCATCAATCCTCTTTAGTCCTAGACAAAAAATAAACAATTAACTCCCTAGTACCATTAAATCCCCTTCGCCTGTCTTTCATACTCTTTTTAATTAGAACATTTATCATTTTCATTACGAGAAAATTTAAGACACTATTCTGATTGGTGGGAATAATTTAAAGGCGGTACTGAACGAATGCATTGGTGGAATCTCATCTCAGAGCTTTTATTTCGTTTTCTGCCCTGCATACATCCCCACCATTCAGGCTGACATAACCCCACCATCAATAGCGCTCGTGCCTTCTCTCGTGTTCCTCTTTAGCTCGTTCCCTCTCGTGGCTTCTCTCGTGTTAGTGCCTCTTGCTCTCGGGCGATGAGCGATACTCCCACGCGCCACCGAATAGAAGAAAAGATGGCGGTTGGTTAGTACGTGTGTCGAGAGTTGTTGCCTAGGTAACCCGGGGCTTACCCAGCCGTAACCCCTAACCACCCTTGAGTCTAATAACTTTATACACCTACTGATGCCTGCCTCTGGCTACGTAGATATATGGAAGAGTGTAGATGTGCCTGAATCGCGTAGCATTAACAGAAGCTCAAGATGAAGCTATGCTCATAGGGAGTCAGATATTTTCTAACCATGTCAGCTGTTGAAATTACACGATACAAGTCTTGTCGGATTCGAATTCAATTTGTTGAATAAATCTTTTAAAGAGTAGTATAGAGAGGGAAAAAGAAGATTGACGCTTAACAAATGACGTAAGTCGGGACTGCTAAAATAAATTAAGAGTTAAATGTACCTTTAGAAGAGTAATCCATGTCGTAGTATTGCTTAAGTCATGAAAGCAGCTTGTCGACGTCCGACTTAAAATCCAAAACAAACGATGTAACACCACACTAGTCACCAGATCCACTCTTTGACAGGGTAAACCGGCCACGGCAGAGTCAAAGCACGCGCTGTAGCAGCAACTAGGAGGTCACGTAGCTATCGCACCAGGTAGGCGATTCCACTGTGCGGGCACGAGTCTTTTTCGACTTTTAGATTCATCGAAAATGCTCTAGGGATTCACAATTAATGTGAATCGTGTATCGTGATGCGACTTCACGTCTATGAATATACTGAGCGAGTTCAATGGCGATCGACTTCAACTGTATCCAGTCTTGACATATGTATAATAATCTTCTCTTTTCCAATCACAAGTAACACCTTACACTGTATACACGCAGCGCACCAATCTTGTCGACAATCGATTGAATATTAAAAGACGACATGAGTGAATGACTCACTGCAGAGAACTGACATCGGTGCTTCTAGACAGTTTTCATAACCTGTCGCGTCGTCTGCTAAATTTTCCGCCTATTCGTTTCGTAGCACGGAAATTCCCAGTCTATGAACCAATTGGCTTACAGCTATGCTATTTTTGAAAGTAACAACCCTCCTACTATATTATAGACCGTCCCACAAAATCAGGGTGCAAAACTTACCGCCTACCAGTAGGTACGCTACATCCTCTGCCATCGGACAATTGATATTTTCGTGCATTGTGCCATTATTTTCTTTTTCACTGTGACTGCTTTAAGTACATCTATCCCGTATTATTTGCTATTTACTTCAGTATCGTTATTATTTCCTCTTTGTATATCATTTCGCGGTTACAGGTCGTCATTTCTGTGCCAATATAACTGCTTGTACCAGTTAGAACATTCTTCAGTCTTTTATATACTTCTTCGTGCTGCATATGAAGAATTCAGAAATTCATTAAGAATCCATGCCTAGAATCGACATTCTGTAAAATACAAGTCAGTTGTACAAGAGATCCGACGGATCAGTTTAAATGACTTTCTAGCCATGTCTCAACTTGCAAATGTGTACTTATATCATGGATACTTCATACTGTCAATCATACGTCACAGTAGTGACCACTCAAGGATAAATAAAGATAAAATGTAACTTCGTAACGAGCTCAAATGCATCTACTGTCAAACCGAGAAATTTCACTTTAGAGTTTCTCTATGTGAATTTTCATAATTGCTATAACGGTAAAAATTGTCTCTTAGGGTTTATGAGTTTTCGACATTTCTTACCTTTGGGTAAGGCTATAACACAAATAGTAGCGGTACCAAATTACTCAAAGTGAACTTCAGCTAATCTTTCCTGTCTTACTGAAATTTAATACTGCTACCTTCGTGCACGAACCAACCTTTTTACCACAATGTTACCGTCATATTCCAGATCATGCTCAGCTACCTATAACTCGATTCGTAGTCTTCCAGTACTATTAAAAAAATCTAGAAGTCATCTAGAGTCATCTACCAGCAGAACAATCCCTGTAAAAGGGGATCAGCGAATCGACAAAAGGATTTAAGGGTGCCAGTAATTCAACTGTACGAAACATCAACAAGATATACAACCCTTATGCTAATTCTACATACCTAAGTCATCCTCTACATTAATTGGAAACGACCTGGCCGCTTGGGAGTCCAAGAAATGGACCATCAGGACATGGGCTGCTGGATACAGCGTCAATATTTTAGGGGACGTAAAGAGACCCACGTTCTTCCCTTTATAGACCCACTGTCAGGCTTACTGACCGTTGTTAAGACAGTTATAAAAAACAGAGACAACATCCGTGGGGATAGTTGACGTTTAACGGTATTGTGAATTGCCTGATTCCTTCACAGAATTCTAGCTGCTGTGCATATTTGCAAGATCGGTATTTTTGTACCATCCAGATACATTATTTCCAATGTCCTTCTTCGTTAGTTACCATGTAATTTTCTTACGAAATCCAAGTCCTGGAAAATACGTAGTACAGGGTGATTATATTAGAAGAAGGGTGAAGTCTATTTAACACCCTTTCTGTATATCTATTCATTGCCTGTTGTTTGGATATAATGGCATACAAACCTCCGTGAAACTTTCGTTTAGGACATCGTCTAACAATACACTGGATTGAGGATTAAAAAGCTTTTGTTGTGACTTATTCACTTGGGTCTGCTGACGTTAGGGACTTTCCTAACTACTTTTATTACGGGTATACGGCTAGGAGGAACCTCAGGATGGTTTCTGGAGAAGTACAGATGGAAAATGCGGTTGCTTATTTACCTAGAACAAGGAATAGAAAGGTGGTAGTGAGTTTTTAGTATTATATCGTTCAGTGTTTATGGCAGAGAATTTCACTTTTTCTTTATAACCTACCTGAGCCTGACAGAGACCGAAGAACACTAGCAGCATTATTAACGAATGACTTTGCTTCCATACATCGAGTAGAGTATAAACTGCATGGTACAAAAACATTGAACGATTCGACTTGACGAAACTATTGATAAATGTCAAATAGTTTTGTAAATGATTAGGTTAGTATAAACTGGACGTAACTGAAAAGATTAATAAAAGGAGTATGGTTATATTGATTTGTAGTTTTACTACATAGTTAGCTTCTTTCATTATACTAATAAATACATATTAATTTATATGGGCTTATAGAACAGTTTTCATTACGCTACTGCGCTGCGAAAGATTTTATATAAAAATACTGAAAATTTAAAAAATTTATTTAATTTCTTATGAACTTGTGTCTTGGAAGTTACTCAGTTAAGGATTTTAGACTGTAAAGTGTTCAAGGTCAGTAGATAGCTTTAGATTAGGATACGAGGTCTTTGTGTCATTTATCCGCTCCATTTTCTACCCAGATTTTGGTTCTAAAAATAATTATACGCCAGGACTAATTGGTCGGTAGCTCGTTTAGAGGATATTAGAAGCAGACGGAGTGTTTCAGAGTCCTGTAAGGTTGTGATGTAACGGCTCACCGGCAATGGTGTCATAACGTTATCTTTAGAATCTGAAGTCTCATTCGTTTATTGAAGCAGGGTATATCTATAGGTGTAAAGAATATACAGAGGCATATTATTACTTTACTATTTTACAGAATATCAGGTTGTACAATGGTAGCAGGAATGAGTGGAGCAAATACATATGCCTCTTTTTGGATCGAAGTAGGAGATTTATTACAGGATGGCAAATATTGATAATATGACACCAGGAAAATGTTTCGCGTCAGTTGCTTTTATTTGGGATTGGTGTATTGTTGTAAGTGAAAAATATATTCTTGCTTTAAAATCGTGTGAGATCAATTCCAATCAACCAAGTGATCAACCATGATCACAAATTTTCCCATGCTATGACTTCTTTCATATATTGGTCAAGTGTGATAATTTGGCTTGAACATTAATAGAATTGAAAACCTTTCTTTGGCTACTGTTTGCTAGTGAATCAGGTATGCTTGCTTATTTTGACTATGAGAACAGTTAGTAATAACCTTTCAGAAATGTGTAGAATGTTTGCACCAAGCTTCTCAGTTCATTATTCTTTTGCATTGATTTCGAAATTTTAGGAGACTTAATTAGTCACAGTGGTTTACCCTTTTACAGGGTTCGAGGTGATTGGTTAATTCTACTTAAATCTCATTTCTTAGAAATGTAAATTTTTATGTTTTTTGGGGATGGCATATATGAGGTCTTATGATAATAATAGGAAAATTTATGACTGTTGAACGAATCCGTTCAACGGGGAATTAAAGGTATTCTTGCCCTTTAAACTAGTTGAAAATTTTGAAGTTATGGCGATGATCGTATCGGTCGGATATCAAGCGATACTGCTGTCTGAGAAACGATTGTGTTGTTAGGTTGAGAATAATTCTTGAACGTACAATTACGCATTGCTAACTGCGAAAACCTATTATTTAAGAGGCTTCATCCATATTTCCATAGTGGTGTTGTTTTTCGTCTATTCGGTTTTATAATTTATAATTTGGCTTTAAAATATTTTGTCCCTATTGATTGTGTTAGAAGAGGGATCAAATCAGAATTATTTGTACTTATCCGCTTTTAAGAGTGAAACCAATTAGACGAAGGAGTTTTCCACAAACTTGTATAGGAATGAAAATAATTTCATATTTGTGTTGGCAGTACTGGTAGAGGAAATGGGGCTTCCGGTTGTATGAGCATGCGTAGACTTTCCTATTATTATCGCTGTGAAATAGTCTGGTCATTGTTGTTAAACATGGCGACTGCTGTTCTTTCTTATGATGTCAACACGTATTTAAATCAGCAGCAAAATGTCGCTGATAAGGAACTGGCTGCCGAGTGGGCACAATTGGAGGAACTATATAACAAAAAGTAAGTGAAGTTCTTATTTTTACATACTATTTAAGATATCAATGATGTGATTCACATATCTTCGAACCCCGTGACTTTGCAGGCTTTGGCATCAGCTGACACTTAAATTGCAAACTTTTGTAAAGCATCATACTTTACAAAAGGGAGATAATCTAGTACAATTGTATAACAATTTTTTGTCTACATTTGAAAATAAGTGAGTGTGAAATTTTATTTGGTTTAGTAACGGAAGTACATAACCTTACATTTTAATATTTTGGAGCAAGTAAAGTTTTTTAGTAATATATTTGTATTACTTATGGCTTTATTCATGAAGAATGTATAATTTATTTTGGATGATGTACAGGATAAATCCATTGACATTAGTCGAAATACTGGCACATGTTGTCCTGCAATTCCAAGATAAGAAAGAAGCGGTTAAATTCTTGGAAAAAGCTGAAACTAAAGTAAAAAGCAACAATGAAGCAGTGGCTCTGTGCAAAGTACTTACGGGTCAGATCCTACTCGACAAACTCAACGATCAAGACAGAGCAAAGAAGATCATTGAAGATGTTGAGGCGATGCTTGACAATGCGGATGGCATCACTACAGTACATGGTAGATTTTATCTACTAGCCAGTCGTTTTTATAGATTGCAAGGCAAACATGCAGAGTATTACCGCACTGCTCTAAGGTTAGTATCTATCCTTGTATACCATAACTTCATTCTTATTCCATTGTTTATTATGGGAGCACTGAAATTAACAACTATTATTTTCTTTGGAAGGTATCTGGGATGTATTGAATTGAGTACCTTAACTAAGCAAGAACAAGAACAGCATGCATTTTTCCTAGGACTAGCGGCTCTTCTTGGTGAAGGTATCTACAATCTCGGAGAACTTCTGGCTCACCCTGTGTTACAATCCCTAAAAGGTACATCTAACACCTGGTTAGTGGATGTACTTCAGGCATTTAATGCTGGTGATATAGCAGCATTAGAAAGATTAAAACCACAATGGAGTAAAGTTGCTGACTTGGCTGCTCAAGAATTGAAATTGAGACAAAAGATATCTTTACTGTGTCTCATGGAGATGACTTTCAAGCGACAAGCCAACAATCGGTACTTATCTTTTCCTCACATTCTCTATTGATTTGACAACCATTCGAGATACTTTTCTTTATATTAATTTTTAACTACTAATAATATACTGCTTATTCCTATACAGCCAATTGACCTTTGCTGAAATTTCACAAGAAACACGTTTACCAGTTGGTGAAGTTGAACTGCTTGTGATGAAAGCACTGGCCCAAGGACTCATCCGTGGAGCAATTGATCAAGTTGCTGGCACTGTCAACATGACCTGGGTTCAACCACGAGTACTGGACCGCAGTCAAATAGCCCGAATGGTACAAAGATTAGATGGCTGGTGCAAAGATATAAACACAATGGAACATCTCCTCGAATTGAGAGCCACTGAAATTCTCACTCTTTAATAAAGCTCGCGTCCAAAGCGGTGCAACATCCATTCATAAGCAGAATCCAACATTCTACCATTCACCTCCAAACAATAGAGATCCTGCCAACTGTACTAAGTCATGTTAACATATGGTTTGATCGTACCTACCCAAATCACGATATTATAAATGAATGCTGCATGATATAATAAAGGATGAAGTTGCAGAAAAACACGATGCGAAGCTCGTTCACGTCTCATTTAGTAATGGAAAGTGGAATATTTAATAAAATTTGCAACATAATTATTATATCTCCGTTTAGTTTTGTGGCGTAACGATATGCAAATGTAATTACACAGGACAGGATATGCACAGGGAAGAAAATAATTGACACTTCAATATTTATATTTTATATATATTCTTATCCTTAGGTAATAGTCAAACGAGAATACAATTCAATCATTTACATACATGTTACAATGATTATTTCGCATGTTTACCCTTTCTAGTTAAATCGAAGAAAAGTTCGTTCCAAGCCACATTCAAACTTTTACTTTTTTTTTTGTAATAAATAGATTTCCTTCGTTTACGTATGTATACCTATGCTCGTAGCAATGGCAACATAATGATTTTATAGCGCATGATATGTCGCGTATGCCACATCAGTATTGATCAATAATCGAAACGACACGGAAAGTAGACTATTTTAATTAGTGTTCTCCATTCCGGTTCTTTTCTGGCAATTCGCGTGCAGCTGTACACACGTACAACTGTTATTAAATAAAAAAAAATGAATGGAAAGTAATAAATATCGCAAGTCGTAGAGAAAAATAGATTGACAGATCCGAAGACAAGAAGGAGAATTTCTGGACGCGACTATATCGCTTTGAGAATAGAAGGAATGGTAATAGAGTAAATGAAATAGATACACCTAGATACAGAGAATCAGGAAAATTGATAGGAATATAAAGATCTGAACAGGAATAAAGACATGCATATATCGGGTGGCCTGGCCATAAGTAGCCACAGCAGATAAGTACTTTCAATTAAGACACCCGCTATATACGTGTGTATACGACCGATTAAAAAGTTTCATATCTCTATTAAACTACAGTCATTTAAGTTAATAATTATTTAAGTTTTACAGCACTTGATCGAGTCCCCTTGACCTTGGGATCGATAATTATTTGGTATAATTGCATTTTCATTAAATATCATCATCTCTCTTTAGACAATTCCAAAAGAACATAGACTATCGACAATTACAATATTTACATACAATAATTTCTTAGATAAAATGCAAATTAATTAAATAGCACGATCAACTGTCTTCGGCTTCCTCGATTCTTATTTTCATTTATTATTTATATATATGTATATATATTGCTCTTGCTTATCGCGAATTATCTTTGCATCACCGTTAACTTCGCACTCGCCTATCGAATACCAATTAACCCAATGAGAGTCAACCGTCTTATCAATTAACCATTTAATTGCATACTTGATTGGAAAGTGAAGGAGTCAGACATAGAGAGCGAATGGAGGCACAGAATTAAGAAAAATATTTAAAAAAATGATTGTAGTGGCGATTCACGCGTCATTCGCAAAAAATGCTAATTAAAGGGTTGATTTACACGAGGGATGATTAGCGGCAGTCACACTACGACTTTATCCCCTGGCCAGTAAGTGTCGCAGCACTGATTGGCAGATCATAAATGTGTATAAACTATTACTTATTAAGTAAATATGGCTACATTAATTCGTTGCTTGAACGTTTCTTTGGACTGAGAATCCCATCGAAGTGGCGACTGATAACAGAGATAAGAATACACAATAACGATCGAGCGACAATATCAGATTTACATTGAGGGGACTTCTATGCATTAAATGTCATAAAGACTTGGCCCCCTTAAAGTATAACCGATGCCGTGACTTGATTATAAGTCCTAAATATATGATCCCGTGTAAATTTTATCTTCTTCCTCCAATGTGTATTCCGTTTTTTTGTTGCTTCTTACGTTTAAATATATAATTATAATTATATCGTAAATTTATCATTGAGACACCTGCAGCTCTGTAGCTTACCGATGAATAAATGCATTTGCCTTTTATATACACGTATCTATACATACATTTACAGAGATTTTAAACATTATTCGTTTCCTCGAATTCCTTTTTTATTATATAAAATCATAAGCACATATAAAGAGAATGACGAAGGTCCAACTGACGGAGAAGAAGAATCAATTTACCTAAAGTGCGCGTAGCGATCGTAGCCTGTAGGTCATAGCCAGGATATCAATTCCACAAGCAGGGGACTCCTCCGTATGGTTAATCATAAGTTAAATGGCCCCCGAATGTGGAACTGGTATTGCAGCTTAGTACAGTAATATAATTAATAGTGATGATTGTAAAATGAAATGATTTAATGAAATAGAACAGAGTCATTTCAAAGTATGAAATAGTCCTCAAAGTTTCAGCCTCCAGATGCTTCAGTATTAGACAATGCATTTCAGCTCAGAGAGATCATCTTACTGCTCATTCTTCCTGTGGATAATCTCCTTGAGACAGGACGCATCGTATTGAAGCCTCAAGCTTTAAGTATTGAATTATATAGCATATACAGGGTGATCCAAAACTCCATCAGAGTCTACAGGATTCATTAATGATCCGGTAATGCTCGAAGGTCGTAATTATTAATATCTTGAAAAACTAGCCATTTATGAATTTACACTGATTGTTAGTCCTACTTCTGGAACACCCTGTATGTATATATACATGGATCAAAAATATGATAAATAAAAAAGGGAGCCTTTCGAATGTGCTACTTTTAGCTTATCCAATACGATTCTCATAGTAACACTTTGTCATGCTCGGCTTGCAAATATGGTCCTACAAGTCGCAAACTTTTTCTAATCTTAGGAATCTTTCCGTGGAAAACAATGCTATGCATTCAGTATCCGTCACGATAAACAGTAATCCTAGAATCCCGAAGGAGCACCGCGTGCTATCCTCTGATCGTTATTTCATGAATCGTTGAATTTTATAAGGATTTCTCACGCGTCAAGCTTATAATTAAGGCACGATTGTGAACGTAAACAAGACTACAAAAGCCTCACGTTTAACCCCCTTTGATTATTCGCTGAATTCTTCATATCCCAATCATTCCCGAGATAGCACAAGATACAAATTCCTCGAATATCCTGCGTACGTCCTGTACATCCTCAAGATAGCATTTGGTAATTCCTGAGAAATTCTACGAGCATGTCGAGATAGATATTTTATTAAGATGTCTATAGGTAATTCTAGGAACATCTAATAACAGATATCACACAAAGAGATATGTCGCTAGTAATTCTCGGGAATATCCTAGGGACATCGGATTTCTTGTGATTTCGAAATAATTGATCTAAAATATCGCATTACTCTTATACGTAAAAGATATTCAACGCCTGCATTTACCATGCGTACAGGAATTATATAATCGTAATTTTAGTTGACAAATTAATTTCTTTTCATTATTTTCAAGAAAATTAAATTGATATTGTCATTTCCAATACAACCGATGTTCCATGGATGTCCATTTAATATCCTAAGGACGTAGCTGGACTAATATTATAATATCCCCAGGATATTCAGAATAATTTAATCGTGTATGTGATTTTATTTATTTATTCACGTAATTCCTAGTAGTATATTTATATAATTTGTAATAATCTATTTATATTATTTGCAATAATTTATTCTGCATCCTTGTGCTATCTGGGTCTCAGTTCCTTTTGACACCAAGGAGTTTGGCTATACTATCGGCTGATGCTTAAAGCACCCTGTCCATAATAATACTTTTATCCTTGATATCGACTAGATTGGATATTACATTATTTATTTCAATATCCAATCTACTCGACAGATCGTACTTATACTATTTGGATCTTAGTTTCTTTTGACTCCGAGCAGTTTGGCCGCGTCGTCAGCTGATGCCTGAAGCACTCTGTCTATAATGCTCTTATCACGAATGCCAAGAAGATTCGAGATAAGATCATTGTCTGAATTTTCAGGAACATCAAGATTTCCACTTTGCTGAACAGTAGTCAGCTGTCCAGTCAGAGTAGTGAGGTTCTCGTATGCGTTGTACCTCATAAGACCACTAGGAGCAGCATCCGCTGTAGCTACAGTGTCCACAGTGGGTAAAGATACACGCTCTCGCAATCTGTTATCACTTGTAGATGTCATTACGAGTGCTGGATGCTGCTGACTTCTCGGTGTGATCGTAGGTGGTTGACTTGTTACGGATTCTTCATCTCCACTAGTACCCACGTACATAGGAGAGTCGACGGATTCGTGCTTCTTCCTATGTCTCAGCATGCTATGTTTTAAAGTGAAGCGACGACAGCAAATGTCGCAAGAAAATGGCCTCTCCCCGGTATGAGTTCTCATGTGACGACGGAGATCCTCTGCAGACCAAAATCTGCGCATGCAGAACGCACAAACTACCTGAAAGCATAAACAAGAGTTTATTATCTTCTTACGTTCCAGCATTCTTTTAGAAATATTACTTGGTCGCATTTATATGATTTTATATAATAATACTGATGAAGTAACAGCGGAATTATTTGACTCACCTTTCTATTACTGTAATCAGGAAATTTGCCGCGTTTCTCTTCACCATCGCTCGCGTGTTGGTGTGTTGCAGGTTGTTGCTGATCCTCTGCTGCTTCTATATCCATGTCCAGCGCACCCTTGGCCACCAGCATCTCGTAGGATCTTTTATGATTGTCCTTGATGTGTTCAAGGCAATCTTGACGCTCTGCGAAGCCGCTGTCACACAGATGACACTTGAAAGGTGCTTCAGCAGGTCCTGGTGAAGACCTTGGAGAAGTTTTTCGTGAACGCGATGCGTCGTTGATCGACGAGGAGGTTGTACTGGTTGTCAACTTAATAACTGGTACGTTGTGTGGAGAATTTTGCATGTTTTCAGAAATACTCGAGGACTGACTCTCGTATCCACTCTGGTCGTTATGCTTCCCTAAACTCTGTGGGCTGTTTTGGGACTCGCTCAATGGTGTGTTGCATCTGGATTTGTTTTTTTTATCCATGTGCTTAGTGGAACGGTGCTTCTTCAAGTTTCCCAAAGTGGAGAAGGTAGAGCTTGGACATTGGTTACATTTGTAGGGTCGTTCCGGGACGTTTCTCATTGAGAAGCTATTGCTGTTTGCTGGAATATTCGTCGCTTCCGGAGACGAGGAGTTTCTGGCTCGACGAATCTTGTGGGGATTGGTCTTGTGCTTTCGTAAGAGATGACGATCGCAGTTTGACTTCGTCGTAAATAGAAGAGAGCAATGTACACACTGATAAGGCTTTTGTCCAGTGTGAGTGAGAATGTGTCTCCTCAAGGATGACGTCCATGGGAAGGGTCTCTCGCAATAAGGACAGATCACTCTGTTCGGCGCCATCGAGTATGCAGATTTCTTCTTCTTCTTCTTTTTCTTCTTCTTCTTGGATGAGGTCGACGTGCCGGAATTCACTGAATTTCCGGAATCGGATTTTTCGTCGCTGCCGGAATTGTTGCAGTCACTCGTAGAAGCAACAAGACCTTCCTCGTCGCTAAGATATTGAGGTTGAAACTGCTGATATTGTTGCGAAGCATTGTCCAGCAATTTGGAAACACTTGCCAGATCAACAGTGCCATCTTCGGTTCTTTCGTTGTCATCCTCTCGTGACGATTCACTTCTCTTTCCTATATCATCTGGCATTTCTGACTTCACTAGACTGTTCTCTGATATTAAATCATCGCCATCCACATTAGTTTCAACTTCCGGCTTGGATTCATTTATTTCAGACTTTATTTTGCCACTGGCATCGCGTTCATTGTCTTGGTTATTCTGAGACTGATCTGAACACTCCTTTGCGAATTCATTCACGTGTTCGTTGAGGATGTTTGATTGATCCTTATTGAGCTCGGCACGATTCTCCAGTTTACCTCTGAGTAGACTGGTAGGCTGCTGTTCATTATCATGATGGGTATCTGGTGTTTCTCTTCCAGTTGGTCCTTCATCGATGATCAGCTCCTCGTCGGTGTCATTCTCTTCTACTCTGTTTCCTTTTAACTGTTGTGCTAATATAGCGTATTTCACTTGATCGGAAATAGCGTGTTTTCCGTATTCAGAACTCATATTCTGTCCCATCTTTGGTAATATATTTTGATATTGCTGTTGTACCTGCTGGGACATGTTGGATTGTCCAAGATTTTGTAACAACGTGGGAGGATTCGCTGGAGGTCGACCTCTTGTGGAATGACCACCTCGTGGTCTCTGGCTCCAGTGTTGAGGATGCTGTTGCTTGATATGTCTTTCCATATTACTCCTAAGGGTGAACCTGGCTGAACAGTGCTCGCAAGTGAATGGTCGCTCGGTCCTGTATCGTCTTTGCTTTTGTTTTGGCATGAGGACTCCATTCTTGATCACCATTTTTACAGAGTTCGAGCTGGGAGAGTTTTCCAGCTTCTCACGTGGTACCGAAACCTTGTTACTCAGCTGGGACGAAATCAGTTTGGCGTAATCATTTTGGTCATTAGCTGTATGCGCTGATAATTCGCGTCCCTGAGGGAAGTTTGACACAAATCCGGATGGCTCCACGAGAGTTCCGCCACTGGTGAGCTGCAAGCCTCGTACCAGTTCCTTCTGGATTCTGTCCTTCATGGCAAAATCATGTCCAAATAAATGCGGATTAAGGAGATAAGGCGGTATCAGGCCAGTCCCCGGTGGGAAGGTGCCAAAATTGCGATAAATCAGATGAGCGTTTGCATATAGAGCTTCCAAGGAGTTAGGCTGAGTTCCTGCCTGTCCGGCCTTGAGAAGCGCCTGCGTCAATAAAAGTTGATTCGTAGCATTATAGAAGTCCTTAGGATTCCTAGAGTAGTCTTCAGACGAACTAGGCTGGTCGACTTCGTTGCTCCTGGATCTCTTTCTGAGATCAAGAGCATCCATGGATAGATCAAGGGGAGCTTCTTCAACTCCGGAATCGCCCACGTTTCCGGAGTCTCCGGTAGTCTTTTTCAAGTCGATAGGACCATCATGATTTCTTTGGTGCAGCTCGGATTTGGTTTCGCTGACTAGAGACACGCTTTCATCCGACGACCTGCTGTCTTGATCATCTTCATCGTCCTTCGAGTAACTGTGCTTTCCTAACTGTTCCTGCTCCTTCTCTGGCTCTTCGGAATGCCTTCCGAGTTCTAAGGATTGGATACTCGTTGGCCTGGAGAAGAATTCCGAATTGTCGTAGTGATTCACGGCGAACAATGAGGGTATCCCTGGCTGACGAAGCTTGGCCTCCTCGATCACTCGGATTTCAGACCTAGGCTCAGTGGACATTGATAACGTAGAGTAATGATGATGCTGATGGATACCGTCGTCACGTTCGCTGGGATAGACTAGAGTTTTTCGAGCATCGTCCCTTGAAATTGCTCTGGGGGATGTACGGTCAATGGTGTCGTTTGTCGAGTCTTCGTTGGGATGATAAATCAGAACGCTCTTGATGTCTTCACGGGTGAGTTTGCCATGACGATTGCGAACATGTCGTTCACAGTTGGCCTTGGTCGTGAAAGCATAGTTACACAGAGAACATTCGTAAGGTCTATCGCCATTGTGCGACCTTAAATGTCTGATAAGGGTGGCTTTATCAGTGCTCGTGTATGGGCACATATTACATGGATAGGGCATACCTGGACCGACATTCATATGCGCACGGTTATGACCCTTGAGAGCTCGAAGATTTGGAAATATTGCGGTGCAAAGTCTGCATGGAAATTCTCCTTTAAGTTTCATCTTCCTGAACTCAGCCGCGAACGCGTCTTGTGCTTCTTCTTCGTGATACTCAGAAGAGGGTGTGCCGGATGAGCCAGAAGATCCAAGGTTAGGATTGATTTTGATACTGTTATCCGGTGTGCTGGCATCGGACCTGGGAAAGTTCTGTAGAATAGGTCCAGACGTCACGGAAATGATGCTCTGTATATCAGCCAGATCCTTGCCTTCCTTGGCCTCAGCGAGAGCAGCCTTATTTTGAAGATCAAGACCAGCAAAGAAGTTGTCCCTCCTAGACTGATCCTCGCCATGGGTTCTGTTTTGAGAATTCGGTATCCCACAGTCAGACTCATGTGCGTCCAGGGCGGATCTGCAAGGGAACGCCCTGAGACACTTGGCGCATTGGAACCTAGTAACTTCACCGGAAGCTGGTCTGTGAACAGACTGTTCACAAACGGCCCTGGCGATGGCCGGGAATTTGTCAGCCGAGAAATCGACAAAGGTTAGATCATCGAAACCTACTACAGAATTCCTAAGGTTCCGTGAACTATTGTTAGTCGAACTGTCATTAAAATGTGTCATGAACCGATGATGATTGAGCACGCGATGATTCTTGAATGCGAGATCGCACATATCGCATTTCGCTAACACCTCAGGATGGTTACGCTCAAGATGAGCCTCCAGAAGACCAGCAGTGGCGAAATCCTGTTTTCCACATACTTGACAATTGTGAACAGCCGTATCCTCGTAGACGTTGCTCTTAGTCTCAGTTCTGGAACTATTCAGGAGTATCTTGTGCTTGCGCTGTGACTCAACCTCATCCGTAGAATCCAACGACTTCCTCTTGTTTATAGTCATGCTGGGAGATTTATGTTTCTCAATGAGATCCGGAGAATTGCGTTTGGCAATCTCGTTATTATTGTACTCTTCGATGCGACGTCTCTTAACAGGCTTCTCCGAATCGCTACTCGCTTCGGAATCCGTGCAGCTATGAGGCGAGAGCGCACGATGTGCCGTCCTGAGGTGTCTGTTCATATTTCCATTGGTGGTAAAAGCCATGTCGCAGTATTTGCACTTGAACGGCCTTTCGCCCGAGTGAACGAGCACGTGCCGATCAAGAGAACTGGCAGAGCTAAGAACCTTGTGACAGACCCCACAGGAATAGTCCTCTTCGCCGCTGCAATCCGTACTGCGTGGTGAATTGTGACCACGTAGATGATTCGTGAGTTCCCTGGAGCTTGAGAGTACTGTAGGGCATGCAGGGCAAGGATACGTTCCTTCTGGATGCTCGACCTTAAAAACCCGTAAAAAAAAACCCAATAAGTCTCCATTGTCGTTAAATAAAGAAAACGATTCCTACAAGCCCACACTTATACGCGCTCTAAACAATATAATACATCCGCACAATATACATACGTAGTGCGACAATTACTCACCAATGGCGAGGATCCAGCATCCGTCTGAGTCTCGCTGCTCTGTCGCTGATCCGGTCCACTATCTGTGGTCACTGTAATCACAAGACCGCACATTGTATTATAAAAAGAACAATAATTATCTCGGACACATCGTAAACGCGATATTTCAACGAATGACGAAACTCACTGGTGCACTTTCGAAACGTAAATATACAGATTATCAAACAATAGACGACCGAACGATACTAAACGTTCACGTACGAAGAGACGCTCGATATCTATCTAGCTCCGTTGTTAAATCCAGCCTTATCAGCAAGAGCAGCCGGATGAGCTAGGGTTTAGATTGTGCGAGATGTCAATGACTAAACATTCCCTGAGATAACGAAGCTCCGCCGGCGAAGCTGCCAAGCGTACTGTCTCGAGTGCTAACGCGTTCCGTGCCTGACGCGTCAGAACGTGTTTGTCGTCTGCTACAATTTCCAAAGAACAATGCGCCGTAGTCTTACGCCAATGTCTTCCCCCATACGAATCCAAAGATTCTTTCCTTCCCCGTTATTACGTATGTTTACTCGAAAATACTTGACGCGAGTGAAATTCATCCAACGGTTAAATTACGACGATTCGATACGCATTATTGTCGTCGTTCCGACAATGACGTAATCGATGTCACGGATATCGAAAAGTATCAAGTAATTGCTCTCGAAACGAGCTTCGATTCGAGAGGGTGAAAATGGCGTCACCTGTTCGAAGCACCATGTGTTCCCAATCTCAGTGCTTATGTACACGAATAAGCTTTCTCGAATCGCCCTGCTCGACAGTTAGAGGTTAATCATCGGGAGTTACTCAGCGTCGGGTTGAGCGATCCCGCATACACGTTTTAATTTCGACAACAAAGTAACATCGATTACGAAGAACGTTAACGCCTCGTATTAAAGAAAACTCTCGTAGGCCAACCTACATAGTGATAATTCGTATTGGCATTAAGGTACGTTCGCAGAAAAGATGGCTCGATAGAATTTTAAACAATTCACATCCAGTTTCTATCGAGCTTCCAAGAGTGTCCTTCCCGGAACTGTAGTTCTGACTGTGTACAGGTGTCGCTGTATTATCTTCGGTTTTTCGTCAACGATTCAAACCAATCGCCCAATCACATCGAATGGCGATTCAAGGAAGACGAGCGACATTCGTAAAAGTGATTAGTCATCGACAGTAAGAGCGACCGTTATCAAGGTGAACAATGAGCTTAAGCGTACGTACATATATACATACACGTGCGCCCAGAAGTGAGGCCGACATTTCGATGATGCGCGGTTAGCGAGAATTCGTGGCGTGATCACGCACGCAACATCCCACATTTGGATTTCAAACGTCAGGAAAGTCCCAAGGGACGCGTACGTAGGAGGAAAACTGTGGATCGAGGAAAAGAGCTGATGCGTTGAATAAGATCAGAATGTGCTCGCGGTAACTAGTCATCGTCGTAGCGACGGGAGAAAAAAAGAATAAAAAAATAACAAAAATAGAAGACGAACGAAAGTACAAGTAACGAGATCTGACGTGTTCCGGAAGTTGATACAAACCTGACCGGAGATGGAGAAGTCGGGACAATAACATTTATCAAGGACCTCGCGCGTCGCCCTGACCGCACCTCCGGTTTCTCTTACGATCACATGTGTATCAACTGTGACTTGCTTGCGTCTTATGCCAACAAATAAGGACTGGTTGTGTGTAGGAAATGAGAATTTCCTGAAAAGTCACCAAAAAAAATTTTTTTTTTTAAAATTAAAAAATCATCACGTTATTCGAGCACCAATAAATATATGGTACGCTTGTTCACGGACGATTTTCGCGAGAAGAATCTTGGCGAGATAAGGACTGTCTGGAAAAAATTGGTGACGAAATGACATACCTATAGATACTATGCACATATGTATGTGTGACACGAGTGAATCACTTCGCTGCTGGCCAAGTGTGAAAGATAGGCGCAATTTTCCAGCGATAAAATCTGTTTGCTTTGGATCGGGAGCACTCGACGATTTTTGAAAAAGTTCGCGTCCATTGGTTGTAAACATTCGTACGACCGACCTTTCGCAATGCATCCAAGATTAACGATACAGCATGCATACGCGTACGAAGCGTCGGAGGCCGTGAGATTTCTCGTGATTTCCAATAAGCAAGGTGACCGACGACGCGTCGCAACGGCACGGCAGGCAGCCGATATCGCATCGGTAATCTCATTATCGATCCGCCCTCGTCATAAAGGTAGACAAAACATCTCGGGTATATTATCACGCGTTCCTCCTGTCTAGATCGATACACAGGGTGAATATGCATACGTATAAACACGTACGTATCCTATCAGCCATCGTTTTTCCATCGACTGTGAAATAAGTAAGACACGTACGATTTTCAATAGCAAATGAATCACAGAGGTTAAGGTACCACCTTTATCTGGTCAAATTTGTTCACGAGATGTCGCCAAGCGTCGCGTCGCCTCGGATACGTTCAAAATATTAACAGCGTAGAAGGAAGCCGAGAAGTAGGACGTCGGGATGAGCATGCAGAAAGCCGAACATCGAGGTAGTAATATTTGTAGTAAGTTCAGCGTGTGTACCTACGCGTACTTGTATACATACGTATATTAGCTCGAACAGACCATAGGAGGCAGCAGGGTACCAACATAGACGTTTGGTGTATAACGCTGCGCGCACGCGGCAGCCTGCCGATTGGGTAAACAATGGATACCGTCGACACTTGGGTTTCGCGAGGCTCCGAATGGGAGGCAGGTGACTGTTTCGTTCAGGTAAATCGTGCGTACGCAACGCACGATTGTGTCAGGGAAAACAGGTTTTGTCAAGAGATGTAAAAGCACAGAGTGGCGCTTGAATGTGACATATACCGCATATGGAATAACAAGTGGACAGTAATATGACAGCTAAGGAAATAACGAATGATACGAAAAATTCAATCGTATACGACGATAAAACGAAAAGAAAAAGGATCCCAAACTAATAACAGTATCCAGGTACAGGATATACATAGCGAGAGTATGCGGGAGCGCAGATCGATACGATTCATATGGATGTTTCAGAGTTCGTCAAAAGAAACGAGTGCTATGACCTTTGATGCGGGCATGGTCCATGAACGTAGCAAGGCATAGGGACAGCTACGTTAGTCAAAGTGGGAAGTTTCCGTGGGCGTATGTATAGATGGTTTACGTGTGTATAAGGACGTTGCGCAGGATGCTGCGCTGTATCAGATTGGTGGGAAGTTAGAGGCGTTACCGAGCGAACGTATTGGCGGTACCTCATCTCGAAGCTTTTATCTTGTTTTCTGCCCTGCGTTCATCCCCACCATCGACGTCTGACACGATCCCACCACCAATCGCGCTCGCGCCTTCTCTCGTGTTTCTCTTTAGCTCGTTCCCTCTCGCGGCTACTCTCGTGTTAGTGTCTCTGGCTCTCCTGCGGCGAGCGGTACTCCCACGCGCCGCAGGAGAGAAGCAAAGATGGCGGTTGGTTAGCGTGTTTCGAGAGCTGTTGCCTTGGTAACCCTGGACTTACCCAGCCGTAACCCCTAGCCACCCTTGAGCCTAATAGCCATGTACACCTCTACTGGTGCCTGGGCCTGTGGCTATATAGGTATATATGGAAGCGCGGATGTGCCTGGGTCGCGTAGCCTTGGCAGGACTCAAGGTATACATGTAGTTACTAATAAGGAGTCACCAGGACGGTATCCCAATGGCAGTGCATCCATTGTGTCTGGCGAAGCTAACCTATACGAACGCTTATTTAATTTTATACAAACCACCCTGAACTATGCTATTTCGTTCGCTTATGTGGAGCAGAGTAATCCAAGGTGACGAAGAAACAGGAAATGCTAGACTCAGTTCACGTATGTATATCTCAGTAGGAGTATCGCAATATTATTTATGCCTTGGGTTAGTTCAAGCATAGAAAAGAGACGTTCCCGGTATACGTGGCCCAACCGTGTGTCTCCGCATGTACCTAGAGGTCCGCCGTTAACCTATAAGAAAATGATCCTATGGCCGTGTAGGACTCTATGTATGATAGATCAGCTACTATTACGAGTGGAAGGAACTGGGAGGTCAGAGGGCAAGTTTGCCAGTTTTGCCTTAGTTTCTCTGGTAACCGATTCGAATTCACGATAAATTCTATATCTTAGGACTTTGCATGGAAAAGTATTTTCATCCCTTCTACAATCCTCTTATATGTCGTTACAAAATTTAACGTACGAAATCACTCCTGATTACGTGTAGCTGCTCGATTAGTTTACCACCCTGTGTTACGACCCTCTGAATCCTTTCGTGCAACTCGTACATTTGCGCATTTTGCCAATTGGGGATGTACAGGCGTTAATAGGTGCGTCATAAGCTAATCTGTTAGAGGTTAGGGGTTACTCCGGCGCCACAGAAAGGGAGCGGTTGGCTCCATGCCACGCCCTAATTCTACTTTCACCGGTTTAACCGTACAACCACCCTTTCTTCACCCCTACGCCATACGCATCCACGCTAGAACCGTGTGTGTTCTGGAAATATAAAAATCTGCCTGCTATTTCAATCAGGGTGTAGACATTTTATAAATAAACCTATACAATTTTTATTAGCTATATCTACCATCTTCTTTAAATCTCATCCTATTTTTAAATGTACTGTTTAATGTTCTTTTGTCAAATCTTTCAAGCTTACATGCTGATGATTTATATCAATGCTAAAGTAATTTCGCGCAGGTCAAGAGTCCAATCAGTTGACAGGTTTATTTTACAAAAACAAAATTCGATCAATTTCTGACAATTATTTGTATCGATATTGAATTATTCAAATTACGTTCAGTC
>JARQTG010000083.1:0-94174 GCA_030142615.1 Syrista parreyssii
CCCCCCCCCCCCCCCCCCACCTCCTGTATGCCCTTTTGCACCCAATATGTTTCAAGGGACGGACGTTCTTTTTTTTACTTGCCGGCTAAGTATAACGTCAATATACACGTGTATATATATACATACACACACTTGTGCTGTCTATGTAGATATCATGCCTCCATGTGTTATAGAACATATGTATACCCTTTTGTGCATTGTCATATAACAGTCGACGGGATTCGGAAGAACTGTAGTGAATGGAGTCCACGGTGACGCGATATCTCGGTCGTATCGATTCGACCCAAAGACTTTTCCTCACAGCTGAATTCGTTCTTATAGAACTGCTATGTATTGTCTCTCTGTGTACACGTACTGTGAGAATCTCGAAGGTCCCCAAGAAAATTGTCCCGAGGGTTATGAGTGGCGGCGCCAGATGAATTGCAGGATATTTGCATAGCACGAACGTGCTGAAGAATTTATTGTTATTATTATTTGTCAAAGGGAACGAAACGTATTTGTTAGCAGAAATAGTCAGTCAACGTTCTGCGCCAGTTATTATAATGGGATTAATAGCGTGGAACGTGGGAGATTAGTCGTCTCGAAGTTAAAGAGAAAGAAGGCAGAGAGAGAGAGAGAGAGTGAGCAAGAAAAGTACAGTGTGTGTCAGTAGGAGAGAAGTTTTTAATCCATCATGCATAATGTCGTGTGATTAACGAGCAGTGTCGCCAACTTAACGCAGTGACACGTGTTTTGTTAAGGGACGAGTGAGTGGGACAGAGGAGGGGCGAGGGTCGGAATAGAAGAAGAGAGACGGTGAGCTGCTGCTACCAGTAGTGCCAACAGCTACTAGAAGAGCCGTGGCAATGACGACGACGTTAGAGAGGCTTTTGTGAACGTCAACGTCGTGGGCGTCAACGTTGATTAATCGTCAAACCGGAGCTTTTGTGATGATCAATGTATATCGGGAATAATAACGTGATATCCCGCAAGCTTTGTTTTTTTAAATTCCTTTTTAACCTTTTTTTTTTTTTTAAGGGAAAACGTCAGCGTCCCTCGTATAAACGAGGAACAGTTTTAAGGGCGATTATTAACGATATACCTTTTTTTCAGTTTCATCCTCCCCCCTTCCGTTTTTGTGAATATTTTGAAAATTGCCTTGTTTACTCGTTTAGGTTAACTGTCATGGAAATCGGACTTTAGTTCGCTTTGATAGAACCGATGGCGCCACTGTCGCTGCCGTAGAGTCCTTAACGGTCACGCTAGAGACGTCAGACGCGACTTCGTGTCGTCTCTCTTTGGTGTCTTTTAGATATCGAATGGCGCCTGTTTCTCTCTTTCTATCTTTTTATCTCTTTCGTACTACTATTATCTTTGCTCTGCCCTTTGTCTCGGTGTGTAACGCTTTATTCGTGCGCTTTCGGGAACGTAGCAGTGTGACGAGTGTAGGTATAGGAAACTCGTAAGTTATCGGGTACCGTGTCTAAGCCACCTAGCGATGCTCGTATATAACTGATTATCACTTCGTGCTTTTCTACCATGGGAGAATTCTGCCTTTTTTCTTTTATATTTTTATATACCCTTCGTCTGTGCTTCTCCTTCTCCGTGCAGTCTGCCACCGTGAGAAATCGCTCGATGGTTTTAACACGTTGGCCACAACCGTACCGTTGTTTTACTTCAACGACGTCTCCTCTCTGAACACTTTTCTTATTGGTCTGTAGTCTTCCATGTAATATATATATATATATATACACATATATCCAACACATATATATTGCATGTGTCAACAAAAGCACGTGGTCAGCGCCACGTGCTCCAAGATTATTTATTGACCCTTGAATTATGCATAGATAAATTTATTGAGGTGAACAATGTAAAAAAAATTGAATTTCTTTTTATTCAATTCGTTCGAATTCATAAACAAGGCTTACGTCATTCCCCGTGTGCTCTTGTTTTACCATTGTTTTTCATTCTCGCGGCTTGTCCGTCCCTCTTTATCCTGGAGGTCGCAGCGGAAGGAGGAGGATGCTGGGAATGGCCGGGGCAGTCGAAAGCGCGTTCATTCTGCCAAAGTAATTAGTTTTTAACAAGCACAGCTCTGTCGGGTCTTGTCTCTCATTACGGGGTCCCTCGGGAAAGACGGCAGTATACTTGTCCGACGGAACGGATAGCCGGGACTGCGTTTTTAGTCGCGCTTTCCCGAACTCCAGTTTTACCATAACGAACAGCCCCTAGCATCCTGGTCGAACGAAGGGTTTCCTTGCGATAAGAGAAAGAGAAAGGGAGTAGCTTTGTGCCAATGGGAGAGAGAAGGAGAGAGAATCATGAATGCGTCAGTGGAATACACAGCAAGAGAGAGAGAGAGAGAGAGAGAGAGTGACAGTGATATAGGCTGCCATAAGGCAGAATCGAGTCGGAGAGAGGAATGAGCGAGTGAGAGACAGAGAGAGCGAGAGTGCCGGGTAGTAGAGCCGTGCGAGATGAAAAAGGAGGCAGGAGAGCGGAGAACATGGAAAAGTGACGATGGAGGCTTCCAACCTGCAGCCTGTCCTGTTCATCGTCATGGCAACCAACCTACCGACCCTGAACACCCCACGACCGTACGGCGCCGTCGGAGCTTTGCTTTCCGATGATTATAATAGTAATAATAACAACAACAGGAACCCAACGATATCTTTCGATGTAGGTCGCAGGGATTTCCTGCTACTGGGTGAAACTTGCATGTTAAATAAAGAAAAACCCTTAATATTTTTTATAGTTTTCTGGAACTTGTAGAATGACGTCATACTGGTAGAGCCATACAATTTTCTTGTTGATTTTACGAAGTAAATATATATATATATATATATATATAATGTCGACGTTGTTGCTCCACTGCGCGGGGTTTAACGATTGCGCAATAGTAAATACTTTTCTCTGCGTAACAATGACCCGGGAATATATTGGCGTAAAGTCTCCGTAACGGTTGTACCCGATATGCCACAGTGGGTTATCGTGGTTTCTTTAACAGCCACCAGGTGAGAACAAAGCGCTAGTGGTTAGTGGCCTCGCGTGTTTGTCAATGCGTCGCGACGAGTGTTGTCGGCATTTTTAATCGACGCCACTTGTTTCTAACGACCCTCCTTTGTTTAAAGCCCTTTAGCGCACTTCAACCCCCCTGCCATCTCGCACTCCTCGTTCCTCGTCCAACCGTAATACCGACATTTTCTCACACCCTCATCAGTAACAGTTCTCGTTCCTCGCGCCTTCCCGTCGACCCGTTAAACTCCCTTCCGGACCCGCTGGCCGTTCATCGCAAGACTGAACGTCACCACCGTGCACTATTTTGCTACCCTTGTTTATTTATTTATTTTTTAACGTGTTTATTTTTTGTCTCACCATCATCCGTATAACCATGCATAACCCCGAGGGGATGTTTTCTTTCGGTAAGAACGATACGCTACGTGCTAATTAAAAATATTAAAATCACCCCCTGTGCCTTTGTCGAATATTCTTCTAGTCGCCAGTCCCGAGACGAATTTTGTCAATTTTTATGATTCGTTGAAATTGACGGGACGAATTTTTTTTCTTTTTTTTTTCCTCCAAAAATGCATCCGATATTTCCCAATAGAAAGACAGTCGACGGCAATTCTCTCGTTTGCACGGTAGCGTTTTCTATATACATACATAGTTATTCTCGTTTATCGCACTGGAGGGTCGTCGAGGCAAGAGACTCTCCGAGGATCCTTTGTCCCCATGTCGAGGCCGAAGCTTCGATAAAACTCCGGGGAATGTTTTATCGAGGGCCGAGAGAGCATCCAGGCGGACGGATGAACGGAGAAGCGCGCAGCGGTAGTAACGTACGAAAGAGAGAAGGAGAAAATCTGGAAGGAAATTTCGATCAATGGAAATTCAATTCCTCCTCTGGACTTTACCTTATTTCCTGTGATTCGCTCGGTGGACTCGAAAAGGATCTTCTTTTTTTTTTTTCTTTTTCTTTATATAAAAAGCAACCTGCCTCGATGACGTCACTCCGCGAAATTTCCTTACCGACTACGACTCGGTCATTAAGAAACCACATTGTCTGCTGCTGCCACGTTCAGGTGTGGCTGTGCGATATTTTTGTGGCTGCCTCGTCTTCTCGTTCACACGGCAGCGCTTTGGATGGTCTGGAAGTAAATGTAGAGAAAGACGAAAGGAAGATCTAGGAAAGGTTAATAAGTCTTTAAATCAAGGGGTTGAGCTAGTCGATCTTAACAAATTTGAATTAACGAGCCCTGCTGCCGTAGTCCTTTAATCCCTACACAGTCAGCCCCTGAACCCCTGGGGCAAAAGGTTGTCGCCTTCGTTTATCAAAGGGGAGGATATTCGTCTACTATAAGATTTTGAGTATCGCCCACGGTATCTCTGAAAGTGACGCAAGACAATTACCGAATATACATAAGTTTCCAGGTTTTGTCATAAAATAGAAAAAATGTCGTACCTAAAAAAAAAGTTTTTTTTTTCATCGTTGTTTCATCTCGTCGTTAAATCCAGGAAAGATCTTCGATAAAATTACGGGGGTCCTTTGATCTTGTCTGGGTAACAGGAAGCGGCAGTATTTCGTCGAAATATCTTAAAATGGATTCGCTGTGAGATGAAGTTGCAATAAAACGAAATCCTTATGGACGACATGAGGGGGGGGGGGGGGGTTAGTAAAATCATGTAATTTAACGTCTAAGTAAGTTTCGCAGAATCCCTTATCAGCTTATCGTCTCGATGCTCGAGTTCCTCGTTGGTCCATTTAAAGTCTCGCGTATCACGTACATTCGTAACGACGTGAGGTTAGGTTGGGCGGCAAATGGGAAATTCTAGGTTAACCTCGACTGCGCGAGCCTTGCATTTCACTGGTTTCGTTTTCCCCGCCTCGATCGGGGGCCGCGAGGGGAAGTGCAAGAGGAACGGAGGGGAGGTAATTCGGTCGGATGTAAATGAATTCTTGCGCGATCTGCTAAGGAAGGGCGCGAACAGGCAATTTCTCAGGAGCCGAATGGGAAATGTCAGGGAAACTTGGTGGCCAACCTTCAGGACTGGGGAGCATCGCCGTTGGGCTACGCCGAGTGCCTGAGAGCAGTGGTGCCAGGGGGATCCCGTCAGAGTAAAAGGAAAGATTGAAATCAATGCCGTAGTAGTTGGTCGCTTCGATCGGCTGGTAAGCTGAGATTGGAGCTAAAAAATTTAATTTTTTTTTTTAAATTTTTTAAAATAAAATACCAGTATTTGGAGGAATTTTTCAAAAATTTCTTGAAAAAATGAAAAATATATCGCCAATCTAAAACGAAATTCAATTTCTACGTCAGACGATATTTTCAGTGAACTTAATGCTCGCCAGCTCTATGGGATACATGCCTTGTCTATGAGCTTGTTAAAGTCCGCTGGATAATCTTGTTGTATCTAATTAGGTTATACGAAGGCATGTGCAACGTGCTTGGGAACCTGTAACCCTCCGATAGGTAGTAAGGTGAACTAGGGTTGTATTCACCCTTAAGCTTGTAAATTTATATATGTATATATACACACACATGTATATATACATATCTATATATATATATATTCCGGAATGGACTTGGGGATTTGGAGTTTTCATGGTGAGTGATGATATTGCGAATTTGTGGATGGACGTGTGTGTTAGCAGCGAAGGAAGCTTCTCTGGCAGGCATTCTGAAAACAGCGTTCAAAGCGTGCGTGTGTATATATATATATATATTTATACGTACACACATCCACTACAGACTACGAGTTTTTCCACTCTAATGGGTATATCGAGTTCAAGTCTAACTGCATATTTCCCCCTGTCATTATAAATAATTATAATGCCCTCGCGTTATTCGAAATGAATTATAATGCTCGGCGAGCGAACTTTGCTAAGACTTAACAAATGCTCATCTACCAACCTTATAAAATTCCGTCGGTCTGGAACGTGAAATACAATTTTTGTTATTTCGAAAGTAAATATTTTCTGTACCAATGTAACAATGATAATCATATAAAGACAATACAAGACGACGTGTCTCCAGAGACTCGCGAGTGATATTCGCGACACCGCGGTCTATTTATCTGTCGTTATTAGCGCCTCGTATCTCGGTCGTTCGCTTTTACATTGATTGCCATTGTAAGTGCGTTTCTCGTGTTACAAATAACAATACGTCGTCTGTCATTCATGCATCTCGAAACCACAGCCGGGGGCGGATCCAGTCTCAGATTACGGTCGCACGAATCACGGTAAGTGCGACGATATTGAATGTCCAACGTTACTCACGGGCTGACCGCGAGCATCCGACGGGTTTCGATTCGCAGCGTTACACTTGCCAATATACGTACGTAGACACGTCACGTGTGCATACGGATCTAAGGTACAATGGCACATGGGATACTGACCATACGGGATAGATGGAGGATAGATATAGGTATAGTGAAGTATCGTGCAATCGTTAATAATAAATTCAACGAGAAGACACGTGGCGTGATGATCATTGTGAAATTTTTGAATTTTCTACTACCGAGGTAAAGGGTGATCAGGTATTGGTTTACTGGGAAACGACGACTGTCCACGTTGAGCCGATCGAGAGACTCGGCTTGGGGCAGCTGCTGGAGGCTACAATGATTTGCATTGTAATTCGATCGAGAATCGCCGTTTAAAAAACGTAAATTGTCTATTTCGCGTAATACGTCAGATTTCTCTAGCTCTGTCAATGTCCTGTAATTATGTATATATATAGGTATATTCCCGGTTGCCAATCTATAATGTCTGTACTACGGTAGAAACAAGGACTTATGGATTCTCTTTGTCACACGTACGGGTTTCGGACTGAGACGTCTGATTAATCTCTGGTCTAGCCCGAGTAAACGGTTCTATCCAAGTGTTGTCTAGTAGTAGGATACGTTATAGTAGATAGGAGCGTAATACTAGATATACGAATAAGGCCGTGTCTAATCCTGGCGGGGGATTTGAAATCGGCATATTCCCAGCACGCCCGTGTATAGTAGAACACGCTGGCAATAGACTGACCAAATTTGATAGGATAAGGTATGGCTAGGTTACCTGTATGTACACCAGATCAGAATTGTGCTGTGTGGGAACTGCTTGGATTATGGGATTAGACTGGTTAGATCGGATTAGAATTCGAATATTAGACGATATTTGACGCAGGTATATATATATATATATAGGACATACCGGATGGTACTTTTAATGATATATCAAAATGTCATTGTAAAATAATTGCATCAGATGATTATAGCGCGCGTAGGTAGCCAGATATCTGATTTAATAGAGTTTTGTATACGACGCTGCGCCCCCAAAGTCGTTTCCAATGAAATTCGCCGTATGTGTGTATAGTATGCGAACTGGATGCTGGGCCAATGGACCGAACCGGCAGATTATCGGATTAACCGGTATACCCCACACCTGCCAATGGATGAGAGCATGAATAGCATCCTGGCTATCATTCACTCTACTCTCCCCACGTATTCGTTCCACACATGACCGGATGCGCCTCCTACGCCACATATAGATATATTCGGTACACGGATATATATATATATATATTCACTCTTGTGTATAAATTAAAAAAATTTTTAAGTCGGCGACTGTACGAACTTCTCGACGGTGGCGCGCTCTTGCGTCAGGACGATCCTGAGTATCCTGGACAGGGTATTACGTGAAATTGGATCGAGATTATCGTAATGGACTTTTCGCAAAGTACGTTTAATCGTGTCTGGCCGCCTTCGTCGCCCTGGGAATTTCACTGACTTCCATGTCTATTCGCTTTCGCGTACGCACGGCTCCTGGTAGGAGTAACGTGTGAGAATTGCGCGGGAAATTCAAAAGGGACTCGCGACATACAGGCGAGTAGTAGATAAGGGAATGATGAAAAAATAATAATAATAATAAAACAGAACGAAATAATCTGACGTTTCCGAGTGCCACGCCCATCCCTTACACACCGAACCACTCCTAATGACATTTAATATATTTGCCCTCCGTTGGACATGGCGCCCTGATCTCTCTCGTAAGCAAATCATTTCCGGAATGTTAACGAGTATTAATATAATTTCCGGAGGACATAATTGAGCGAGCGCGACTAACGCCCATGGTGCATTCGTATCATAGTTTATAGTACATTGTATAGCTATACGTATGTGTTTGTATATATATCTCGTATGACACATACGAGGCGCCGACGACGCGTGAGATCCACTTAACCAATGAGCGACACTTAAGCTTTGATATAAATGCGCGCGCTGTACCGATAGTGTCGTCCATTATTGTTACGTTATCAAACGAAAATGTGATTTTTATAATAATTTAATAAATTGGACCAAAAAAGAAATGTTACTCCCGGACGGCTTTTGGAATTCAAATTACGTCGTACAGGGTCTCCCCGTACGTATATTTGATAGTCAGGGCGAATCTTCATAGCAGCGATCGTCACGGCGGAATGCCTTAATAAGGCGACGTTTCTATGTATAAATATGCGAGATATTCCTGACAGCTTTTATCGTTCTTGACGCTCTCCGGAAACTTTGCAAATGCCATTGTCTTCTTGGGCGCTTGATGTAAACGCGCCTTTATGAAATATATTTACTCGTACATTCAGCTAGACGCATCTCTCTCGTCTCATTATCAGGTTTTGTGTGTATATATATATATGTGTCTGTGCTTATACGCTGCATTTATTTTAAGTATAAATGCTCGTCCATTTAAGAATTGCGCATCCCCTTGGTGCAACCCTATGGAATGTTAAGAGACCATTAATGCACGTGCTCAGGGTTTTTCGTAAGCGAAACTTGCACTTGCAATATTTGTAATTGCGATGAGCCAGCGATGAGACCGAGGTTTTTAGGGATGGAGGGGGTGTGTATTTAGAAGGAGGGTCGGGCCACGTGGATATTCCTCCAATTTCGTTCAGTTAGAACTTTGGGTTTTGCTATCTACGTGTTGAATAGATATATGTATATATACACACACATATATGTATGTATATGAATATTATATATGCATATACGAATGGATTCGCGATTTTTATGTTTCTCTCCGTACCTCGTGGCTGACTGGATCGGGCTTTTCAAAAAGTATTTTCATCCACTTCGAATTTTTCAGCTTTTCGCCGTGCATTCTAAGAGGATTACAGAATTTGTGCCACGCAAAAAATTCTCTTTGTTGTGGTGGTACCGGTGCTTTCTTTTTTATGTAGTCCTCGAAGCACAAGTTCTTAATAACGTTTGCACAGAACCACGAGAAATGTCTGGGTCGTTGGAAATAATGAAAATTGTTACGTTTGTCTGTTGAAAATTCACGACTTCCCGTCCAAAGCATAGAACGTCGTAGAGTACAGGTGCGTCAATTTATGAGAGACTTTAACAGGATATGACGTCATTGACCAAAAGTGTCAAAAGACACGTGGTTACGTTAACTCGTTGGTCTCTGAAGAACAATTGTAAAATATTGCAAAATATTATCCGCCAGTAACTTCGTTTTTATATATTAAAAAAAATATGGGAAAATAACAATGGCTACGCTTAAACGTGTCTTTTTCTTCGTAGGAAATCGATGGCGTCGATGAAAATATTTTTTTTTTCTTTCCCTATGGTCGCCACCTTCTTTAAATCGCTATTACGTAGCAGCATGTACCTTCGGTATGTACATATCTATAGGTGCCTACCAATCCCCGTCTAGTCTGACAGGAAAATAAATCTGATAAAAAGCGCGCCAGCTCAGCAGATTGTCTCACGGGCCCAAGCGACATGGAAAAGCTGAATGAAAAGCTTGGGATTCCGATATCCCTGTTTACGCGGTACGAAAATTTTATCGTGCCATTCAGTCGGGTAACACGTGGGATTGGCAGAGCGAAGAAAAGGGGACGAAGAAACAGGGAAACATTGATCGTACCAAAGTCTCGCGTGTTTTGTTTCTCCGTGGATTTTTTAAACTTCTGAAAAACTTCGATCGGAATTAAATAAATTGTTTAACATGGGTAAAATTTCAATATTTCTAATGGCAAACGTGTACATTTCGTTCTGAAGAATTTTTGAAAATTTTCTATGGCCTTGAGCGATCAGCCATAGCGGGTGTATGAGAGTGCCTGTCCAAAAAGGGATGAAAAGTTGAGTACCTACCTGCTACTATCTGGGGTAGTAACTGTGGGACGATGCCAAGAAATAAGAGGATGCAGCGTTATATATATATATACATATATGAAGGTTTCAATATTTCCGTCACATAGCAGCTTTCTAATATAAAAGCTGACGCGGATAAGGGACTTGATACAGGATGAGGTGAGCAGAGTTTCAAATGCTACCCTGCTCGATATCTCCTTCAAGCTATAGTAGGGTCACTAAAAGAAAAAAAAAAAAAAATTTTAATCGTTACCGCACCCTGGACCTATGTGTATCTTCACGTACAACCTCCCCCTTGTGACCCAAAAATTGGCTATTGTTACGTACCTGTACGTTCCTAATGGCGCAGGGTCTTAGATGGGTCCGCAGGAAAGGTGACAGCTCGAAGGAAGATCTCTCTGACGCATTTGCAAAGAAGCCACCCTCTTTCTTGTTTCCACGTATTCCCATCTACTACAACGACTTCCTGTTTAGTTGCCTAGTCCCTTGGTTACCTGAATATCCTGCTGCTGTAAGATGCCACCCCTATCCCTTGGCAACCTGACCCTGTTGTGGATCATCAAATCTGGACCAGGCCAGTGGCTGAAGTATATCACTTCGTCGTAGGAGCAAGGAGGACTACCGGAAGTTGAGCAGCCGCCCGGAAGATCCTCTATGGAGCCTTTACTCGTATTTTATTTCAGGAGCGTGACTACGTGCGATACCCCAGAGAATCAGGCCCATCCGATTTCGAATGGAAAATATTCCCCTACAATTTCTCAATTCTCTTTCCTCCCTCGTGCTTTTTGGGGATCAATAGGGATTTTCGTTTTAATTCATTTTCCTCGCGTCACACAGGTACGGATTTCCTCTTCGCGACGGTTTCGATCGTATCGATGATATATTGATACAATTTTTTCGGGAGGTGGGGGTCAACTTGGAATTTATTAATTTCCTTTTTTTTTTTTGCCCGTTGGCAACCCTCCTGCTTTTTTATTTACCTAGGCTTGCCGTTTCTCGTTGCAGGTACTACTGTTTCCGGAAGAGGGCTGGGCGAGAAGTGCAAGCAGTTCCTACTGGACGTTGACGCCATTTTGGTGGAGTCGGAGTCGATGCAAAGTTGTGGAGGTTGCCGGAACCAGAAGGTAATTAATATTAATTTAATGAACCATTTACCCTTATAATAAATGCTAATTGCATTATAATCGTACGAAACTATGTCACGGGTATTACAGTGTAGCTGATATAGAAACTTTAGCGTCCAACAGTCGATCCTGAAAATTCCTTAATTAAATTCGAACGATTACGAAATTTCACCCCGTCCTCTTGCATACGTCTCATGCTACGTACACACAATCCTAACAAAGTTAGTATTTTACGGCGACCCCCTGAAATTGTCATAGGGGTAGAACGAACACGGTTTCACGGTATAAGCAAGGAAATTCCTGATAGAGTCAAGCTGTATGTTACGTAGGTGTCATGCTGGATTCGTTTAATGAAATCGCGCTGGGGGTGCCTCGCCAAGCGTGAAGGGTTTAAATTTAAATTCGAAATCCAGGAAATGGTTTTGTGGAATAGAATTAATTTCGGTCGTTACTTCCGCAAGAGCCACTTCGTGTAGCAGTGCATCGCTGGTCGACACGGCTCGTGAAGTTAAAATTCCAAAAATACAAAGTTGATCAAGAAGCACATAGCGTTGCCGTCGTAAAACAGTCATGAAAAATAGCGTATATCTACCCACGAATTTTACTCGGCACTACGTCCGTCTCTCTCTTCCGCATATACACGCCCATAACCTTGTCTCTCTCGCACTCACGGCGGGTATAGAAACTTCGAAAAATCCAAAGGCCCAAAAAACAAAGGACCTTCGCAGCAAAAACGATTCTCTCTTATTCTTGTAAAATCGTACTAAATACTCCTCGAGTAACGTGACAGCTGTTAAATTTAACTGCTGCATCTGAGCAAGATACAAAATCAGTAGTCAGGGTTACCTTATTGCTGTCAGCTGGCGTAGGTTTCGTCCAGGGCTAATGTAGGGTAAGTTATGTAATACTGGACGAGACGTCTACGGGCAGGATACCCGCCTGCGACCTTACGTCCTTCCAGGCATTATTCTCCTCCTCTTGGATAATAATACTCTTGGCGGCTGGTTGTTGTATTCAATTCGAAGCACGCAATACCAATTCCGTTGTAATTCCAACGTTACGTGGGGTCCCGCGAATATTCCTTATCGGGTCGCTTGTATGCTCTTGGTGACCCCCTTGTCCTCCCTCCTCTTTCCTCGTACTCGTCTTCCTTCACCTTCACTAATCTTCTATCTTGTAACTATATCATCCGTAACTATACCTAACCACCTCGGCACTACTATCTAACCCCACAATGCACTGCGTAACTCCACTGAAATAATACCGCGCTAGAGCTTCGTGACGACCAACCCCTGTCAAAAGGGGGTATATCTAGGGGTCGTTAAAGCAACCTGAGACCAGGAAGCATCCGGCTGTACGATAAGACCTTCCGTTTAACTCGTACACGAAACGCGTCGCTTACTCCGACGAGCATAACGTTTCGTACGTTACGACAACAGCGCGACTAGCGGCGCTTTCGCGTACTACTCTATACACGCCGGGCAGATTTGAATTATTCTTCAACGAATCACGCCTCTCGTATTACTTTCGGTTTTTCCTTAAGAGCTCGCGCGACCGTCTCATTGGCGCTTCACGTGTCACGTGACTCGAACGCATTTACTTCAAGGAGACGCGGAGACCCGCGACGCTTAACGCTCCTAACCAAGTTTTCTTAGACGCTTTCGCGCGCCACGTCCATCTCGCCTATTCAAAACTTGCCCTTAGGGCACTTCGTGCTCTGTATATCTATAGCTGTTGCTCTAGCTACTCCGAAGAGAGTCTAACTCTTGACACTGTCTGTGTTTACAAGAGTCATCTACCGAGCTTACTTCTCCTCCTATCTTTTATCCTTCTCCCTCGCTCTCGTTCACACCGTGTTTGTCCTACCCTCTCCCACGAGAGAGTTTACCGAGCGCTGGCTTGAGTTTGCCGAAGGGAGTCACTCGAGTCCGCCCTTACTATTCGTCCCTCTTCTCTGCGTGGGATTCACGGCTATATAGATATACCATTAGGGATATATCTATTTATTGGAACTGACTATATCGAATTCCATGGATACTGCCGAAATATCAGGGACGCTTCCGAACGGCCGTTTGCAATTATTTGGTCAGTGACCGGTGCTCAACTCAGGAATTGATCCGGCAACCCCTTAGGGATGATGCTACCCTTAGATATGCCTATTTCAGGCAGAACGTTAAGAACGGCACCCTCGCTTTGTCTTTTATCCTGGAATTATACGTGTTTCGGGAATTTCGTAAGAATTTTTGTGTTCTTCTTTTTTTATGCTACCTGGATTAATTACGCGTGCTGTGCACACAGGCAGGCGAATTCGCGCATCTTAATGTGTATTATTGACGTTGTTATCGTTTGCAATGTTTCTCAAGCTTTTTTAACGATAAGTGCTTCGATGCTTCGTCAAAACTTTGGATTACTTTTCCACGGCATTCTCATTCCTCCTGTACGCAAATAGTCGTAAAGGACATGGAAGGCAGGCGAGGAGGTATTGTCGAATCGTAAATTGTCTAGGATGGCGCCCTGAGTGGCGCTCGGGAATTATGCCGTCGTCATTTTCTTTCGTTCAAACAAAACTTTTACAGGGAAAAGTTATATTACGTTTCTCGACGTGCCGCTTGTGCTTGGCACGGACCGCGGGACAAGGGATGAAGGGGGAAGGGTGAAAACGAAGGGTTGAATTTTTTTTTTTTCTTCTTTTTGTACAAATTGGAAAGAAAACGCGGATGACGCAATCAATTCTTATTACCCGTTTTGCAACTTTTTTTTTTCAACTTTTACTATCTATTAGGAGTTTACAAATTTCGTCATGCCTTTGCACTTTTTTACAAAAATATTTTTTGCAATTTTTAGTAATTTTTTTTATCTGGTGGGAAATTCATTTCCGAAGCTCCTTTGGCTCCGAGGTCAATTGAAAGATTCACGAACCTTTATTAAGCTTCGGCCGTGGTTTCCGGCCACTCTGTGGCCTTACCGAGAAATACGTACGATGCATGTGCATATATATATATATATATGTGCATTAATTTTACGAGTGATGCGAACCGGCAGTTCGTTTAAAATTTCAATGAGAGGAAATCTCATAAAAGCGTGCACAGGATAGAGAGACCCTGTTACTCCAACTATTCCCTACTACCGGTGCCACTTTAGTTCGTATAAAATTAAGCGACAGAAGGGACGACAAAGTGAACAGGGGAAAGGATAAAAACGCACGGAAGGAGGGAGGATGGAAAAAAAAACTAGGTTCCAAAAAAAAGGAGGGTCACATGGGACATCTAGGGAAATTACGAAACGAAAGGGGATCCGGTAGGTTCGCGCGAACTTTTCAAAGTTCCCGCTTTGTTTTTTACGATGCTTTAAAAAAGTCTTGACGAATATCTGTTATCGGCGTTAATATCGCGACCGACATTCGCGGCGACAAACTACTGATTAGAATCTTCAGAACCACCGTGCGTGACTGTGTATTTCTGTACGGGAACGGTTATTAGGGATTTTTTTTCAAATGGAAAAATCAACCCTTAATTTTTATTTAACATTTTTCGTATTCGGTCACTTTTCTTGGTTACGGCAGTTGCCACAATTTTCCGCTAGAGGCGCTGTTCGTTGATATACGTAGACTATGTGAGAGGTAGTGCGAAACAGAGAGAGGCAAATACGAAGGACAGCTATGGGTTGGTACGAGGAGAGAGAGAGAGAAAATGTCGGCTGGATGGAAGTTAAGCACGACTGTTGGATCCAATGTGCCTCAATAGGGCGTTTAAAGTTTTAATGATCGTCGCCGGTTGGAACGACGGCAGAATCAACCCCTCAAGACTCTGAAGGGTGAGCTCCAGACAACCGCCCTCTCTGTCCTTCCTTTAAAGAAGGCCGCTCCGTCCCAACCCTCTTACCCGAGTTTCCTGACGTATCCAGGCAAACGACGTTTCTCTCGTTCTTCCAGATCATATAACGAGACTACATTAAAGAAATCCGGCTTCCATTGGAACTTTTGTTACTGGCTGGTGCTGCCACTAGCGGACCTCAATGAAATTACAGTAGGAATTTTAACCGACGGAACTTTCAGTAGCTTCATTGTTACTCCTTTACTTTGAAGGAACACATTTTTTTTTAAATTACTTCCGACTGTATTTCATTACACGAAAAGTACAGTCCAACGTAAAGTGCCGGTCGGTTATTACAGAATATAATGTTGCGCAAACTTCCGACTAGGAGTATAGAGAGTTTTAATGTAATGGGAAAAATTGCAAAAACTCACGACTTTTAACCGTAAACGCGTTATTATCTCACGTTAACGTTGCCAGCGCTGCAGTCATATAGAAAATCCGTGGAAAAACATGATCGGGTCGGTGCTTCGTTTATACTGTGATAAGTGATTTTCTCATCTGTCCCGGGTACATGGGGACGTGACACGTGGCCGGCGTACTCGTTTAGTCAAGCCGCGTTCGCACGTAGCATTAAAATCGCACGGGCCGACAGTCGCGAAATTAATACAGTGTCGCGCATTCAGTCAAACTGGGAACAACACCATTCAGAGTGGGGAGTGACGCAACGAGCGTGCACGTTGACGCTGGTGCAGCATGAAATAAATGTATAACAGAATTGCCCGAGAACAAAGTAAATGAAATAAAAAAAAAGTAGAAGGAAAATTTAATAAAAATTTTTTATCGTAATATTTATTAGGATTTTTAGTAATTCATTTTTTACCCACCTTCCTACCTCTTCTACAAAAGGGACGCTCCGCCACTTCATTCAGCCATCGAAGAAGTACATTACCATTGAGGCGCACGGGATGAACCTAGCCCGGTGCAAGGTCACGTAGCAGAACAACAACCCCTTCGAAAAGAAAAGTGATCACTTCATTAAGGGTGACTTTTGTCTGGCATCTACGTGTATATAATGATTTAACCCCTAGGAGCCTCAGTACCAAGCAGTCAGCCGTGAGAGGACGAGGGTGACTGGTATGCCGGGAAGGAGGGGTTGGCCGCGCACGTGGGGAAGGACGAGATGGTGGATAAGGGTAGGGATTGGGACTAGGTTGAGATGCAGAGGGTGAGAGACCTATAGGGGTGTGGGAAGATAGAGGGAGGGGTGAAGGGTTGGTGGAGAACGATGAGGGGGTTGACGACGATACCGAACGATCATCCCCTACGTACGTAAGCTTTCGTGTATCCAAAGCATTCGTGCCCTTCCTGCGATTTCCTTCCCCTACTACCCTCTTCTTGACAAACCAACCCCCATAAAGTTCCTTCACTCAACCCTCGCCAAATCCACACGAGCAAATTTCAGGAATGAAACCACGAGAGGCTCGAATCAGCTGACACTTTTTTTTTCGGTCATATTCCGAGTAACGCGAGGGGGTAGTTTTACTATTGAATTTATACTAATCTTTACTATACCAAGACGCCATGTCTGTATGAGAATTTACTAAGGGTTGGACCTTTTATTTGTCGCAGGTACAGTACCCAGGCTAAAATGGTGGACACTGGTACCGGGACGCTCTACATCATTGGCTCGTTTAAAAGAATGACGACGGATCCTGACTTCAAGGTAAATATATGTAAATTTCACGTGCGATACTCTTCGACAATAAGGGATGACATTCAGGATCGCGATTATTTGAATTCGAGTTTGGTCGGTCACGTTATAAAGAATAAAAAAAATAGGGGATGATAAAAATGAGAGCTCTAAAAAAAAGCATACAAAGTATATAAACAGATGTCTCCGTTCAAAGTGTTACAGATAAAAAATATCGGTGACCCACAGCCACCGGAGGGGTGCGAATGTTTCACCCCCTCACCACGTTGGGATTACGAAACTTTATTTAGACCTTTAATTTATTCGCAGTAAGTTTGTTAATGGAAATGTTCAGGGCTGCTAAGGGGGTGGTTCCTAGGTAGGGGTTGTTAGCATTGCCGCTCCTCGGCTTTTATCGGACCGCTACAGTCACGTCGGATTATCTCAAGATTATAAGATTATTACTTTTGAATTCTCACTGACCAGCTTTTCGACCCTTGTACAACCCATCCCTTACTCCGTATTATTTTATACATAGGTACTGCGTTGTACTATTATATTTATTTACTATATTATTTATTACGTTTATTCACGTACACGCCTATAGAGGCCGTTGTTATTATGATTATTGTACTTATTTTAGTTTTATATATGTTATATAATAATTCAACCCCCTACCGTACTTGTCATCTTTTCCGTCATCGTCTATCTTGCCAGCCACTTAACGTCTCCTGGGTATCCAGCTTCCGCCATCTATCCGCGGAGCGACTGTATTATCGATTCGCGTCCGGTCGTGGCTTTATTCGCGTCGCGACGCTCATTCAGGCGAACGAGCGACGCTCGAACGGGCAATGAAAAATATCCTGGCTTTTCTAGTCGCTCCGAGCTAACTTTAAACTCGGGTCATCGATTGGATATACTTAATGCACTTTGAAATACGTTTATACGTGTTAATCGCGATATAATAATCGTTTCGCGTCACATTGAACTCGTATCGGTTGAATTCATGAATTTACGTGCGAACGTATTTTCGGCGTTGACTGTACCCACCTAAAGGTAATAATCATAATGTAATTTTGTATTGATGAGATTTTTCAAAATTTTCTTCACTTTCCAATTAACTCTAGTCGGTTATCCAAACTACCGAAATCGACACCTCGGTATTTCTGAAACGTAAACAGATCCTAATTTCAAGTTTGAAAACTCATTTTAAAGTTTCGTACGTTACACGTGTTGGAGCCTCGGCGTGTTCTATTTGTATGGAGAAGTTTTGGTTTAATGCACGTAAAATATGAGGGCGGTCCTGAAGTTTCTCGAATAAATGATTGAAGCATTGAGGTGTTAGTGCGGTTTTGATCGTGGTAAACGATGCGATGACTTCTTGATGAATTAATATTCTGGTACTTTTTATTGTCCGAACCGAGCATCGCGGTCGTAAAGTAATATTGAAAATTGTGAATGGAATATTTATATTCTTATACCCATCAAGGTGCTGCAAGATGGATGCTGGTAATGGATGCCGGAATTCGCATTATCAGTATAGAAATACGTATACCTAAATCCGTATACTAAAGTAGATGCTATTGTATGTCGACAAGGTAGGTAGAGTAGGTAGGTGCTGTGGTAGTTTATGGCGACAGTAAAATGCGAGAACAGTCGTGATAGCATGGGGTTCACGTATACACGTAGCCCTGGCATATGCAGATGAGACAAGAGGAGGTGGGTGGGGAGGCATTGGATTTTATGTAAGATTTTGATCCTGTGAATCTTTCACGTATCACGCGTATCGAGGTAACGTCTATTTACAGTAACTTTAAGTGTGGGTTTTGTGAACGCATCTATTTCCCATAGAGACATCCTATAGGATAATAAGTATAGGGACGACGAGGAATTTATGGGGACTGTCGGTGCTAATATAAATCGATTTGTAATATCAGTCAATGGCTACGGGTGAGCGTAGGGATTACATTGCTTTTAATAGTAAAATTCCCTGCTAGTGTATACACGTAGGGTAGCGAATAAAAAATATGGTGAGTTTAACGCTAGGGTGAAAATGGAAATATTTAATTTCGTAAGTGATCTCGAAGGTGGTAGTAATTTTAGAGATTGTTAATTGATAGTTGAATTGTAAAAATAATTTAATATCGTTTCTCTGGTTTTTGTTACTTTTCAGCTGTACCTGACCTCAAACGTGTCCTCGAGCGACTTTAATATGGGCTACAGCATGACAGGCACCCTGGAACGTGGCTGCAAGAAGAGCAACTCCTTCCAAATGACGCATTTCGCAGTTATCCGACGACGCGACTACGAGAAGGCCTACGAGGATCCTAACCCCACCTAGTGCCCGTCCACACCCACACTTTCGGAGTGCGGGGATTGCGAACATTACACGTAGGATGCTCAACGAGTGTAAACGCATGAGGTTGGATGTGCGCATGCGTTAGAATCAACATGGCGTCGATGCGTTAGATTCACAGCAGACTGTATCGTCATGGAACAAGCGATACAAGTAAAAGCAAGGATAGGTGTTGCTAAATTCATATTTGTAGATACGAAAAAACGTAGGTGCGATGACTTTGTTAAATTTTCTTAAGACGTAACGTCGTCGTGAAGTTTCGAGATTACGAATACGGTGACCAGCGGCTTCACGTTATTTTGCAGTGTTGATTTTAATGCAACTAAATGTAACTCGTCTTTTTTCGTATGGTGAGAATATTTTTTTTTTTTTTGATTAAAAAAACCTCGGCTGTATCAGAAACACGTGACACAAGGCATCGACTGCTGAAGAATCAATTTCGAAGGAATGAAACGAGTGGGCATCCCACGAATCGAGCTAAACGTCCAAATGGTTAGTCCATATAATATTAGATCGAATTATAATTAGTCTGTAAATCGAAAAGGGTGAAAACAGCAAGCATACACACATAGACACACATACAAAAACACATACGCACGTATGAGAGTAACACGAAAGATAACCTAAGCGAACTAAACGAACGTGATCGAATCTTTACCAAAGTACTAGCTCGTAAGTCTTCTCATGGCGAATTCGTCAGTTACGTGCATGCGCGTTGGTTCGTATTGCGCGTGCGCAACACCCGGGTAGACGAAACGACCGTTAGTGGCGCCACTGACGCTCTAGACGGCGTCTAAGAGAAATTTTGCTTCCTGCACGGCTCCGAGCCCTAGTATTACTTTATGCCGAGTATATAATCGACTAAAAGTGTGAAAAGGGAATGGCAAAAGAAGTAACTACAAAAATATTAATACGGCGGGAAGCTATGTACACGGGAGTATATTTCTTGTCGATTGCGCGCACAGTCTCACGCAACAGTTACGCCACGTCGGCACGGGACACCTCACGCACGGGATCATCGTATATTTAGGGCAACGTTAACACGATATTTATTTTTGCTAACGAGTAGAAACTCAAGCGTGCCGCGACGGTGCATCCCAGAATACAATACGGTGGTGGTGGTGTTGTTCGGTCGTTCGTTTTGGCTCCTGGGACGAACGATACTATGACGAAACGATATTGGTGTATCGAAGCGTCCCAAAGTCTCGTACCGTGGAAGCGTACCCTCTGGAATTTTCATGTGAGTGTAAAACAATGAAAATAGAAATAGAAATACGAAGTTTGATGACGTAATGAGAAATTAGTTGGACGCACGTGTGTTTTAATAGGTAGAGCGAAGCTTCTGTATTTCTGAAATTACAGTGGGCTCGCTTCTTCAACGGTTCTATATGTATCTATATGGTGTTACGATAATCCTTGACCTCGTTAGAATTCTTAGTTAAGCTTTGCTCAAGACGCTATTACGATTACTAGGAACGACTACAGCGCCATAAACAATGTGCGACGGTCGTGCGAATTACTTACGCGTCCTCTTGGATGATATTTACCTAGACTCGAAAAACTCTGTCAAATAATTTCTGTCGAATTTATGGCTTTATTTATTTTAGGGAAGACGAATACGACTATACTCAAAGCCAAAGCGTCTCGTTAATTAATTATGTCAGTTAGTACGCAGAAGTAATATAAGATTCTCTCAATTTAATTATAAACGGAACAAAGGTAATTGCTACGTATGAATTCTTCCAGTCGCCATTTTATTTATCCATGAATATACGTTACAGTAATCTTGATTTTCTTTTTAACGTTGGCTTCATTTATGTCACCGACACTTTTAACGGGATTTATCAAAAGGAAAGTAAGTGGAGGCAGGTCGGCCGAGAAGTTTTTTATGTCGTCATACTCAATCCGGATTAAAATTAAAAATAGTAAGATATATATATATACACACACACATACCTGTAGGCACAAGCGATTCATAAGGCTTCTCGGCCAGTTCACAAAGTACGAAATTTGCATGGTTAACCTTTAGAGGACGAACGAATTTTTTAACTACTACCGTTTTCGACTTGGAGCTTCAATACATATGCTAAAGTTATAATGTAGAAAACATATGACACCGACTTAAAGCCAAAAAATGGACTTTCCGTCTTCTAGTGGTTAATGGCGAATTACATATAAATACGTGTATAGGTATTGCTATTAATTAATACTTAAAAAAATAACATTTTGCGAATTCCTTGATGTTGTTTAGAAGGCTTAGTCTTTAACGTAGAAGGTATCGCTTATTTCATAAGTGACGTTATCCTACTAGTCCATGATATTTACCTGTAGAGAATAGAATTGGGCCACGTAGAAATGCGCACGGCTAGCTCGGTACGTTGAGAGGCAGCATTCAGAATAACTACAAAAAAAAAAACCGCCAATAGAAAGAAAAAATTTTGAAACTATTAATTTATATTATATTTTGATTTTTTTTTTCTTTTTCATTCTGAAAACGATTCGTTGACAGTTGGCACCACCGCACGGAACGTGCTGGTGGTATCCACCAAAGAATAAAGAAGTGTGTAGAAGTTAACTAGGATCGACGTATTTTCAAAAAAAAAAAAATGTCAAAATTCATAACGTATACCAAATCCTACCGATTTATTTTACGTCGCAAAGTAGCTGTAACAACGTCGTAATTTTTTTTGCCAGAATTCATGACTTCTCATAAGAAATTTATTTTATATCCCAGGCCCAAGCTACCTTCAACGGTCACGCCCGACGCGAGTACAGCTACCCGTCCTGGGATCTTTAGAATTTTTTATCAATCCTTAAGCACACATTTTTACACGAATCACCATGGCAATTGTATTTTTTTTAAATGCCGTCTCCACTACAGTTACTGTATTGACGCATCCCAAAGACGTAACGAGTTGATTATTAGCGCTTCGATTCCTTTGCTATTAGACGATACATAGGGTGACCCACGTAGTTGAGAATTTTAACTCTACTCGTTTTAAATAATCGTCTAAGATACGGGAGAAATAGTCAAAACAAAAATCGTGTCCTGACTTTTCTGATAGTTTTTAACCTCCTAGGATGGTTTAAGAGCGAAGTACGTCCGATATCACGGTCCCTCCTAACTAATTAGCCGTAGCCCAGACCCCAACGTTGTGCACGCTTCCTTCGAATCTCTTACTGTCATCGCCATTGTCAGCTGCACGCGGGTCTACTAGTCTTTTCTCATAAGCGTTTCGTCAATTTCATCAGGGTTGGCTCTTCGAAATATAAATCACGCTCACCGACGGCGCACGCATCGAACATTTCAGTGCACCCAAAGTATCCGGGTTAATTGTCGCTTTTACAATTAGTCTATATTAATTATTTTTCTTTATCAATACGACACGCCAAAATTCACGATAAACGTCTCGGATGAAATTGACAAACGAAAATTATTCTATCCTCAAAGTTTATAGTGTAGCGCTAGAGTATAGGACGTAGCTCGTAGTCCTAGCAGGACAGCAATGGTAATAATCGGTGTTACCGTCTGTCCCATAATTCATTGTATCGCGCAGACAAAGTTTGACATTTTTAATTGCATTCATATTGCGAAATTCATCATTGAAATCTTTGCCGTTCTTATTCGATCTTAAATGTTATTTTGTTTTTTGTAAGCGGCCAAGATTGTCAATTGGCAATTTTCGTGGCTCGTACGAGCCTGAGAAACTGATTTTTTATCCTTGTCTCGCATTGCAACGAATTTTGGATAGAATTTAGACGGATATGATAGCCGCTCGTGATAAAATGGCAATGATTCACATTCGTACTTTTTTTTTTTTATTAATTTTTTATACACGTCATACACCGTACCAGTAAATTACTCACAGTCTAACGAATTAATTGTTATGATCGGTTGAAGGTATTTTATAAATTTTTTTTTTTTTTTTTCAAAAAAATATTCACCGTCGATCGCAGGGCTGTCATATCCAAAAAAAATATTTGACGTAATCAGTGTCTAGTTTGTCTAGCAGGTAGTGAGAACTGAAATTATCCTTATGATTAAACTAACATTATAATTGTACTGGTCTTAAAATACGAACTGAAAATTCGTATTCAAAGCTGTGGCTGTGATCCTTATTAATCATAAAACGTTTCATATTGTATTCAGCATTATACGTAGATTGTAAAGTATATATATATATACATACATATATATACATACTCACGTATATAACATAATTATATATACGCGCGTGTGTGTTAGTCATAAATAATTTATATTTTAAAAATCGTTAAACTTGTTTACGTTTTTTTTTTCCTTTTTTTTTTAACGTTTAATCAAAATTTACACGTACCGCTACGCTGTCTTCTCGGTGTTATTGCCTAATCAACGGAATCTCACGGAGGACCGTAAGTGGTCGTGTAGGTTTTTTTTTTTTTTTTTGAGAATTAGGTATATAATGTAATTCGAAACGATTGGCAAGAGTCTCGTGTAATCACGTCTTTACGAATAATATCTATCTGTCGTCTTCGAAAATTTCCGTTTTTTGTAGGAAAAAAAAAATGTCCGATCCCCGCCCTTCGTCCCTATGCAAAAGACGGATACAAGCGACTTCGACGTGATCGCTTCTGTACGTACGAACAATCCAAATCAAAGTATCATGACTACCGAATACTCCACTTGGAATCAAAGATGTAAATAATTAATTGATAAATGTAAAAATAAAAAAAAAAGAATGGCAACGCGTACACAAAATACAATGTAAATTTTAATTAGTCAATAGGCTTCATTATTACAGTAACGCTATCGTATTGCATCTATGGTGCATCCAGGAGACGGGGTGTCTGATGATAGTAAAAAAATTTTATTTTGTATAGAAAAATCTTGTCGGTATTATCGGGTTTGAAATACATTTTTTTTATATAAATTTTCAAAATTTACCCTACCCCTACTATTAACGATATTGGGGGAGAAAAAATTTTTTTTCGAACAATTCCTTTCAGACGCCCTTTTCTCTTACGCAATTGATACACGATTAACTCTATGCAGTAACGTAACGTGATGATGATAATCAATGAAAATAATTGTTATTAACGAAGAATATCGTTGGAGGTAAGAAGAAAGGGTAGGAACGAACGAGCGAGCGACACGTGTAAAATCCATGTGTTATTGGGAAATACATATGTGGATTAATGATTCCATATAGCAAGATGCTGTCTGGCGATAACGAATGATAAGGGCGGCGAATGAAAATTTGGCTCGCGTACATTGTCGCGCGTAGTTGCCAATACGTGGGAAACGTAGCGAGCGTGGCGGGTTTTGAATTTCGCGCGGCCTGCCGAATTGATTAAGAAAAGAGCGAGTAATGCACAAACCAGATAAATGACGGCGAAATGCGTTTAATGCGTTCCGCGAGGAAACATTGATGTATTTTCACTACAGTCCTGTCTACAGTCAATTCATTTTGTATCTATACTTAATCTGTGTATCTAATGTCATAATTTATGCCAAATAAATGTTACATTTACGCAGAGATTTATCATTGCGTCCAAAGTCCCACGTCCCGTCCGACTAGACCCGCAGGAACGATTAGCTGGTAAATATTGACCATTGAATTATTTATCGACGACCGATCGATCGGTTATCGTTGTAGATATTTAAAAAATCTATTTTATTTACAATTTATACGCAAGATGCGTGTAATATATACGTTAAAGATGAGTCGAAAGTTTGTCTATCTTATTCACGGCTAAGTCGGTATAGCCTGATGGGTGCTGTCGACCCCGTAAACCTGGCACTGACTTGACGAAGCCGATCACGTGACGCCACCACCTGCTGCTCCTGCTACCCTCCATCAGCATCTACAAGCACGTAGGTACGTAGCCCAGGAAGTAATGGCGTAAGACGTGGATGTAATGGATTCACGTAAAGTAAGTTGACCCTGCGAAAATTACTCGAGGATATTTATACCCGTTTATCGACCCGTGGGTGCAGCACGTGTAATAGTAAATTGCAAAGTTTATATATATATATATATGATTCTATAAGAAATAAGAATAAGACTACACAATTCACGTAGTATGTTACACTGTAGAAAATTCTATATCGCTTATATTAGGTTCAGGAGGGAAATAAATTGTTCTGAAAACGTCGAATCAGAGTCTAACGCACGTTGGGCGTTCGTTAGGTGAAATAAAAATGTAATTATTATACAAATCAAGTCACGAGCCTTATTTGCTGCGTAAATCAACGATTCAATGTGCATTGCCTAAAACATAAATCCGAGTGAATTTACATAACCGCGCTGTGGTAAATTCGGGCAGGATGCTTTGCATACAAAGGTCTTCCTACCAATGTTGCCAACCATCCCTTTTGTGTGCGCATGTGTGGCAACCACTTCTAATTTTCTCTCTACATGCAATATACGCTTGCATTATTTTGAATGTACCAACCACTGTACTGGCCAAACTATGAGCCACATGTACCAATCCGTTCTTTCGGATTTATGAAGCCAGGGGGTGTAGTTATGACGTCACACATCCTGGACGTACGTGTGTCACGATAACTGCAATCGGTCGAGCGATAAAACTACCAGATATTTGCCAGTCGTATGAAAGACCGTTTTGGCAGATGGTTCTGGTGCGGGATAAAATTATGGAGAACAATTTTGGAAAATTGAACGAAACGAAAGAGAGACGGTAACGTATGTCACGGAGTGCAGAGTAAGTTGACTATGTTATCGGTTAGCACTGTGACGTTAGGTGATATGAAAAATCCGAGTATCTCAATAACGTTCCGGTGTCATAGGTCAGTTATTATCATGAGGCAAACCCTTAATAGCGTGCATGGGTCTTTGTATAGCATAAGCAACCCCTGTATGATTTATGTTATCTTTGCACGTGCAAAGTCAAATGGTGTCTAAAGGATGAGTAATGCTTTGCTGTTTCTGCAGATGCGACATTAAACTAAGGGATGTAACAGATGCAGGGTGAGATACGTTATGTATGTGTTATGTGATGAATCTTTAAGAAATATTGTGTATTACATTAAGGGATGATTTTATATATATGAATTCTATTATCATGCCATCTATGTTTGTATATGATGTAATGTATATCGATATATAATGGTGGACTGTATATACTGTTACTTGTATTACGTGATAGGGGGTTGGCTCGTTTTACGATATATAGCAATATATATAAATATGTCTAAATGTCTCTGATGCACGGATTCAGATTGCTCGGTTAAATTTCCTGCGTGCACCTTAGCGGCTACGTGGGCGATAATATCGTCATTAGATGTCCTTAATGGGATCTTAACGCGAGGCTGGTTTTACGCGTGAATTATACTTATTGCCATACAGTGTTTCTGTGATAAGAGGGACAAGAAATATTGGAATGTGCATAGCCAAGGGAGTAAAGGGCTTGGGTGAAGAGGAAATGTTGGGATGGAAGAAAATTATATTGTAAATTTTGGGTGTAGACGTGAGACAATGAGAATATGAATTGGGGGGATGGATTGGTTTTTCTTGAAATTCGATAATTGAATTGTCCATAGGGAAGATAGAAAGCTGATACAGGGAGCAGGAGACGGGAGGCTGTGTGTGTTTGGTGTTAGGTAATTGCACGGTATATTGGAACATTTGTTGTTGATGGGAAAAATTTGAAGGGTTGGAAAATTGTATATAGTAATTTAATTTATGCGTGTATTTTTGGATTTTTGAAAAGATTTTATTTTTAATGTTAATTGTACGTAATTGATTTTTTGTGCGTTGATACTGCATTAGCAACGTAGCTACTGGAAATAAGGAATTTTTGGCATGGACTGTTATAGGTAATATTATTATTGTTTCTGTTCTGACTTTTCTCTTTTGGAGGTTATAGTTGTCGTTTATGTACGAATAGTTAGTCGGTAATCGTCCGTCGGGATGTACAGACGTCGGTATACGTTTTGTCGTATTCTCTGTGAATAAGGGTCGTAAATCGGTTGTGTTTAAGCTGTGCTGTGTATAAGAGTCAATGAGGACCAATGAGGCTGACTGGGAGCAGTGAAAAGGGGTAAGTGATTTTTTGTGAATAAAATAGAAAAATATACGAAAAATTGAAGAAAAAAAGAGAGTATAGAATTTCTTCGAAAATAAAATGTCACATATACTTTTGTAATGTCAATGACGACATGTTGTATGTTAAAATGTATTGTATGTAAATTCATAATGAAAATGTATAATTTGCGAAATAGTGCAAATTACTCTGTGCAATTAACAGAGAGCACTGGCAATTTTGTATCGATATTAATTTAGTCGATGAGTGACGTAACAATTATTTAAAAGGGCCATCTAATTAATATATGGTCCTTTCCTAGTCACGCGTTAGGGCTTGGGGTCGATGGTACGAAATTTTCCGAAGCCTTGCATCATTTCGTATGCTGGACTCGTCATTGGCTTTACTGTAGCTCGAAATAATTGTATTTCAATAACAGCTAATTTAATTGTCTAGAGATAATATCGTTGTCGACGCTTGAATTACAAATGAGCGAGGATTCGTGCGATTTCGCTATACGTTATACATACGTAAAGCAATACCTAAAAATAGCCTGACTTTGAATTACACGGAAGAGGAAAGTGAAGATATTTAATTAGAGTAGCAGCAGCCCTAAACCTTGACAAATGAAATAAATATCCCTAATGAAAACAGCATCCCCTTATAAATTTGCGTTGATTAGTAAAATTACAAAATAGAGTAAATAAGGATCCGACATTATTTTTATTTGATTAGGACCCACTTGACAATTACCTCGTTAACGTTTAATTAAACGTCAGTCAATTCTAAATACGTGTTCGGTCTGAAGTACATGAAATATGAAATGTATAATTATAAATAATCGATAATCGCGTAATAGTATGTCTGCATTGAAATAGCCGGAACGAAGTTGAAATAACTGTACAGTATAGGGGAGGGGCAGTGGGGGTGGGTGGGGTGGGGAGTGGAAATCGATTCCCTTTGAAACGAAGGGAAGCTGAGTAGTTGCTTCCTTCCTTGGAAGGATTTTATTGGCTGAAAAGAGACGGTGAAAAGGACGAAATGGGATAACGAAGGAAGGAAGGAAGGAAAGAGTCAAGAAAGGAAGCATGGTAGATCTTACAGTTGATTTACATTCAATGGCCGCCATTATGCATCGTCTAATTGCATGCCAAAGTACTTAACGAGGTCTCTTCTGGGAAAAGTTAAGGGACGAATCTTGATGAAAGTATAGAGAGCTGATAGGGGATGCTTGGTATGTCTGTGTATATATATATATATATTTCTTCTTTTCTCCTTTATAAAGGATTGAGAATTATTTAAGATAAATCAATTGGATCAAAACCAGGGTACATCTTAGCTAGTAAAGATCGTCTTGGATCATTGAGTACAAGTATATAAGTACAGTATATATATATATATATATACATACATAGAAAGCGTAATGACCGCTTGAATCGGTCTTTGGCTTATCTCAGTAGTTTACCCTGTATTTAACGAAAACACCCTTAGCCCAGATCGTTAGGAAAGTTAGGAGAACAATGTAGTTCGCTCTTGGTAGCAACAATGGTAAATGCAGTTTGCTGACAGTTCGGTAATTCGCTATCTCCCTTCTCACCCGGGATTTCCTCTTTCTCTCGTCTCACTCTTACTAGCAGTCACCATCCCCGTTCTCTAGGGAGCGTACACTTACCACCCCGAAAAGTAAAGGCACTTGACGTTGACGCTGTGCTCCGACTTCCATTGTTGTCCTCCTTACTTCGTATTCCGTAAGCAAATCTACCTTATCCGTGCAGACGTATATAAGGCGACGTCCTTGGAGTCGGTGTCACGTCGGTAAGGTAGGGATCGAATGAAACTTTAGCAAGTTACCATCCTAATTTCTTGCACAAGGTTAACCCGGCACCAGGTTACCAAACTCGACTGTTTTTCATCCCCATCTATTTCCCGCTATTCACGTTCTCACCGATGATCAGATATTTTCACGTAACATCGTAACCTTTCGCACGTGCATTATTTGTCCACGGGCCGAGGTCGTTTCTAACGGCTACCCAGTCTACACGAATACACATGGCGTTAAGGAAACATCGGATATGCTGCATTCGCTTATCCAATTTTTCTCTTGAAATATTCAAACCGACCTAAAACTCCATCTTTGCTCTGTCTGGCTTAGCAGCGGATGTACCTACTATATAATACCTGTATGTATTATATTCTTCCACGAGCCTTGCCGTACATATACGAGGTCAAACTGACGTTCTCTCCCTCGGGGAATACTAACTTTCTGGCAGACCCCGGGTTAACCTCTGACCTTTCTTCTCTTTTTTTTCCTACACCTTCGCTCTTCCCTCCCATACACTGCGAACGGCTAAATTCCATTATCCACCCACCCTATGACATTAATTTTTATGGGGGTACCTCGCGCGCTAACTTTTCGATGCGCCCCTTCAGTCCGCACCTGTCACGCGCTCTTGCCGCACCAATTGTATCCCACCTTTCTCTCAGTACATATCTCTTTTTCATCAACCACGTATAAACGTTTACCGAAAGAACTGTCTGTCCGTCAGTCGATCGATGTTGAACGCGTGCACTATTTTTTTTCTATCGTACAACCGGCCTTCGGCCTACTGTGCGGGATGCGTTGAGTTCACGGAATAAATGCATTGGCGCGCTATGGTACGTAAAATTGAATTATTCCTATATGCATAGGGGTAGGGGGTGGGGGGTCTCGCTGTAAAATTTTCTGCTAATACCACGTAATTGGACTTTTGTCGGCAAAGGCTTTTTCTCCGTGTTGCGTAATGTCCCTGGGGACACAGCGGGAAGGGTTACTGCGGTAACTGGGGGGAAGGCGAACTTGCGCTACTGGCATCGGGAGTGGCAGTCGAGTGCTGGGAGGGTTACCGGCTCTTTCAAATTTGACGAGCCATTTTCAATTAGCGCGAGTGCACGAGTTGTAGCAGTCTATCTGGTTTTAAGTGTTTTCAAGTCTTGAAGGACACCATTGGGGCTGCCTTGTATTGGGTACTACCTACTTAAGCCTATGTCTGTTATATATATATATATATATTGAAATACAGAGTACCCTTCCTTATCCAGGCGTAGGCTGCTTTGAATATCGACGCCTAATGGAGGCGTCGCGGCGCCGCATTCTGTTTATTCAAATTACTTCCCATCCTCGCTCCAGTCTAACTGAGAACTCTCACTTACTTTCTCTCTACCTCTCCCTTCTCTTTCACTTCCTCAATACCCAACTCAACCCTCCTCGTCCTCCGTCGTTCCTCACTCCCTCGATATCCCACGTGAAGTTTTCAATGCGCGACGCGACGCGAATTCTCTCCTACATTTTCGCCAATCCAAGCGAAATATATTTTTCTACGGATTTCGGAGGAGTTTTTTTTTTTTTTTTTCTTAATGTTTATTTTTTATTTTTATTTTCTCTCTCTCTCTCTCTCTCTCACACACAGTACGTTCGCCGTACATTGACTCGCACCGATATCTACTTTGCTACCCCTCACACCTTCTCACCTGTCTATGGGTGTACGGGGAAACTTTTTCAAGGAATCGCGTTACTCCCGGCCAATTGAAAACCCACCGGTTCCGTCCCCCTGTACAATACGACCAACCCTTGATAAAGAACTGACTTCATGACTTGGGGACTTCGTGTAACGTGGTAACCATTGAATTCCCTGGTGTGAATGGAAGGAAATTATCTGTGCCCTTCCTGGCGGGTTTCTGTGGGGGGAGGAAATTGAGTGGAATTTTCGGTGGGATTGAAGAAAGCTAATTAACTATATCATGTGATTTCAAAGCTATCTAGACATATATAGTGAATATATATATATATATTAGTTTCTAGCTATTTTCAAATCCTACTGGTTATATACATCTCCGGGACTCACCGATCCTCCCATAATCTCATTGGATGTTCACGCTATGACGATAAGCTCATGGGAATGGATGCGTATGGGGGTGTTTACGCGTTTGGCAGTCTGATGGATTGCTACGGCACATTGACTGACCGTTCGGCGTAGAACCATGGGGACTACCCTTAGATATGGCAGAGAAGTGGGCAGAGAGGGAGAATTGTGCATGGCGAGCCAACCCCATAAAGCCCGAGCTACACTTGGGAAACTTGGATAATGGAACAGTGATCGATTGGACGTATCGATGACTGAATGGTTTTATGCGGTGTGTGTGTATATATATATATTCGAAAGACTTTATCGTACGCGAGAAACTTATTGAATGGGGTGCACATTTGGACTTTCTTTTTCTTTCTTAAAATTCAAAATGGGGTGTTTTGGAAATTTGTTTATTGCACTCGTTTACTTCAGTAAAAATGGCTCGTCGATTCATGTTGAATGTGACCTACGTAATACGAAATTATATTGTGTAAATCTTTTTTTTTTTTTTTTTTTCTTTCATTTTCATTCGCAACCACCCTTGTGTCGTCGTTTGCTACTCTTACTCATCCCCGTCGTCGAGATTTTTTTCCTGATTTTTTATGAAAGTTTTATTTGCGATTCACTCGTTCGTTTTTTTTTTTTCCTTCTATGCGCTTGTATGCAGTCACTTTGAGAATCGCTATCTTCTCCCGTTATCCGCCTCTGGGAATCGTTAGCTTGATTTCATTTGGTGCCGTCGATTACGAGTATGAGAGACTTTGCAGCCAGACGCTGCATTGGGTATAGATAGACGCGACTCGTTTCATAATAGAGTGCAGCACGGTGCATTGCCTCGAGAGACTTTTCCGCAGTGAATTGGCAAGCCTGCGGTAAATTGAATGCAATGCCCTCTTACGGAAAGACGATTTTAATCACGTACCATCGATTTCCGCGGAACAACGTACAACGTGAATTGTTTCGTGTCCCAAGGGGAAGCGAGTTGAATGAATAGAAAGAAAGAAAAAAAAAAAAAAAAACCAAAGACAACCGTTTATTATGCAGTCACAAGAATTTTGTAATATGCAACTTTGACCTACTTCCGTCCACCGTACGTGAATCGTTAGGTTGCGTATGCGTGTTTATAATTGAAAAAAAAAAAGTGCATACACCAACTGGACTAATAGCCGCGTCAATTATCCCTAGGAAATGGTAGTTCGTTAGTCACAGAAGTAACTAGAGAAAACTAAATGCACCGACGCCTCTTGAGATGCAGTATAAGCTGAAGTAGCATACGTGTATATATATATATATTCATGAAGTTCAATTATTTTTTTCCCATTTAAAGCGATACTTCGTAAAGCCGTCGTTACTCGAGCACACATACCCGCGATAGTTTACGTAACGAGTAGCAATCCTTAGCAACGTCCCGTTGCAATGACCGATTTTGGTAGCGCACTTATCGTCGCGTTAAAAGTGCACGGGGAATCGTGAAAATGACGATGCCTCATCGACAATAATGCTAAAGTCAAATTTTCATCGAAGCGACGTAGACTTTGTGCGGTAAAAAAAAAAAAATTTTTTTATCGTTCGCACTCATGATTTAAGTGCGCATCGACTTGCTGTTGCACCGACACTTAATGGTATACAGGTTTGCAGTAAAAAGTCCATTCGATCCTGCATCGCGGGCTCGTTGAATGCGTTAGCTTCGTTTTAGCTACGGTGGCAAAGCGTGTGCAGCCCAGGAAAACTGTAATGAAGGATTTCACGAGCGACGCACCGAACCGCGATGCGCTCTTTAATATCCGTGGTTCGTGCAACACTGCATCCAGTATGTTTTTATTCGAAGCGTATCTACTATAATTATTATTACCACGTGTATGCACACACGTGGCGCAGGCAGCGCGCACGAGCTGCCGGCCGATACAATGGAATAACGACGGCGCCTCGTCGCTTGCAGCCCGAACCTGGGAATGCAGGTTAAAATTGTCTGCAAGTGTCTGCAATGTATTTGCGTGCGCGCGAAACTAGTCGTTATTGCATTCGGCGCGTTTAATTCTCTCGATATAAACGTCATGCGGTATTAACTGGTGAGAAACGAAGGATCGCGGACGAGCGTTTACAAACGCAGTAAAAATGACTATAGCGCATACGCGGGATGCATTGCGCTGTGATTTTTGGCGAGGATTTATTGCATTTTTTTTTTTTCGTTTTAATTAGGAAAGGGGCTTTTTTTTTTTCGTTGCACTCAATGCCTATGGATAACGCGAGCAAGTCTACGTTGCCAATGGAATATTTGCATGGCAAACGGGATCGCCACGCTCTGTGGCGATTCTCGTGTACTCTCGTCTCGCGTGCGGGAGGATTTGAAATTACGTGATTTACGTAAATTGAACTTTAAGAGAGATATTTGAAATTTCGCTTACGTAAACTTTACTGGTATTTCGCCGTGAGTCTGTTTCGTATATCCTTGCAACGTGGGTTCGCGGTTGCTAAATCGGGGTCAATTTCGTTTTTTTTTTGTTTTTGAGAAAATATGTATTTTTCGGAAAACAAAATGTTATATTTTGCCGTGACGTCATTTCTTTCAAAAATAATAATCACGTGGTCCTAGCTCGGGCTGTTCGAGCGACTGGCAACAATATAGTATAATTTCGTATCTGCGCTCGATGTGATCCAGTCGTATGAAATCATTATTTGTCACGTGGACTGTACCGCTGTTTGATCAGGGCCTGATCTGTTAGCCGAGAGAGAAGATTTTCCGCGACATTGCATCCGACGAAGCGACGTGACGTCTTCGCGAATCCTAATGACGATTTTGAAATTCGTGAGGGGAATTTCGAAGATCCACTTCGTGGGACCGAGTGGTGCCGATCGATAATCTCATGCATAATTCAAGGCCAATTTTGCGAGAGTATAAATAGCTGTTTACGTGTTTACTTGTGTATATATATATATATATTTTTTAAACTGCATTCCACATTCAAGTAATACATTAATTAATTAATGATACTGTTAGTTAAGGTAGAGATTAAAATTATCGGCATTCTAAATATATTGCGAGTTCTGATTTAATTAATTGCATGCATTAAATTAATTGAGACGGTACAAGTGCATCTAATTCTCCATGCACCATGAATCTGTACCCATAACGAGAATCGCGCTAACGTCGTGTTAATCCGAATGCGGTTAGCTGACCGAGGTAGATGCAACGCTCGAGTTGCATCGCGATGCAGCTTATCGACTGCGCACGTAGTGCAGTATCGGAATTCCTTGATCGATCGTTGAGAAGAGTGTGTATATGGGGATTGTCGAATGGGAGGACGTTAACCATTGGATTATACGATGTCATTGGTATACGCCCTTTGGACTAACAGACTGTAAGGGAGTAGAGTGGTTTTTAAGGGTAGTTTATATAAGACAGGTCCTTGGGAAAGTGCAACGAGTGCAATTTAAGGTGTGCGTGTATATATGTATATAGGTACAATTGGCGTCCATGCTGAAAGTTTCGCATTAGGGGTGGGGCATTAGCGAAGAGTATTATAGGGGTGGGTTTCTTGGAGGAAAGTATCAGCCTAATGCGGTGAGGAGCTACTCGTAGTGGGTATACGAATGTCCTTACCTACCCTCAGCAGGACCGCAGACGGAGGTGAAATAAATTTGGAGAGTTCAGCCACCCCTGCAGGTACGATTCTTCTCTTTTAGGGGACATTAGCCAGTGGCGTAGCCTTGGGGGGCAGCTTGGTACGGTGCGAACGTAGTTCCCTGGGGTGCGGTGCATCCTCGGTGTGTCCTTTTTATACTTGTGGTATGGACGAGGGGTGGAAGTAACACACACACCCCTTGTTCAAGATTTAGCCCCGCGACAAAGGTTCAGTGAGGGCAGATAAAGAGAGTTACGATAATTGCTATGTAAAGGGAAGACGGGAATGGATATAGGGGATGTGGGTGGAGGGATGAAAAAAAAAAAAATAAAATAAAGGGAGGCAAGGGAGTGTGGTTGGTGGACGATATCACTATTGGTGAGCGTTTCCATTGGCCGCGCTACTTGCGGCCGTTGGAAATTGCCCTTGTTGAATTTTCTGCTCGAGGGGTTGAGGGTAAAGGGGGGATGGCAAGAGGAATAGTTATTTGATAGGACGATTTGTACGGATTAGTCGTTTTCCGATAGTGCAGCATGGCGCGCGTGCTTTTCCTGGAGATGTTATTGTGTCTGGCTGTAACGGTGTTGGGGTAGTTACTATCCCCTTTGTCGATGGGGGTAGGATAAGGTGTTGGCAGGAGACACAAAAAGGGGGTTGTACGCGAAGCGGATAATTGGGCATATAGATTTTTGTTTTTTTAAGGGTTGCTTTTTTTTGGGGGGTCACTCTATGCAAATATTCATTGTAGTTTACCATACTGCGTGCAAACTCGAAATTGATTTGTAAAATTTAATCTTGTGTAAAATTTATTTTTTATCCGAAAAAAAAATGTCGCACCACCCTTCAACCCCTAGCAATTTACCTAATGCTTCCGGCGCTTGCGCGGAGACAAAGCTTTTGGGGAGTCTTGGCGGATTTACGCGTTGCTGTTTATCATAACGAAAAAAGGGGTGGTCGAGGCTAACGTTGTTGGAGGAAACAAAACGAGAACGGAGATAAGGGTTGCGCCGTTGGGCGTTAGTGATAAAAGGGTGTTGTAAGGCGTCGCGAACGACGCCGAGCGTCTTACGGGGTGAAAGAAATGATACGCGATGGGCTCGAGTGAGAAACAGGGGTTAAAGTGGAATGCGAGATTCTCACGGTGGTTAGAATTGAAAGAGGTGATACATGGCGTTAGGGGTTGCTACCGTTTTAACCGCCCCTAGGAAGAATCTTCCGCTTAGCTCCAAGAAAATATTGATGTCAACCTCCTCCGGGCGCCACGTGGTATCGAACCACCCTCGCGCGGCTGTTTTATGCAACAGTTGCAGAGGGTTGTAATCTGAGCAGGATGTCGCTACCCTGGAAGCTCGGTATCGCAAGGGGTGAAGATGCAAATGGTGTACGAAGCCCAAGGCTTTACTTTGCGCAATGGGGAAAACGTGTTATTCGATTTTTTCAAGAACTTCACAGAATCCCTTACTGCAACCCTTGAGCCGTCATACGTAGGATGTCTGTATATTTTACAGTATTTTTTTTTTTTTTTTTGAAAAATCTAATTGAAAATTTTTATAGTTAAAAGAAAAAGTGAAAAGTCAATTCTATCCAAAATTCCATGGTTGTATCCAAGCAAAATCTCATTCTTGTACTAAATCTTGAGATTGGCTGCGATTGCAAGTGGCTCGTTTCTGGGAAACTGCTGCTGGAGCTAGGCGAAAGCCTCCGCCCGCGTCAGCACTTATCTAACGAGTCGGCAAGCCGTTAGATTGTATTTGTCAGACCTGAGTTTGCCGACGGCGACTACGATGGTTTGATAGTTTTTCGAGCATTTAGCGGTCGGCTACGGGATTTGGATCGTTCATCACGCGAAGCCACTAGGGAGAAACATTGTGAGCGTTCCGCGACAAATTGCAGCCCCGAAACCATCACGGCAATCCGAGTCACCAAAAACATCCCGGTTGCCACCCCTTTCTCGAGAATGCCTACGAGAAAGCGTAAACCTTGAAAAAGATATACATACATATAAAAAAGTACTAGGGAAATCATTCTAGGGAATTTCACGAACTTCCTATTCGACGGGTCAAAAGATTCGGTCGATAAATTTATCCTTGCAGGATTCCCAGCTAGACTCTCATCCGTGACAAAGTGCTCGTAGACCCAAGGGATGTTCCTCGAGGCACGTTAAAAAATGTCAGTTGCCTCCTTCAGCGTGATCTTGGAGACGAGGATGCGTCGCTCGATTCTCGGGAGATTTCATATAGGGGATTTCTTTACGAGCACTTATCTAGTTACAGGGAATATCGGCGATCGGTTTTTCCATCGCAAAACTCACTCGCGAGTTGACGCTGGCGCACGGTACGCGCGTGTACATATGTACGAAGGTAAACCTATATATGCCATGTGTGGCATATATAGGTATATAATACGCCGTATAGAAAGAAGACAGTGGAGGTCTCGGCGTAACGATTGCCCGGAGGGAGAAATGGTTAGATACGAGGAAGCCTCATTGTAGGGAAGAAAGGAAGGCAGAGAGATTGGCTGATAGGGATGCTGAGAAGGTCGGAAATGTTGTGGAATAAAAAAAAAGGGAGAAAAAAAAAACGTTGTAGATGCAAGGGATGGAGTAGGAAAAAAAGGGGAATAGGATTCATCCGTCGGCTCTTTGAAAAATCAGACAAGAAATTGGCTGCGCCGGAATATTTTTCGCTTCGGTGCCTCCTCCATCCTTCGACGTCTTCATTCCTCGGTGGGTGGTTGGTCCTCTTCTCGTTTCTTGCCATAAAGTATACCTACCTTCGGGCTACGCGTATCTTGTTTGGGACAAATAAATAAAAAGTTTGATAGAAGGCAAAGCGCTTCCAGGGGTTGAAGACGCGTAAGTGGGTTACGGAGACACCTGCAGGCATGGAGGTAAAGAGAGAAAGAGATAAAAGTCATAAGGTACAGTGTGTAAGAGAGAGAGAGAGAGAGTGATGGTAAAGTTTTAGTAAAATAAAATTGTCTCGGTTCATTTCTCTTCTTTCTTCGTAGAAACCTCTGTCTGTCCTTCTCCCATATCCCTTCTAAATCCTTAAGACTTATTCGCATGGCCTATTTACCTATCTTGCTCTTATCTGCTCACCTATGTAAACATTCATATATATATATATATATATATATAGATTCATTGGAATATCGACGTTCCCTCTTCTGCTATCCAAATCAGAAAGTGGGTCGCACTTTCGATGCTTCGCATCTGCCCGGCAAAGTGCCCGGGAAACCTACTCGAAAATTCAAGCTGAATTCGCGAGCGGATCCGCGGTTTGGATTGTGCTGTTAATGGCTGAGCATTAGCGAGCCGCTACGCAAGCGGCTCAAAGCGCTTCACTGTTTGCACCGGGTTGCTAGCCGCTGTATCCACACCGCAATGTTCAGTAAGTTTGCAGTGAATTGTATGTAGCCTCTTTTCAAAGGATAGCGGGTGGGACTGTACTGCACTAGTCAACTTAGCGCATCGTGAATGTTGGATCTTTTCTATTATACGTATGTATATAGATATAAGTATCTTCAGTCTGTATGCTCATTGAGTACCGTGTAGCAGAAGGTCCCAAAGAGAGATCATACCGCAAGGAACGCAGATTGCAATTTCGTAATTAGGTACAGCGTCCCGTCTCGTTAACCATCGCCAATTAACACGACGTCTAATTTCCACGGGGAAAATTGCATTAGACTGCATGAGGTTCGCGATCGTTACTGACCGACGATAAATTCCCAATGAACGACTAATCGACAATTCCAATGATTTCCGCGACCCATCGTTTCGCTCGGCGTTAACGAATGGCGGCAATAACGCATCGATGCGACTGTCAGCACGTTCAAATAGCGTTGGGCGTGAGGGGAATGAAATTTAAATTTCCCGCGTTTCGCACGTTAAATAAAAAGTTGCACGGTAACGTCCAACGTTGTTCCACGTTCGACCGGCGGCGCTCCGAGGCGCCACCGTCGCTTGTCTTTCACCTCAAATGTTTAAACGCGCAGAACATTCTTGTTTCGCAAGAACAAGTCAATGGGACTGGAGATTCTTGTTTGGAAAAGTAGCAAGAATGTTCACAATGTTGATTACCACAGGAATCGTAGCAACCAGGTTGCTGCTGCTAGTTGGCTGACGGCGATGATATAAAGTTGTCTAGGGTATCGAATTGCTTTGCTCGACAACCCAGACGGTGTTCAAGATCTTGCAGCGTTGCAAATGAGGTATCAGTCAACGCTTCGCCAAGGGTAGCGTATTAGCTGGGAGAGAAATAGAGCTCAAGAGAGGAAACAAGGTTATCTTTGTATCATTAGCTTTTGATGCGCAGCCAAAGCCACGGCACCCTTCGTATTTGCATGCATTGATGAAGTCTGATGCTGGCCATGTATACATAACTCATGTGCTCAGGTATATATGTATACGGACAACGTGGATCATCTGCGAAACCCTCGACACAGACGTGTAACGAACTGCACGAAGACGTAACAGGTACGACGACAGAAAATCGAATGTCTGAATACAACGTACCCTTAAAAAATATATTAGCCAAAGAAAAAAGGGTAAACTGAAGTCTGAAGTGGATCCACTGAACGAAGGTACCAACCGAGAAGGGTAGCCAATATTCTATTTGTACAAGTATCGATCAACAATAATACACGTGTCGGGCGTGCAACCGTGTACCACCGGAAGACGCTTCCGACCGGAAGCGGTGTTTGGTACCAAAAACGACATATAGAATCGAGCAAGATAAATGAATGTCGTTCTGTGGCGAAGGTGAGACCAGACGGTATACACGTACAATAGACCAGTGGAGTAGGTGAGTGAAGTGGTAGTATCTGGGCTTTCACAAAGGTACCAACGAGTACATTTGATGTATAATGGATTACGAGTCTCGGATTCTCACTTGACGACGAGTAGACGAGGGAGGCTGAAGGGGATGCTTTATATTGAGATGTATGCCGGAGTGATGGGGATCGACGAATTGATTGACATGTACATATACAAATGCATACAACGTGGTGATAACTGGTGACGAGTTTATGTATTTTTGTTATATATGTGTATGCCGAAATATATAGGGTAACGGTATTTTTCAATTTTTTCATGACGTCAATCGTCAACTCACAGTGCTGCCATCTACGTGTCGCTGTGTGTAACGACTTAGGCTGGGTGGACGAACGACGTCCTGGCACACTCGTTACACGTAGTTGGTTAGAAATTGGTGCGCCCTGACCAATTAAGCGGGGACTCTCTACGGAGACGGGAAAGTAACGGAAACGAAAGCTGGAGATGGAATTTCCGTTGATTGCTTTTACGTCCTTTGTGATAGTCAGCGAGCGTCCTGACGCTTTGCTACGTCGCAATTAACTGCGAGAGGACGGAAGGCAATTAAAGGCATCGAATTCTAATTTCGGTGCCATCTTCCTGTCCTCCATCTGTCCTAGGGATTTTCTTTGAATTTTCTTTTCCTTTCTTTTTTCTTGTCTCTCGCTATCGACAGTACCTTTCAGGGGGACGGGGGTAGTATTTTTATCAGTCGGTGCTATTGGATCTTTTTTTTTTTTAAATACCTCTTTTTCTTTTTGGCAATCCTTTTACACGGCACTTCTTTGTCTCTCTGCTTTGTTAACTTCACGTCCGTTCGTCAGCCTCGCTATGGGCTGTTGCGACGTAAAAATAATTACACGGACTCCGAGCGGCTATAAAGCTCGTAATTAGCTGGATTATTAATGAGGTTAAAATCGATAATTGGAATATTTATTGTTTACTACGAAAGTATTCGTGTCTCGGTTAATAACGCATTTGGGTTTTAAGTGTCAGGCCTGAAAATATAAATTACACCCTCGTTATACGTGTAAATTCACTTGCAGTGAACGGTGGAAAATATATTAAATAAATTTTTCAAAAATTCATACCCCTCTTACGTTTAAGGCTTAATTACAGCCGCAGGGTGATCCTTTTGAAAGTTCAGATCACAAAGAGGCCTTTGCCTACCTTAAGGCCTCTCAGGTAATTTAAGCCCTAGATTTACTTAAGTCCAGTCGCTTTAAAGTTCCCTCGTAATTTAGAAAACCACTCGGGAAACGACTCGGTTTCACTTTTATACTTTGTTTCCCGAAGTTACGCGCGCCCGGTTCTCACTAAAAGCTCAAACGACGGCGAACGCCGACGTCTCGGCCGTCCGCTGCACAGACGCCTGACGTCGACGCAGCTCGCTTCGGTGTGCCGGTGTTAAAACTACTCTAATAATAAACTTTCACGGAAATGGATGAGCTCAAGGGTGCTTATATCTACGAGCGGTTACTTCAAAGTTTGCGAACCTTTCGGACCACTAAGGAAACCCGTACCGCACCTTACCTACCTAGTTAAACGCGTCGCAGTCGTGATCCTCTCCAAGGCATCCTGATGCGGCGAATCGAAGCCAGAGATGGAAATGAAAACCTCCCTTGTGCATCTCTCATTTCTCATTCGCCCATCTCTCCGCCTCTGAAAATCCCCATCCAACGTCCATCCTTCATACCCTCGAGTCATCTTTCCTCTCCCGTCGTACCTCTTGACTTTGCACCCATTACCCTACGTCTTTTTTTTACATAAAAAAAATCTTTTTTTTTAGAACCAACACGGGGTTAACTTGTGGATTAAAATGGGAGCTTGTCGGTTATACACCCTTAATAGAAATGTTTTTTCACGCTATTAATTTTCTATGCACTGGAGACATCGATGGATGATCTTTTTTTCTTCTCTTTTCCTTACAACATTCAATGTGTCCTGTACACGTCTTACGTATAGGTAGGTGTACTCTAGCCTACTTATTCAGGAACCTTCGAAGATCAACGGGATCAAACTGTCATCCGACGGCTGGTACTTCAGGACTGTCAGGATCTTAACTTGTCGACTTGGAGCAATGGCGTCGCGAGTGTCGTCAGGGCTGCTTGCACGTGTGCCGCAAGGAAATTTCCTGACACTCCTCCATCCAGTAGGTAGACTGTTAAACGTATGGTTCACCCTTACACTCTTGGCTAGAAACGTGGCGCAATATTGCTGGATATACGTAAACCGTGCCGGGGCTGAAACTTACGTTGGTGGTGGTGCACGTCATCCTGCACTGACGTTTGATGGATTAAGGGTCGAGGTCCAGGAATATTGGAGGGTTGATATCGCAGGGTACATATAATTGAGTAGTGTGCACATAGGAATCACAAAATATCCCTAAAAAGCAGCCTTATTAATTGTAGGATAAAAATAACTAAATAACGAGGTGAAATTTTTACAACGATATATGTATACACAAATTACAGTCAATCGTCGTCATTGTCGTCTCTCGCGTACGACGGAAATTGATTGACAGAACGTGAAACAAGCAGTGGCAATGTTTTATTCCGAGAGTCACTAAGGAATCGTATGATTAATGAGGATTCTAGTCAACATGTCGGTTCATCTTTTAATTGCTTGTTGCTCAATACGCAGCTCGTAGTTTCGAGAATAATAACGAGGCTTGTGATTAAATATTGATCGAGCAGATACTACCGTGAAATTAGGATGCTGCTACCCATCTACCTGTGCCATCGTCCTGTACCAGTGCAACTGAACAATTTACCGGAAATCTAAAGGACGTTTATTCCATCCTGAACCCTTCAGACCCCCTGCCTGAAATAACAAGAATGATTTTGCGGTTTTCAACCATCGTTCCGGCACGTCCAGCTTTTTCTCTTTCATTGTTCTCCAGGTTACAACGAGAACGCCATGATTACTTCTTCGTATCGAAGAGAGATATAAAAAAAAATTGACGAACCCTTAGTCAAACATAAAGGTTGGATATTCCATTGAAAAATTTATATGGTTCGTGGAGATGAGATTTTTGGAAAAAAAAAGAAAAAAAATTACATTTTTATTCCTCCAGTAAAATCTACCAATCGACTATGTACTCAGTATGTCGATTTTAAATGAGCTCGGGTAGACAGTGACGTCAGAAGCAAAAAGTCCCTTGCCCTGCCTTTCCAGGAACTTAATGCTGCTCGGGTAGAATGTACAGGCCGTGCAATAGAGTTGAAACAAAGAGTCTAATAAATAGATAGAGAATTGGAATGGTGTTGGTGAGCTGAAACAGAGGCTAAAATACAGCATGGGGCTTAGTGAAATGACTCGAGGTGGGAAGAGGATGTAGTGTCTAGAGAGAGGGATATATATATATATATATATCTATACAAACATGGGGAAGCAGGTACATACCTAGGTATAAGCGACGAGAATAAGTTTGAATAGAACCCACATTCCGCATCGAATACCCGAGAAACTCATTAGAGAGTTGCTTTGGCTGTACCCTTCTCGGATGGATACGGAGAGTACCGAACTGGTTAGAAGCAACTGCTACACGTATTCTGTCGAACCAACAGCAAACGTCAGGTCCTGGCGGATGCGGCAACTTCACAGCGTCGGAGTCCTTCGCAGCCAACTTCACTTACAGTTGACTCTCGTCGTAGACACGCTTCGTATAGACGCGCTTCCCCTAAGCTCTCTTTCTAAGCTCTCCCGTCGAGAGGGGAAGGCTTCCCCCACTCCTCTGTGTCTCTCAGCGCACGTGTTAGCCGCGCTTTGTTCAACGCTTGGTCTATTGCAGTAGAGTGGGCTCTCTCGGTAATATCGCTTTGTCCCTAGTTATCGCGTCTCAGAACCTCGGGTACGATCATACGGAGAGTCAAGGTACTTTTTTTTTGTATTAGCCACGTAACGGCTATTTCAAATGTCGCAATGCTGTTTACACACGTGGCGAATACCTTAACACCTTAAGCACTGTGGTGGACCTCAGAAACTGCTTACCTACTAGGCCGTGACGGTACGTTGGCGCTTAACGTATTAATGCGGGAAAATAGAAAGACCACGTGGTTCATGCGGCGCTACCCGAGCAGTCAGTTCTTTTTGAGTTTGACGTACTGACGGTGTCACATGCGATTTCGACACTGCTATTATCTTTAGTGTTGCAAAAGTTTAAGAGACTTAATCACGTGTCAGATCGTCTGCTACGGACAACTGATATGGAAACGTTATCAACGTTTATCTGTTGCGATGTCGTATACTTGTTTAATTTTATTAAACTAGTTTTGACTGTTGGTCCAATTGGAACGAAGTTGACGCGTATGACTTGGTTGGTGATTAAGGAAAAAAAAATTTTTTTTTTACCGAACAGTCAACTGTCTAGTTCTGATCTTACACGAGGTAAACTAATTATAAATTATTCTGTTGCAACAACAGTTGACTTTACGGGTTTTCCATGTTATTTGGATTATTTTTATTCGCGTGTCCTCAAGTTTTTTTTTTATTTTATTTACACCGGGAAAAAAATCTTTTAGCTGACAAACTTTGTCGAGTTTTTCAAGTATGCGGAAACTTTTTGGTAAGAATCGACAATGTAACGTTTGACGGGAGCCACGTCCACCCTGGTTGAATCAAATGCTGCTCTCGTGTTACTCGTGAATCGGGTCAGGAATCTGCGCAAACGGGTCAAAGGCTGGTTTCCGTTGAGCGCGACGGCTTAGGGCGGCTCCTATGGTAGACATTTGAAAGTCCCTAGTATATTCAGGAATTTGAAGTGAGGTTAGGTTACGTGTGCTTGGGGTCGCTTTATTAAATGCATTTTCATACAAATCGCTCGAATAAATTTCGAGCATCTTGTCAGCGCAGTAATTATGACATTGATAAGAAAATATACAAAATTTCTTATACCGATAACATTATCAGGCGATATTTATATACTGAAAGTCAAGTATCTCCTCGAGTTGTACATCGATTAATTTCTTATCCGTTTGATTGACGTTTATAAAAGCGCGTGATTATAATTGCTCTGACAAATCAAAGTGAACGTTGTCGCTGTCGTCACTCAATGAGAATCAGTCGTAACGTCACGTACGGCAGTCGCAAGTCGTGATTTTTTTACAGTCGAGTGCAAATCAACGTTTCAATAAGCATACTGAAAATGAATACGAAAAATTGTCAACAACTTTTTTTTAAATATAAATCACCCATCGTCCACTGAGCTAACTCGGTGACCATTCATGAGAAACAATGCACGCGGAATTGCCGGTTTGATTTATTTTCGAAAAAAAAAAAGAAAAAAAAAATTACGAGTTAGTTAAAATCAAAAATAACAATTTACTAGCTAAGATTAGTCGACTATCGTATTTTGTCTTTTATCATGGTGTCAACATTGATTACGTACGCACGTGTATATATGCAACGTACGTACCGTCACACGATCGTATCGTCATATGACAATCGAAGTCCTTTCCTTTTACAAGGTCTACGACGATAAGAATGCGTCAGATTTTCAAATGCAATGTTCGTATTAGCTAAACAGTCACCGTCGGCATTTGCAGTGGGTTAAAGGCGGCAGGAAAAATGTGTTGGAAGTATTATTTATAAAAAAAATTGTTGGCGCCATACGACAGAAGCATAGCTACGATTGCAAAATTTCTTTTCAATTCAAACTCCTCTGGGTTTTTCCTGAATTAAATTCGCGATCAGACGACTCATGAAAGCTGCGTCTGTGTTGTTTCAATAATTGAATCGTTTGACCCGATTTTATTAATACGTCACGAGATTCGCGACACGAGTCCACGTTCGCAGCACAGGCGATGAGAACTCATATGGTTTACGTGTATGCTCGAGAGGATATATTAGACGATCGCAGTGTGTTAGATCGCGTTAGAAATTACTGGGTACCGATAAAGAGACGTGTTCCTTCTCGCGGAATACCTTGTGACTTCGTAATCGCGTCTAAGCGAAGCGAGCTGACGCGTGATGCAGTGACATTCGGTCTCCTTTTCAATTATCCGCGCCCCGTCGGTACAGCGAGCCGCAGCGAAGCGCACGGGAATCAATTTGATTCTAAAAATCCAGTTAACTCTTTCGACCGTTTGAATTTCCCGCGCACTTTTTTCTTAACATAGAGTGGGTGGTACCAGTGTCTGAGTTTTATCGTCGGCTGGTATATATGTATATGTACGATGTAGAAAGAATTTTTTTTTTAAATTGATGAGACTTGACGATACGAAGAATCAATTATTATAAAAATTATCATCAACACGATACACAGTCAGCCTCGCAAAGGGACTGTGTGAACACGTGTACGAGTTGGCAGTAAAATGACAAACGGAAACGGAAGTGACGAGTGCCCGAAGCGTACGTCGTTACCCGAGCAGCAGCACGAAGCAGCTGATTTTGAAAAAGCCGCGTTCGCAGCCGGTAAGAGAGTGTTTCTTATATAATAATAAATATAAAATAATTTTTAAATATTTTTTTTTTTTCAAGATTTTGGACTTTTTAATTATCTTCTTCTGTTCGCCGCCATACCTGTCGCTTGGAGCAGTGTATTCGATATGGGGACTGCCACATTTATTTTAGCCGCTGCCGAATGCGATCTCAGTCTTACTACTATGCGTAAAGGAGTCCTTGTATCAATTGTTTATATAGGTACTATTGGATAAATGCGATTACGTCACGCGCTCATATTATACTGATGGATTATAAAAAGTGAGCAACTGCAAATTAAGCCGTGCTCGTCACTCCTGTCTCTAGGCATGATGGCGACTACTTTCCTGTGGGAATCCCTGACGGATCGTGTGGGAAGACGTTTGCCTATTCTGTATGGCTTACTGGCCGATGCATGTTGCAATGTAATAATTAGTATGTTGAATTCGTACTATTTGATAATCGTACTTAAATTTGTCACTGGATTTTTGTGAGTATTTGACCAGTACGTTCCTTTTCGACAGACACTGCGCGCGACTGTGATTTATATATATATATATATATTTTTATTCTCACTGTAGAGTGACTGGTCCGTTGGATATGTTGATGACGTATTTAATGGAATTTCATAGTACCAAATACAAAGCACGTTTCGTTAAGTGGAGCGGAATTCTCTTTGGCTTAGGAAATATTTTACTGCCAGGTATAAATTTGACAAATTTTTTCTTTTCATTTTGAAAGAAATTTTTTTTTATTTTTTTTTTCTTAATTTTTCGGTTTTTTTCTTGGCTTTTGCAGCTCTAGCATTTTACGTTCTACCTCAGTCCTGGTCGTTCACTGTGATTCAGGACCAATTAGTTTATACATCGTGGCGGATATACCTTTTGATCTGCTCGTTTCCGTCGGTCGTGGGCCTCGCGACAGTTGCTGCACTTCCGGAAAGTCCAATGCACTTGATGAAGAGCGGACGGAGCGACGAGGCTTTGAAATTATTCAAGAAAATATATTCGCTCAACACGAGAAAGTCTGCCGATACCTTTCCGGTAATACGTATAATTAATCAACCCTTAATAATTGGAATATCATATAATCCCGCTAATTGTATGCTATGACGAGACGCCTTTCCCGAAGGATGATTGTAGTCATTTGCAAAATTGACGATAATTTACTCGTAAATTACACAGTTTTCCGGAATATAACAAATTGCTTTCCTTTTTTTTCGATAAAATCAAAAAACTAATTTTTTTCGTCCTTATCAGTTCACACCGGGTATCTTATACGTTTTCTTATTGTACTTGATACAGAAAGTGGCTACGCGAGGAAAGTCTTGCTTGCTTTGCTGGATGATAGAAAATTTAGTTGGACCAAACGTATCATACGTGTTCACGTATGACTTGTCTCCTGACTTTATATGTATATATATATATATATATATAGATTTTTTATTTTCTGACGCAGATAAAATCATTGCTCCCTGTAGAGATGGAGGCGGAGCCAAGTTCACTGGGAAAAAGGAATTCGCGAAGGATACAAAAAGAATGGATGGAAACGAAAGTGCTTTTCGCTAGACCCTACAATTTTATTTTCACTGGCGTACTATTCATTCAATTTTCCAGTATGCTTGGGTAATACATTTATATCATATCTGCAGTCCTATTGTTAGAATCGTTATCAGAGAGGAAAAAAAGATAAGAATTAATAAAATGTAAACAAATGTACATATCGTGATTGTATAGTAATAAGAAATTTTATCAATGCAGATTCAACACTCTACGCCTATGGTTACCGCAGCTGTTCGCGTTGTTAGGAAACTTCGTTACCGACTATCCCAATCGCGGTATGTTAACCATGAGCGAGATGCTACGTTTTCAAGTAGCGACGTCGCCAGTTAATCAAGCGATTATTGCCAATACGACGATAACTTGCATTCCGGTAATTCGCGGTAATCGCTGCTAGAATAATTAATAAAGTCTAATTGCTAATTAACGATTATATTAATTTATGGAAATAATCTTTTTCTTTTTTTCCAAATACTTTACAGACTTACGTCGAATCGACTATTTTCTTGAATTCAACTATAATCACTAGTGCGACTATCCTGGGCGGTATTCTTGCTGGTCTCATGTCCACCAGTCCCATGCGACGAAAAACGATATTGGGTAAGCCGCCACCGAAGAAGTCAACTTCCGCCGATAACTTGAAAATAGTCTGGATGTTCTTGTAGTTCTGACACTGGCCGCCGGCGCTGCTAGCAGCTTCGGAATGAATTGGGGCAAATCCGTACAATGCATGTTGATCATGGCGGCGTTAATTATAGCGACAACACGAATCGCAAGTGGGACTGTTAGCATATCGAATAACAACGTCATTCCGAATACATTGCAGTAAGGATAAACAGACGCTGAATATTGGCAATTTTATAATTAATTTACACAACACATCGTTGACTCGAAATTTTTGGCAATTAATATTTATTCAGGGCCACTGCCGGACGTCACGTGGCGGCCATTGGACTACTGGGTACCATTACTGGGAATCTGTTGTTTCCGATTTTTTTAGAAATTGGCTGCCTACCTGCACTCATGTTTTTAGGATGCATTCTTACCGGTAAGATGCATTAGAATTGCATCACCTACGTACATGTGTTTATTCCTTCTCTTTTTCCCATAGCGTCATTAGCACTGTCGATCTTTCTGGAAAAACGGACCCGCAAGTGGCGGATAGCAAGACCTGCAGTTACCTTTTGTATATGAAAAAAGTAAATACAAAATTTTGTTAATCGTTGAATTCAATGTTAAAATAAACCCGGTTTAGTACATTGATCGTTTAGCAGATAGAAATTTCAATGACGACTCAATTTGTTCCTCGTCATAAAGCCAGGGTCTATACTGAATTTCAAATTTATATTTCACGCTTTCTACGTCCGAACTGATAACGAGCATCGGTCGTAACACGCGAAATGACGTTCTACAATTTTTTTTTTTTGTACTCAGCATCCACTATACACGAGTATCGAATATTGTCGTAATTACAAGTAAAACCCTTTAGTCCATATTAGTAAAGGACTGAATTTTATTTATTAAAAAAAAAGAAAGTAAAAAAAAAGAAAGAAAGAAAAAGAAAATAATTTAAAAACCGAATTTTCACAAAATCAATAAACACACGCATACAATGTTGGAAGAAAGGGTTGTTTGAAATTCCGAATGTAATTATTGTATTTTCAAAAAAAGAAAAAATCTCCATTTGCAAACGTTCGATCATTCGATTGAATTGCAATTGCGTTATCGGGAATATCGATTTTTATTCTTTTTTTTTTGGAATCCCACACCCCCACGTTTCCCATAATACGAATTACTCGTCCCGAATCCATCCAATATCCATACGGTAGCTTAGGCCATTAATACGCCTACACGTTATAATAAAATCTATAAATTTTGTCGTGAATCAATAAAATTAACGTTGCTCGTGGAATTAAATGACTTTGGCCAACATTATCCCACGTGGTTGAGGCATTGATAATTGTATACAGGGTGACTCAACAAAAGACATGTCTCTTACGGGTTGGAGAAGCTCGACCGAAAAAACGTCTCGACTACGTAGGATAAATACACTTCGTATGCTGCTTGCTCGTTATTACGTTTCTCGCATTGCGTTCATAAAATAACCATTTATTCGTCCCTGGCGAAAACACTTTTTAATTAACGCACCACGCGCCTGCCTGCCGCAAGGCTCAATTTACTTGCGACGTTACCCCGTTTCCTGCATACGAACAGACTTTACTATACTCCAGGAGTAATGCAATGTTCCTACGTAACAATACACCAGGTACATTACAGCATTACGCTTACAATGTACAGTCATTCGTATATTTGCGAAACAACAATACAGTCACCAGTGACGTCACGTCAATAAGCACAAACGAAATATTTATTTTCAATTTTATTACCGCGATTCAAAGAATCACTTGTCGTTCGTCCCCAACGCTTTTTTCTTGACGAACCTTAAGGTCCGTTCACACAGAACCCACCATTGTCCGAATTACACGATTGACTGTCACGCGTTAAATGCCCAGCCGGTTACTCAACGAGAATAATGACGTATACGTTAAATCTGATAATGGACTAATTTTCAGAAATTTGACAGCCTGGAAAATTTGACGAATCCGCATCGTTCAACCCCACTACCCCTTCCTTCCATCGCCATGTTAGATTTGAGTTACATAACTGGTGATATAAGCCTGGGGGGTTCCTTTCTGGAAACTCGTTAACATCACACGCGTAACACATAAACTCTGAAATACAGTCGACGGTCGTCGGGTTGAGCCAAATGGTATTTTCTGAAAATCTTTTAACGTCGGTATATTCTAATGTTACAAGCGACTCGTAGGTCCTCGTAGAATTTCGTGTACGTCCGGGTAGTGTTTACGAATTTCATATAAGTGACGAAGAAAGTCGTGTAACTTATTGAGCGAGATTATTAGGCAATCACGGTGATTTTTATGAATCTTTTATGAGTCTTAGGTTTTATGAATTTTTATCAATCTTTGAATTGTCTGTTTACTTAGTCGATAATTTCTACCGCGCGACTCGTTCGCTTACACGTAGGATCGCGAAAGACGTGATTTGTGGGTTATAGATTTTTTTTTTCTATTTAGAATTGTACGTACTACCCCTGTTATTGGGTATGGGTGAAATTGGAATTTAACGCTTGCCCAAGTCTGACTATTTATCGACCTACATTCCTGGCTGCTGTAGGAGACAATTTAACGGATCGGATGTTTTACGGGACGGGATGGCAAAGTTAATTTTTTTTTTTAATTTTTCTCTTTCGAATTTCAGCTTCCAGTCACGTTTCTATAGTCCGCCGTGATATGAGACCTTAGTCGTCATTGTATCTTATAGCTTAATACTGGCCAGGCTTATTCGTGATTTTCGTCCGGGTGCCGAGAAAAGGTGGGACAATAATTATAAGGGTGAAACGGGGTTGATAATATTTTTGACGACGTAGGTAATATTTTTTGTGTACAAAATATTTGTCTACGATGAAAACTGAACGTATTTCTTTTTTTACCACGTATAAAATTAGACCTGGATAGAACCGCGTGGGTTTGTGATTCTGGGATTTTTTAATATTCCTTTTTTTTCCGCCTTATCGCAGCATCCATATGGTTCGCAAGCAACGAATCTCGTATCTTCGGTTCTGTTATATTTTGAAAATGCCTTAAGAGCTCTGTGGATTTCACCGCACGTTTCGCTGCGTGCAAATGCGTTACGCGGTGCGCGAGGATCTTTTTCTCCCCCGTTTTTTTCTTTTTTTTTTTTGTTAAGGATCCAAAGTCCCTTCGCATCCCGACGGAAAATCGTCGAGATCCGTTTGTCATTTTTATTTTTTTTTTTTCTCAGACTCCGCTTTTGCGGACGCTGCGGTATCCCTTTGATGAAATATGGGATGCTTTAACGCGTGAAGAGATAATAGGAATAGAAAGATACCGGCAGGGCAGAAGAAGTAGATAGAATGTACGGCAGGTAGAATGTACGAAGAAGATCGTATCTTTCAATTTAGAATTCGATTATTATCATCCACAATTTTTGGCTACACGAGTTTTACGTGATTTATATGAATTTCACGTATGACCGAAATCATGTACGAACTATGTGTATTTTATATGTAATCTGTACGCCTGGCCATTCGAGGATTCCCTAGCGAATTCTGGAATGGTAATTCAAGGGATAGTAGCTACGGTGCATCCTACATGTGCAGCATGGGACAAATGCATTTGTAACAGAAATCCTCTCTTAATTCGACAACCCAAACTGAGGCGATTATTCGTAATGTTTGAATTAATACAAAGTCTGTTACATTAATTTCGCCTGACACGAGGATATCTCTGCTTTGTATAAGGCGAATAGAAAATATTACGTCACCGCGACGCATCCCGTCAGCCAAAGTTCATTTGTCACTCCGAACGTTATGGCAGCCATAAATATAAATAATAAAATTTCCTATACCGATCGTCCCGGCAACACGCGAGCTGTAATAATTTATAAAAATCGATAAAACCCAGTAAATTCGAGTACCAAGAAGCATTATACAATTTGCATGTATATTTTCGTAATATCGGTACAAAAACGATGTGAACGAAAAATGGGCAATTTTCATAACAATCCAAGAATTACCGTACACTTTTGTCATATAGTGAATACCTATAGTCACGATAATGAAGGGTTTATTACCAAAAAAAAAAAAATAAGTAAAATGCACATTGACAACCAAAGCATAGCAACATATAGTAATAGACGTATTACATTCTATGCCTAAAATATTCATGTATGCCCGAGAAATATATTGCCAGTAGTAAAGGCCCAAAATAGACCAGACTATTAGGGTCGTTAGCCTACTACCATTTTTTTCAACCTCCCTCCACCCCAGTCCGACGACGTTTCCACGCGTTATAATGGTCCAAAAATTACGACGTCTTATAAGAGCCGAAAGTTGGACTAGGTCTGCAGGTATGTTACTAGCGGATTGAACGTATAGAAGTCAAAGGTATAAGCATTTCTATATACATCTAAGATCATACCCATACCTATAGGTATACCATGTTAATTAGATATCTACTAAGTGGAATTTGTACCTAAAACGACCGATTTCTATTATGCTATCGAATGTCTCATACACAGTGATCGTACGTAGTAGAATATCCACTAACCTAACCTATCCGATAGGTGAGATACCCATATTACCAGATTGTGACATTACGGCTTGTTTACAGCAATAGTTAATTAGCTGGCTCCAGGCTGCCTAGAGTTTACCATAAAGTTTACCCTGGGTATCCTGGAAGGTATCTAGGTACGTTACGGACAGTAGCTACATACCTGCCATCTACCTGGAACTGGAGTAACTAGAAACCTTTGCCCGGAGCATAAACATTCGAAGTTTCACCAAGAGCTGCTGCTCCCATACTAACAGCAAAGGTTTATGTAAAGCCAGGTACCTGTTAATGATTATTCGCTTGGTTTGAAAATTCTTAAGTAATGTTTTGTGATGTATATAGAAAGAGAGTGTAGCACGGGAGAAATGAGAGAATGCAAAGAGTCCATAGTGACTTAACGATGGGTACTGCATAGGGAATTTACATAGGGAATAAATATAAGTATCTATTGCTACTCACTGCGTAATTGTGGAAGTTCATTTTAATCTACGTCTGAGCTATTGTTATGGGTTGGTTGGGTGAGGGGGAAGGGGGGAGGAGGAGGGGGGTCAAATACTCACACGAAACCCTTTGGTCAGTAAACTGGACGGGTTTGTCCGGTATGCAAAATTATGCAATTTCGTATTATTAAGGAAACCCATAGGATGACCATGAGAGAATTCGTTTATGGGGTTGGCTAGGTATGCGAGTTAATGGGAAGTTCTAGAAAGTCGTAAAACAGGGTGATGATATTAAATTGCTACGTGAGGTGGCTCGTTTGAATTTTCTCGGTCCTTTATACGTTTATTTCTCCATCTTTATTTTTATCCTTCTGTTTTTTCTTGTTTCCTAACTCCGGGAAATCGTATAGGCGGCCGCAGTCAGCCGTGGTATATATATGTATATAACGTAACTACGTAGTCCTGTTTTATCGGGTGAACGTGACGTCTGGCGCATTTCTTTCCTCGTTATATCAGCGGACAGCCCTTATGAAATATTACAGCCGTGCACTCACCCCTATGTATAACTGTTATTATTATTGCAACGCGCTCTCACCTACTGACCTCAATTCGCTTCACTCGAAGAATTTTATACGTTTGGCGCTGCTGGACTTTGAAACGAGATACGGCAGGCTTAGTTTTTTTTTTTTTTTCATTGCTTCTTTATTCTTGTCGATGTCTCATTGCTTTATATTGCACTTTATGCAATTGCATGCGAAGTTGTAGTGAAGTTTTTTTAAGTGTTTTGTCGCATTGTTAAAATACTTCTAGTATCGTGCATTCCTCCTTGATTATGTTATGAAACATATCAGTAAGATTTCTGAAGATACAGGGTCAAAGATCACTTTTAAGCAGTACTGTTAGGTCCATCTGAAGGCCGACTTGGAAATGAGGTAGTTTATAGTCGATAAAAGTATGTATCGATTGATGTTGGATCTCTATTATCCAACGGGTATAATGTGTAGAATTGCAGTTGAGTGTTACCGACCGAGCCGGAAGATGAAGAATTTAATTATTTTTTTTATGCTCAATAAGCAATATGATAGTCTAATTGTGAAATTATGTTAAATCCGATTTTTTAAACGAATTATTAAATAGTATGGTTTTTTAACAGTGTCGGTATTCTACATTATCGACGGTAGGTACACCGCGAGTCGGTTTGTGCTGCCCTCTACAATGATCGAATCTCTATTTCTTTGTATCAATACTTCAGTGTCTCTTACAATTAATTAATAATTTCTTTTCAAATTCGAATTGGTATGATATTTACGTCAAAATTATTCAATCTCTTGCTCGTACCTTTATTAGAAAATTTGACTTGAATCAATCATCCTTGCCTTGCACACGTTAATCCATTCAGTTGGATTAGTTCGGTGTAAAACAAACGACACTTTTTTAAACCTACATTACAGCACATGTGACGTTTTAATGAAAAGAGTTACACGCAAGACAATGATTAGCGTTGATTATCAACGACCTTGTCGTGTTTCGCGCAATTACCAAAGTCTACAGCAGCGCAATTTTACTTGACAGTAGCACCAAAGTTCTTTCCAAACAAAAGACGCGAAACAAAGAGCAATAAGAAGCGGAATCGTCCAATCGAAATACTTCTATCACACGTGCACTGTACGGCGGGAATTTTGAATGCGTCTGACAAGAGAAAAATATAGCAGTCATACAAAAACTTTGCATTACACCAACTTCCACCTTCCCCATACACCCTAATGAATTCAATTAAAAAAAAAGTTCTAACCTGCTAAAACAACGCAGAGATCCCAGTGACGATAATAGCTGGAAGGAAAGACAAGAAAAAAAGCGAATCCTATCAGGCAAAATTTGAGGAAACACTGTTAGGGAGAAAATAAAAATGTGTCCCCTTAATTAAACTCTACGCGTGGATACGTGGGCGCAAACCTAATTGTAATTAACCTGGACACATGTTACTTTTTTTTTTTTAATACCACATACATACACAGCACGACACACCCAATATTTTTCGCTCACGCATTCGTATGAATTTCTCTTGGAATTTCATTGAAAACTCTTTACCATGTAAATCCACTTAGGTATAAAACACCTTTCGCTAGTTGACTTGGATATCTTTCGTAGAATTTTACTCGTTCGTTTTCATCATACAAAACGTCCAATCTCCGCATACGTCCAAATTACAATGGCGTCATACGTATTTCATATCCTTTTCAATCCTTAATAGAAACGCAGATGAAGATGAATTTGCATAATAGATCATTTCCTGACTTCTGCTCCCGAGGTCGAGAATGCGACTGTCCGAACGGCATGATATGGCAGCGACAATTTAATTTTCAGCGAAAACATTCCGGGAGGAGTGGTGGTGGCGGCGCGTCCTCCCAGGAGAGACGCGAAACCTGCAATACGGGCTAAGAGGTAATAATACAATTTTTATAATGAAAAGTCAGTCGCTCTAGATTTGACTAAAACTATTGAACGGAAGGTCGTGGTTCACTGGGCGTACAGATTAAATTCATACGATTCACATCGAGTCACTATTTTACTAATGATATTACGAAATGTCTCGTATAATAAAATATAGATTACCGAGGGTTACTTTTTTTTTCATAATAATAATTAAATTATTTGCCAAACTATAAAAATTTCCTTAAGACCAGCACGACCACGATTAATGAAAGACACCAAGGGACTCTTATAGATTTCAATGGCAAAAAGTGCAAAAACCCATCAAGCCACGTCGACGTCGATGATGAGTCTACGACAATGATTGATCACCCCGAAGAAAATTTGGAGATTTAACATAATTGTTATTTACGATCTTGCAAAATGGCTCGGAGCATCGAAATTTAGCAGGCGTCGTTAACCCATCAAATTCTACGGATTTCACGCGCCAGCCAATTAACATAACAGGTATACAGGATTAACGTTCTGAATTTCGGTAAGAACGTCTACTGCAAATTAAATAATGTCATTAGACATTGAATTAACAAAATTAAATTCCAAAATTATTCCAGCCACGTACGACTGCTATGACTATCATTTTATTATTGCATTAATTTAAGGATAAAATCAGGAAAAAAATATTTCACAATTATTAAAAAAAAAATTTTCTATCTACATGCAATTATATATTAATGCTATAAATTATCTTAACACTAGTAATATAATCTGAGAAATCTTTACGTATTTTTACACTCCTTCACCTTCGTTCTATATATGCATGTTATACTAGTACAAGACTAGTCCACGTTATATTACATATGTATACTTATATATACATGCGGTATTCTACTCTGGTATTACCTACAACCTACAACCTGCTAGCTATCGTTAGTGCCCGTAACTCCGTGAATAATTCATGGACGTTCGAGCGAAATAATGCGTGCGGACGGGAGACCGTTTTAGCGTATGCGGTATTTCCTAAATTAACATATTTATTTGCCCGAAGCCACTTCTGGGGTTCTTTACCCTAGAATTGTCCATGCACGCTCTTAAGAGCATAGCACAGAGCCCGCCAAACGATCCAAAACGTAGACACGCTTTGGCATGACTAGCAGTAATACGCAGCACGGACGTGATACAAAATGACAAAGCTGTCAAGAGGAATCCCCATGGTGGAAAAAAAAAAAAAAAAAAAAAAAAATTTATAAAATTTACCACGCTCTCTCGTACATTCAAAATCATCATCCGCCGTTCGTCCGTTTCCCTTTTTATCAGCGACAACGCCAAACCAGCCCCGACTTAGAGCGCGAGCAACCTTGACGCAAATCAGCGCTTATCAACTACCGCGCGATACTCGCTGTTTGAAAATCGAAGAGTGTTAATATGTTGCCAACGAATATGTACCGGACTGATCTGACTGCGATAAAACTCTCGTCTATATCCTCGGCAAACAGTAAGATTTTCTGGTATAAAAGTCACGCGCGCTTTATGCGCGCTATGACGTACGCGAGTTATTAGTGGATTATGGAAAATTGGGACGATAAAAATTTGTTTAAAAAATTTATAAATTATTACCTAAAGCAATGCAAGGGGGCAGAGCGATTGATTCTAGTCGTATTGGGTGAGAGACGATTTTCGACGTTTCATACGTATGTATATATTGTATGTATATATTGTATGTTATTATACTTACAAGTGTTTTTGTATCTCAGCTATGTTGCAAGGTATCAGTTAAAACAGTTTGATGATTTGACTTCATCCCTTGAGCCTTCATCCATCATGGATCATATTTTGGATATCGCGTAAAGTCCGACGTGGCGCTTTTAATGCTCAATGTTATCTGGTAATCGATCGTGGGCATACGGACTACTTAAACAATGCTAGCAGTGACCCTTATGGCTGAATTGCGTCGAATAAAGGTCCTTGAAAAATGGCTATGCTAATTATTCGTGCAACTTCCGGTACGGCTGTGAAAATGATTCCAGGGCGTCATAGGTGTAGGCCGAGTAAAGGGAATAAAAAAAAATTAATTTTGACCAGAAATTAAAAACTAGTCAAAAATAAATCTAGCACCTGACATACATATACGTGGAAGTCACAATACGGACTTCCTGGCAAACTTGACGCGAGGAAGTTGCAAGCTGCACTTTTATCACTGCGCGCAGCTTCGTTCAAACAGCGCTGACACCTAATTCCGTATAATGAGACGCGCCGTGGGCGAAATATCTCGCGAGAGACGTTCGTGTTTGTAAAGTGACTGCATATTGCTGATATAGTATCGAATGTATGAATTGCTGAAAGAAGGATGATTAATAATGGCGATGGGGGAAGGGGGGGGGGAGGAAATTCATTAGTGCATAATTAACAACCATTAAAATACTATCGAGTGAATTTCTCATTGAATTTGTTATTTTATTCGTGTGTTTAAGTGAAAAAGTCTATTCGGGTTAAGTTAGTGGAACAGAAATTCAGCATCATAGGACATGATTATATTCGGCAATCTTGAGTCACTGGGTTTTCCCAATGGGGATGAGAAAAAGGGATGCGCTGTTCTGGGGTTGGTTGCTTGGTTACTATACTCGTGGTAATACAGCCACGTCACAAACAGCCCTCGGGATAATTCAGTCTGGTCATATCTTACGTGCGACACGTTTTCTGGCCAGTTTGTTTCTTAAAGTTGCGACACTAGCGACACTCCGGACACTTGCGGTGAGCGACGAGTTAAACTGAGGATAATAAATCTGGGTATGCACTATACACTGTATATCTATATATTTCTTATGTCATATATCCGTGTATTATTGTTTCTTGTGCAATATCGAGAATTTACTTTATTCGACATCGATTGGATTCTCCTTGGTGTCGAAACCATCATAGTGTCTTTCTGTCGCTTTATCGTTATTACGTGTTGTTCTGTACGCGAAGAGAATTACGATCTTTCTTCACTGTCGTATATACTTGCAATTGACAGGAGGTCGATAAAGTAGAGATCTACCGGTGTTTTAATTTTTTTTTTTTTAGCCAACTTCTTGCAACAATTTTATGGCTTTGTTTTATGCTCTCGCGTTAAATCTCTTACCTGTACTATTGAACGGGTTAAATCTTACTTTATCTCACTAATTAATGCTCGCCACCAAAGCGATTTAGATTCTCAGCCCCTTGGCTGGACGAAAGATTACGACGAGTAACGATCGTCACGACCTGGCCGGAAATTCTGCACTGCGCTGCACTTGGCTTTTGCGAATTAATTGTTACGGGTAAAAAAAAAATTCAATCAAATTACTTATGAAAAATCTAGGACGTTATGATTATTTACATTAGATGTATTTCTTTAGAAATGCGTGTTTCTGTTGAAAAATTTTTATTCTCATCCCTTCACCCTGCTGCTCATCTTTTTTGAGGCCGTCGACCAAACCCTGTCTGCCATGACGATGATTATCCCACGAGCGTAAGATCGATCGAACGATTAAACTAAAATTTATTTTGTGAACAGACCTTAAGTCTCTCTGCGCAACGTCATGTCGATTTCCGCTAAAAGCATCCCTTAGAAAGTGGTACTCGGGTCCTAAGAAATTTTTCAAGAAAATTCCAATTCGTTAGGCTCTACTCGGCGAGGGAGTAGGAGGTGAACAAAGGGATGACTAATCTGAAGGTTACCGATGGGTATACGATTATTCTTCAAGGGATGAACAACCCCTGTCTTTCCGAAATTACTTTTACGTTTCTTGGATGAACATATATACTTCCTGCATAATGCTCGACCCTTACGAGATTGTTACCTATGACATTCGAATGCACCCTCCCTCAAATTATTCCAGAGACCTTTCGTCGTGACTCCAAGGGTGCGCATAGGGGTTGTAACGTGTCGCGCTATATTTCTTATACAGAATAAAATACACGAGGGCAGTCGTAAAAGGCTAAGAAACAATTAAGAACAGACAGAGGGGTTGTAATTAAAAAGAAATTTTCTGCATAAAGTTTCGCCACCCTGTCAAAGTCACATTTTATTATTGACCTTGAATATTTTTTTTTATACATCCAAAATTATTATTCTTTATCATATCGCGTGTCGACCCTCGTTATTGCAATAGTCGAACATTGCAAGATGGCGAAGCAATGTACACCCCCGTCGCTCTAAGGGTACCTGCACGAAATTTCACACAATGGGGGAGATTACGTTTTATCGTAACGGCCAATAAAGCGTGAGATAATGTCGTAGTGTTGGCAATAACCTCATCCGCCATCATGAACATGATGAATAATCACGAGGATTACGCGAGAAGAAATATCACCCCGAAAATAAAATTCAAATTTATATATACATCACAATTATTCTCCACCCCTATTTATAAGACACGTTCGATCGATGCCTTATAAGTATATTTAATAATAACAATGCTTCTCATTCATTTTCACCATTGACCATTCCTCACCGACGACAGACACCATAGGGAATTTCTAGGGGAAATTGTATTTCCGATCGGAACGTGACAGTCGACAGAAATAAATACGTATTAGACGAACAGAGGGAACGTAGAAATAAAACCATCCGTATAAGAGGATTACGCGTATTAGTGAGTCTGATCTTTAGACCATTTCGCCATAATTAGGAACAGTCCTCAATATATTTGACACGAGTAGCCAATCAAGCATAGACACCCGGCCCTTATTTGTATATAACAAAAATATTACTGGATCCTGCACAAGTATCCAAAATATAAGGTATAAGTATTAAGGGTTGAAAAATTGTTTTTTTTTTTAAGGTGACTCAAATAACTTTTGTAGGTTAATTGAAAATTCATTTTTTTTTTTTTTTTTTTCACTTGAACAACCCCGGGTATAAGCGATCGCGTAATAAATACATTTTGTATATACAGGATATGACTTTTTCACGGGGCTGCAGGCACGTGATTTCTTAGCCCACAATTCCTATCGGTCTTTTATAATATCTAGGTAATTTTTCAAGCCCACGCAAACTCAACACGGCATGCATGAAATATATGCTATACCTTTTACATTCCTTTTTATCGTGCATACACATCAAAGGGATGCATCGACTATACCGATGAAACTTAAAGGCACGAGGATCGTCTACGATTCCCTAACGGTGGTTTAGTTGCCATATGGTACAGGCAATCGTAAAAACCGTCGGGATCTTTGTAGTGCTTACAACTCGATACACTTTTGAAATTTACGCCAGCTTACGTCTTCAAAAGAAATGATGGCTGCTATACCTCGTACAGCGAACAAAGGCAGTACAGAAGTCCCTGGTTACGTAGTTGCGATTTCAGTAAAGAAAAAAGGAGAAGAAAAAAAAAAAATAATCGCAAGCTCAGCTCCAAACAATATGGCCGACGACTGGTATAAAGTGTGTGAGAATAAAATGAATGAAAAGTAAGATGTTCGATAAGCACAGAGAGACTAATAAAACTACAATTCGATATTTCTACCGATAAGGACGTACTGGGAAGGATATTTTTTTTATTTTACGTAAACCCAGTAAAATCTGTTACGCAAGTAATGCATAGGGTCGAAGAATGAAGATCGAGGAATGACGAAATAATAATAATAATAATACGAGCTAGTAAAGAGAAGGGTAGGGGGATGGGAACAGGCGTAACAGGACGCACGTAAAAATAACGCCGAGGTGGGTGAACCACGAAGACGCTTCCCTAAATCATAACTTGACGTGGTTGAACCCCTTGAGGTTACTGCAGGTTAGGCCGATCCTGAGCAGTTTGTCACGTGACGTAGGGGATGGGGGGTGAAAAGGATTAGATAGGCGAGTAAACGGGTATAATGATTACAGGCAGGATGTACTCACCCTTATCAATCATTTTTTGAAGAAATAATTGGGGATGATACTCCGAGGTCGTCGCGAATCGTAATCTTAGCCCCGCGTCATCCCCTGGAACAATTTTGGTCAGGTGTGTTATTTATATTCGGAATGTGTAATAGAAATTAGGGTAATGCCTTTTTCGCGGAAATTAAGGGTTGTTCGCCATGGTGGATGTCTAGGGGATGACTTGTATCTGTAAGGGTGGAAAGGAGCAGCGGGAGCATGGAAAGCACTTTGTTAAGTAGACCCGAAGCAAGGAACGTGTAAATCATAAATGACGGCACACGTTGCGAGCAAGAGGGGGGGACCGTGTTACTTGGGGGGGCGGGGGGGTTGGTGTCGCGGCGCATGGCGGTGCCAGGACCGGCAAGGAAGCCGAACGCGTCAAACCACCAGTCTTAAATCATACGTGCCGCTCGCTTAAGCCAACCCTTCCTCGAGCGGCTAAGAAAATAAAAAATAGTCCTGCTGTCTCGACTCGTGGCATCTAAAAGCGGCTGCGACTGTTGATTTTGGCGGCTCGTGACACGGCTTAAAGAGACTTCATGGGTCGGGGGTTGGTTTTATGGTTGATGGTTGGTTCCGGATCGATATTTTAATTCAATTAGAATAAAGGGCGCTGCCGTAACTATCGACTGAAAACCAATAGCCACCCTTCTTGGAATGGGGCAAAGGTCAGAAAAGTGTATCAGTTAGTTTCACGGATTTTGTGCATTGGGATATTTTTTAGTGTCGCAAAAACTACCCTTGGTGTATTTGTATACTTGTGTTGAGATATTTTAGAAATTTATTTATTTTTTTTTTTTCGACATTTTTCGACTATCAGGATTCATCTTAAATTGTAAATAACTGCTATCCCCACCCCTAATCAAGAAATATCGTATTACAGACCAAATTTGTCTGTAGCTTCTAATTTCTACTCGACAGACTTTCACCCCCAATTAACGCGTTCTCATGAGGCAGTAGAAGGGGCGCGCCTAATCCCAAACTACCCATAGGGGTATCTCATGGGAGCCCGTGACTCCTTATGGCGCGTGCGCAACCAGGAAAAATTGTCTGATAACGCCGGCTGAGCCGTCGACGGTTAGTATCGGCCGTCACGCCGCAGCGTCACGACGTCCGACCCGCGCGTACGTCTTTAGCTCGTTCCGGTAACTTGTGCTACGATGCATTAACGTATTATAAAAGTAATTGCCACAATAATAAATCGTTAAATCTTTCGTTGTAAATTACGGTACGGAATTCGATATTCTTACTATTTCGATAATTGGAAGGGAAGAACATGAAAATTTAGCATTCTCGTATTTTGCGTAATTTCCTTTTTTTTTTTTTTTTTTCATTATCTCTTAACTCTATTATTACATGCACTTCACGACTCTTATGTCATGCTTAGGCATATTTTAAAAATAATTTTTCTCTTCGGACACCATTACTGAGATCTGTCACGTTGTTAATGACATTTCTCACCACGTGTACCTGGTAATGTCATTAATATTTCTAATGCAAGATTCGACTATAAATTCATGAATTATTATTAGATCGTATATCTATATACATTTGTTATATTGCATCGTACAACGAGGTTACCTGAAATACATTTATACAGTGTAGAAAAACTATACCTTGTAATAAGAGCGAATTAAAGTTTTAACGTTGTTCCCAGTGTATTAAGATCGATAACCAATCGAGTCGCAGTGAAAAAAAATTTTTAATTATATCCCCATTTTTTTCCAACGACGTAAAAACTCGCCAGACACGCAACGTTTTCGTCATTGATTAATGAGAAATTTATATTTTCTTCATTAACATCGTACGCGAGATATCGAAAAGACTTAAGCAAGGCTTGCACGTAAAATAAATTCTTTTATTCTTCCAATTATCGATTAGTGTCTTACCGTAGCGTATATAATTATTTAAATCAATAATATCCATCGATCTTTAACCCCTTGCACAGTTATCGGCATGGAAAGGTGGCGAGGATCGCAGTGGTTATACGATCAAGCGATTTCCGTGAATTGACGCGAAAAAAAAAGAGAAACAGTTGTTATCATTAATGACTATGAGAGTTGAGTGACTTTTGGTGATTAGTTGCCGTAAAGCACGCAAAATCCAACACTATGGGGATTGGTACTCAGCTTGGACATCCTTCGGCATTGGTGTTGCTATTGACGGCACTGACATCTGGTGAGAGAATTTTGAATTAAATAAATAAATTGTTAAATCATGCTAAAAATATAGCGTCGATCAGCTACAGTAAAATTGGGTATAGAAAAATTATTTTATTTGCCACGCTTCCAGAAATTTTGACATTTTTGGCGACAGTTTCTCTCGTTACTCATGCAATTTTACTATAGTCCAAAACATCATTAGCGCTCGCTAATGAGAATTATTATGGCGCCTACGCAAGTGTACAGTAACGACCATAAACAAGTATGCGGTGTAATATTATTGGGCCAATTCACTGGGACGGAAAGAAAGGCAGATTTGTAAGTCTAAAGTTGCCCACGCTGCTTGTTTACCGGATGCTTGCCAAAAATTAAGCAATTGTAATTTCAAATCCAGGCCTCCCTCCCTGGCATTGTGTGTTAAGTCAGATACGGATGTTAATTGCCTTGGGTGTAAATTGCGTCGCCCTAACGTTAAACCGCGATCGTGGAGGTTAAATTCGCGGAATGTTACTTGCAGGTAATAATAGAAACCACACTAGTACATAAATTTAAAGGAATTTTCTTAGCAGCCCAAATGGGGTCTGCCTCGGTTTGGCACTTTGTCCTGAAAAATCTAGCTATTTTTTTTTCATTGCAACAAATTTCATTTCTAATCTGTACTAATTGAACCTTAATGGGAGGCCAGACTCTCAATAATGAGCGAATCAATTGCCAATATCTGAGCAAAGTATAACTGATGCTAAAATATAGTTGAGATTTATAGAAACACGTTAATTAACCACTTAGAATTTTCCCAATCGAATCCATTAGTAAATTCATGAAACAATTCGATTTATCGATATCTAATGTCATTTAGTTGTACGAAATAAATTATATTTATTTTCGATTTTTTTCTTCCACCGCAGCAAATTGATTTGCCAGAGAAGTTTGTTTTCTAAAGTAGATGAAGGACAAACAAGAATTACCCCTTATGCTTGCTGGAACAATAGGCGTAAACCCTTTGCTTTTATTTCTCTTATCATTTCCACGAGAAACGTCTTTATGTATGGTCTCTGTATATCTATATATATATATACAATACCCACGCCTACGGTACTAAATCCCCACGATATCCCAATAAACATATAGAAGCCAACCCCTCGAAACTTGGTCACACCATGGATTCGATTGGTAATTGGACAATATACAGTGGACAATATACGGAGTTCTGTTAAGAGGGTTACGAGTTTATCAGAGTGATTAAGTCTTTATTCCCTTCAATATTAAGTCCCCTAAAGACAGATGTATGCTGCGCCACCAAATACGTATTATACACGCCCACATATGGTGCAGAAGGTGCCAATTTGTCGAGGCACATTTTGCCACTTGGGAGGATGAAATTTTAAATGTATTTTTTAAATGAAAATTTTCTCTCAAAATCTTTAATCCATCCGCACGTATTTTTTTGCGGTCCAAAATAAATCCCAAAATACATCCTCGAAATAATGGACTCGTGGCTCGGAGCTGTGGATAATGTTTTATTATTGGATTCTAGTATACCTAGGATACTAAATTATTGATACGTGCAGGTCTACGTTATAGACTTTAGGAATCCATCGATATATGTATACATATAGCAGCATGACAAATCAATGACCCAGGAGAAAATCAACGTGTCTGATTTTTATGTCCGATCATAAGTTTCTGTACACGCGACTCAGTCCTTAGAACGTAGCCATTTTATTGGTCCTGCTTTTTTGTCCTCCCACGCAAAACTTCTAATCTACCCGCGACGTCACGTTGACGGGATACGCATGGGGCGAGCGCGATACTATGGGAATTAAGGTGAATTCTCATCTGCCTCCATTCAAGAATCCTGTACGATTTGGCCAATGATTTTTGCAAATGACGTATGATTACACACGTGGGACCTCCTGCCGCTGGCTTCCCGCTCATCCTCAACCTAGGTTCGACTTTTATTAAACTAGTCCAAGGGGGTGGTTAGGCGAGTTGACAAAGGGGGTATCTAGCCTCCCTTAGTAGGATACATCGTTTTACCTACCCTCCTTTGCGTTTTGGAGGGTGGTGAAGCCACGAACGTCTTATTGCTTGAGTCACGCCATAGCCATTAGAGAGGTCGGTGCATGAGCTTACGAAAAATAGCTGCGAATTTAATATTGATTTCTGTATTAGTATACCAGAGCTTTTTTTATTCTCGGGCGTGACGTCAGAGAGGGAAACTCTATAGTCGCTGTGAGCCACGAATCGTTAAATTCTCGCAGGTAATTTCTTTTATCGTTCACTTCATTTACGTTAAATATGAAAATCATTTCTTTTTTAATAGTCCAGCCAAACAATTGGAGTCACGCGTTTTCCATTTGCGCATCTTTACACTAAACGTATGTGTATATACATATATGATTTATATGAAATAATGGGATTGTTAATTTTGACTAAAACAATAGAAATCTCGTTATGGAGACGCATTACTTATCGCTGACTATTCAAACTCGATAAGCTGAACAAAGATAAACGTGAGTTCTGGGTCGTAAATATTTTCTCAAATCTTGTTTCGCGCTCCCGTCACCATCTTGTTTTCGTTAATGGACAACGATATACGAACACGACGCCGCGGACTTTGTACGATGCTTCTCCATTCGGAATCTCAAGATAGTCACGTTAACGTGATATCCTTTGTATATTACACGGGTGACAGTGACGATCCCTTTGAAAATGGCGCAAGAGTTTTATTTGGTTTCGCTTGAAGAATTAATTAAATCATTCCATGGTCGTGATCATTGGAAAGGCCTTGCACAGTTAGTCCAACGATTGAATTGATTCAACGTTAAACTCTCTTCCTGAGGTTTCTCTCTTTATTTTCTCTGCCTCACATTTGTCTTCCCGACTTAAGCGATTGACGCTGGCGCGAACGAGCCTCACGGTTTAGACAGTCGTCGAACAATAAACAAATAGTAAAAACTTGTTACTCTTTTCTTCATCCATGCGTGCCTGTCAATTACATGCGTAGTAGATAAAGCCTCGAGTCGCGAGCCGGGCCAAACTTTATTACAGTGCAGAGACGGGTTCGCCGGGTAACGAATGTCGAAAACGAGGAGTTCGTCAACCCCGCAATAAAGCAGGTCTACCAACCTGAGTAAATAACCTTGATTGCGCAGAATGCCCTGAAAAGAAAATGGTGTCATTTTAAAACGTGTCACTTGGAGGGGCAATACGTAGAGTTTCGATAGGATGCAATTAGAATTAATACTGCTGTATCAGATAGGGTGGTAGTGATGAGAATGTGATAAGAATTTGATTGTGACGTCGTATAGAGTCTGTTATTTAAAATTAATTAATTGCTGTCTAGTGAAGTGTTTTTTTTTTTATATGTCACAATTGGAGAATAGTTCTCATACTGTAACCAATGAACGACCCGATCAATGACGGACGATCAGAAAGGCACAAGGTCGCATGATATCCATAGCTGATAACCTATCACCAATAGAGACATTGATTTAGGATGTCGTTGCAAACGTTACCCGCAGGTTGGCAAGCCTATCCCAATGTGGGATACGCGATCCTATCACGAGTTTCGGGCAATCGAACAGCGTAGATAGATATGTCTGTAAATAGAGTAAAATAATAGAACTGTCTTTTCACATGATCGGACGCGATTGACTTTTTCATTATTTTTCATTTAATACCTTTTTCTAACGGATATTTCTTCATTCTCGGAATAAAGTACTGAGCGTTTCCATAAACGGGCTAATCTCACTGTCTTATACGTACATACGTATTCCATGTAGAATACTGGAGCTTTCGTTTAACCGTCGTTTTACTTCTCCCAGATGCCTCTGCAAACGTTGTGCAATTTCGTGTGCAACACGTTTTGGAATTTCCTAGATCACATCGGTACATCCTCGGTCTAGGCACATAGAGAGGTAGAGCATAAAAGTCCCTAGGGTTCCCAACGAACGGTATTGATTCCAATTAAACCCATCCGAATTAGAAACCAGTGTAATCAGCATATCTGAAAATAAAAGTATCTCAAAGTAAAGGAAGTTATGATTGCGGAAACAATTTCTTTCTAAAGTTGAAACGTCGGAAGTATCAATTCCAAAGTGGCGCTGACGATGAGGCCCCGTGACTTTTCCACCCGCATGTATATCATCGGGACAGCTAGGTCTCAGGGACGGTGCTCATAAATAATTAATAAGCGTCGGCGTCGGTGGCAATACAGTACAGGTGATTACAGAAGGCGTCGGCGTCGTTGACTAAAATAAATTTTTGTTATTCAATGATAAATAGCACTGCTGCAGGAGATACATACCTATGTAGGGGTTGCCGGTAATGTCGCGCATTGTATATTCTTCTTATACATTATATAGATATGGAGGAGCGATACAACCATAAGATCAGTTAGTGAAATCCATGGCTCCGGATAATTTTTCATCGAGGTAATCTTAATATCTGCAATTAAATAACATGCTTGAATTTCGTAAGGAAAGTTCGACCGTCTCTAAATATAAGCGGCCAATTAACCGCGTTATTTATAGGATAATATGATACGGCTGCGCAATGCCATTGCCGTGTTACATGTATATGGTGCGGTGAGACCATGGTGTACGCCCGATGTCATATGTCAGGATGTGAAATGTTGTTTGGTGATTGCCTGGTGTCACTGAACTTAAATTACGAATAATTTTTCTCCTTTGTAATTTCTCACGAGCCGTCGTTATACATTGAAATTAATGTATCGAATAATTGCATAGATTAAACGATTGAAGAATTCGATTGCCTCGTTATCAGGACAGACACATGCGAACTGAAAAAAAGTATACAGTGAAAGAAGATTGAGGCGAATTTTCATGAAAGCATAATGTCAATGTATTACCTGGACTTGACGTGTTAAGCGTAACACGATGAATTCTCCTTAATCACTCTCGGAGAAATTCGATCTTCCATCTGTAGGCTTTTTCTGGATTCATATCGTTGCACTTTGCATATATCTGTTTGGGGGAATGTTACAGAAATTTAAAAAAAATTTACCTATACGAGCATTCCTTACATATGACATTGCTTGTAAATGCGGTAAGCTATGAATATATCGTTAATAGTTCGAGCGCTGATTGGCAATCAAGTGATACCCTCTCTTTTATACTTATTATAGATATATTTATACGTACTCTATATACTGCACGGTTAGCTATACGCCTACCTGGTAGGTAACGTTGCCATAGAGTGTAGAGCGTATCGATTTTTCGCAGGGCATTATGCAGCAGAAAATGCATCCTGGACAGGTCGAATTTCAGGCTGCAATGGGAAGGATAGATCAGACGGAGGATAGAAAATGGTGGGAGTGAGAAGGAAGGGAGACAGTTACGTAGGTATAACGTTGACTGTAGGTTAGGTATTGATTAGCAGGCTTAGTGTTTACTAGCTGCAGGAGACAGGAGAGAGAGAAATTGCGGTAGAAAGGGAAATGATGAAAGGTATAGGAGAGAGCAGTAAGGGAAGGTAAAATCGACGCAAGCTTATGACCACGAAGCATGCAAGTCCCTGGCCTTAACCTCGACTGACGTATTTGCCGTAGAAGTTACTTTTGTTCAGTTTACTTACAACATGCTTGCTTATCGTTGTTTGGTTCTATTTCGCTACATACCTTAGTCACTGTATATCCAACAGTTATCGCATTATCGCTTAATATCTCTTAACTGTACACCTAAAACGTACTGACGTACTTTGTAGTTTGTATATGTCAACTGACAGGCGGCCATTGTCGTGCGCGTCTAGCAGACTGAATGCGTCTAGGCTACGTTACGTTAAATGCAGTTGTATTACAATGGGTCTGATGCTAGAAACTGGAGGACGGTTGATACAGTAGATTCTCGAGGTATTTCGAATTTTGTTACCGACTCTGTTTTGCTAGTCTATTCTCGACTGTTAAACTTCGGCAATGCTCTGATATTGCATGGTGTGTATACTCTGCTACGTTGAATATCCAGAAATGATACTGACTGTTTTCAAAGCTACTAAAATTTCTTGAAAATTAAACCAGGTGAGATACACATGCCAATAAAATTCGTGATGAAATCATATACCGTTATACGACTCATAACCTCGCTACCATGTTTCGTTTCAAGGAGTAATTTTTTTAGTGCCTAATAGTCATAAAAAATGTTATGAAAATGAGAAACTATTAACAATTTGTATGGAGTCCGTTACAGTATCACAATTTGTCATTATACTCTACGGGTTGAATTCAGACATATAAGTTTACGTATGTTCTGACGGATTTGACTTCCAATAAGATTTGAACTTGGCGTCTGCATTTCTAATGTTCATATCCTTACGTAGTGCAGCCCCGGGTAGTTGCGTAAGGTGTGTACCTAATGAGTCGTAATAAAGAGTACATTTAATCTCGCAAGAAGTGTTCGTAATAGAACTGTACACTAGTTGAAATGTAGGTGGATCTCCAGTTGACGGTCCCATGGGCCCTTCGCCACACCCCATAACCTAAATACTCGGAGCTACGGCTACCGAGTACATATAATATATTGCACACGATGAGCGTGATAATAAGCCTGGCTTCTGTTCTCTGCTCGCTAATTAAATAACTTTACTTCCGCTCGCCTTCCGTATTGCAGTTGAAACTAACAGTAACGACGCCGTAGTATCTGTTCAGATAAAAAAAAAGAATATTGCAGCGGGTATATACGTAAGATTGCACGTATAAAATAAATCGTGAAAATTCAAGCAGAGGGCTTGGTACAATCGATATGAAAATTATTTATACAAACTTTTCAACATCGTTTCTTTCACACGTTCGATAACATGACTTATCGTTGCGATATTATTATTATTTTTTTTTTAAATAATGACGTACGTTTGTTATATGTATACATAGATTTTTGACATGATTGATCGCCTCTCTTGCGTCACTGCGTAGATGAAAGATAGATACGTAGCAGATACGCATATACGGAATGTCAAACGAGAAAATGTCGAATGTAAATTCGTTAGAATTAAAATTCCCATGAATTTTAACACGCAGCCTAGATACACGACACACGTCAAAATGCAATCAAGCGAGGCCGAAAATTTGTGTAGCAATTTGTTCGCATAAAAAACAAATAAAAAAAGGACGCAATAGGTGACTCTTATCGGAGGGCTAAATAAAAAAAATTTCACTTATACCTTTAACCAAGTAAAAATGAATTTCTCGAAAATAAAAATATAATACGTACTGACAATTTGAATATTCGACCGAAAAAAATTATATTATTTAAGGTTATAATCTAATTCCAAGTCACATTCTAATTCTAATCTTGTCGTCTGTTGATTAAAAGTAAAATAGGTATATACATATACGTAATCCCTCGTTCGGACAAATACCTCATCCTTCACAATCCTCTCATTTCTCCAGATGATTACTACTGTCGTACGAGACAATAATCCAGCTCACCTTGTTCCCGGCGCCGCGTGACACATGTTTCATAATAGAGCATTAATTTCATCGTCATTCGTCCACGTCTGCCACTTGTGTCTCCCGACGTAGTCGTACGTTTACCCCTATACGGAAACGATGCGTTTCCATACCTGAGCACAGCGTAAAATTTGAAAGACCCAACCGGAAATCAAGAAAGTCTTTCACATCCCCCCAACCATCAACAACCCCCACCCTAAACGCTCCTATAGGACTAACGCACGAATTCATCCTGCACCCTCGTACACTCTACATATGTAACCCCGCACATACCATACGTGCGCTACAGCCACGATACTAGGGATAAGCATGATTCCTGGTTTCCTGATTAACTAAAAAAAAAATTTGTCACGTGTTCACACGAGACTCGCGCACACGACAATTCTTATTTCCCAAGAGTCGAATAAATCTCACGGCGTCCGACAAGCAGTCGCGAGTAACAGGCAGGCCTATAGTCTTGCGGGGGATGAAAGGGGATGAAAATTAGTTGAGCTCGATAGCCAAACATTAACCACCCTTTGTATTGTGAGGTACGAGGTGTTTGTCCGTTGACTTAATACTTAGCGGGTTATTAAAGTCTGTAGGAAAGTTTCATGTGGTACGAAGTACTAGGGGTAGCTACCCTTGTAGGTATATTTAACGTTTGTGGCTATACACGAATTTCGTGTAATATCGTAAGGGTAGTTTGCTTTTTTTGAAATTGGGAAACGAAATTTTTTTTTTTTTCTTCGTTTTTAATACTTTGCTTGGACCTTGTACACGGACGTTAGGTTACATTGCGAACAACTCACTATGAAGTTAGCCAACGCCTGACTTTATACACCCTGTTGACTGTGTCACTTTCGTGCGACATCCGCGACGCCCGGCGTCCACGTACCATATACTAGGCAAACATAACCTGCGAACGGGGCTATACACGCTGTGGGATATACTAGGGGTTACCCTTGTCTGTCAACACGCCACCACTTTATAATGTAACCATACCACCCCTGATATACCCTCCCACCCCTCTTCGGAACTCGCGCTACTTTGGTATTACCGACCGGTATAGGGGAGTTATGTAATGGTAACAATGGGATGCGTGTAATCTAGCGACGTCTATGCTTATGGAAATTTTTTTAAATCGAACATTTAACGCTTCGCTTGTTACCAACTGAAGAGGGATGTAGGGGGGTGAGTGAGAAATCTGAATATCGTCAGGATGACTAAAATTTTTTTTTAATGTTGATGAAAAAAACTTGTTTTTGAAAAAAATTTATTTTTCGTCTTTGACCTCTCGGATCTTTAGGCGATTCTAATTATTTTGATGGTGATTGATAGGCTCTGTTTTATTGGATAATTGCTGGGGGTAGCTTACGTGAATTTATTGCTATTGAAAATCGATACTGTTCTGGCTGCCTTGAATTTTACATTACCCAGAATTACCTACAGGAATCCTTTGTATTGCTGGTAGCTGGAATCTTGCCACTTTTTCGTATCATTTGCACAAGATTCACCGGTATTAAAGCACCGCTTGGATGCATCGTTACTAACGTTTAAGGTATTGCCAAAAAATGATAAAATTCATCGAGTTACGTTAAACGCGTGATTTCGTCACGTACGCGTCTCGCGCGTTGCTTCTTCCTGAAAACGTGTTATCGCGAATGAAAATTGCCAAGAGCGTTCAGTATCCCGTTGAATTTTTAGAATCATCCCCTCGACAGCCTCCGCTAAGTCGAGGTTACAGTAACAGTTATAATAAGACGTGTAATTTTTGCAGTCGCGAAATATTCAAACGATGCCATAGCGAATTTGCTATCGGCAAAAAATACCAGCAGCAGCTATTTCGAAAATGTAATTTGTCGTAAAATAGCACAGAGTCCCCAGACGTAATATTGAAAAGTGCATTGCACCTAGTTAACAAAGTTTGACTCTGGTCAACCTAACCTACAAGAATCGCTAAGAGTCTCCGCCGCTATTACAGGCCCGTGCCGAAAGGAGCCTCATAGTCGTATAGCTTGAAAATTGTGCCGTGTTTACCCGTGGCGCTGATTAAACGCTCGGCACCTTATTGCCACTAAAACTCCTCCAGAAGATGGCGTTGAGGTTAGGTACGCAAAGACTTCGCGGGCTCTGGGCAAACCTATAGTCACTGCCAAGAATCTCTGGTGTAACTCAATTAACTCTTTCGTAACGTGTAGTTGATAAGGCAATACGAATTTCGATATTCTTATCAATAATACGTACACGCTTATAGTACGGGCGACTGAAAGAAACATGGGAAGGACCAGGTGATTACAAAAATTTGCAAGTCAAGTCAGCAACCGTAAAACGGTTATAGGATGCGAGGTAAGTTTTTTAGGTGAAATATGTTAAATATATTTTTGTCTTTTTTTTTTGTCAACCCTTAAAAAACGCCCTTGTATGGTTTCAAGGATTTAACGACTCTGGTAGTACAGTGAGGTACGCAATTATCGCTATTGGGCTGATTTGAAGTTTTATTATCAGACTTCCGCCGTTGGTAGGTTAGGTTGGTAGTAACTCGGGCTTTTAAGGGGTTTTACGTTAAGAAGTAACCGACTCGAGGGAAAGGAGTGAAAGTAAGGAAAGTAACTAGTCTAAGAGCTTAACGCTGCTGCTGCTGGCTTATGGAGTCGAGTGTCGAGGATGCGTAGTCTGCTGGATGTTACTGTTGGAGTTTTAGTGGGTTTCGCCACTTTAGACATGAAAGCGACGCTTTTATCGTTTCTCTACAGATAGAAAAGAGAAGTTACGAGTTCCGTACACTTTTCTTTACGTCGGTTTGACAAGTTGAAAGTAATTGCTGATCCTTCACGATTTAAATTGAGATTCTAAGTGAGACCCGTTTCGCGGTAAGGGAGCGAAAGATGGGGTTAGGTTGGGGGTGGCGAGGTGAAAAAAAAAAAAAAAAAAAAACAGTCTCTTTGAAAATACACCGAAACGCAAAGCATTAACACCCATTCTTTCCCCTCGTTACTTACGCTCGAATTTTCTCGAATAATAACAATAATCACTCCTGAAAAGTACATAGGACGTAGCCTTAAACCGCAAACCAGATAACAGTATATACGTAATATATGTATAGCCGTATATGACTTTTTTTCTTCATCTTTTCTACCTTTTCTTCGGTCGCAGTTAAGTTTGTATTTTTCAAAGCGAAAGGTTTTCGCGTGCGTGCTTAACACCTACCACTTACTTTAAGAGACTTTGAAAACGGCGAGGAGCCATCGTGAAAATCAATACGGTCTTCGAAAATTGAACGTGGACTTTATTGAAATTGGGATTCTTAGTAATGAAGCGCAATATCTGTTTCGTCGTATGACAAACGAATCAAATGTAATTCGTAATTTACATTGGTCTTTCGCTCGATTCATCTAGTCCGCACGTGCTTGGTACCAATCTTTCCGTGTCTTTTGCAATTCTTGTAATTACTCTGGCTTTACCGGCATAATGTGCTTCCTGCTGGTTCTACTAGCTCGCTTGTATATTGCCTGGCAATTAGTGTAAACTCGAGCTATTAGTGCACTTGCATAGTAAACAGGAGACCCACTGACCAGACGAAGATGGATATCGTATAGTAGCGCACGTGTATAGAGAAAGAGAGAGGAGTAAATAGAAAAATACTAAAAATCAAGAATATCTTTCTTTTACCTAAGGGGTGGGTTTGTTCCGAGGAACACAAAGTGGATTTGATGGATTTTTAGGAATGTATATTTTATTTTTATTTTTTCCTTCCCCCTCCCAATCCTACAGCTCCCCCTCGCCACTGCGGCTCTAGAAGTATTTTCAGTGCTGCGTGCATATGCAAGTAGCACAGCCCGCCCGTACATAGTTTGGGACGCGAAGGGGGTGGAGCAGGGGAGGTTACGGTTATTTATTACAAGCAGGGTGGTAGGATACGGTAATTAATATAAATCTCGTAACGTCATTGTTATTATGGAAGGCAAAGGTGCCGCCGAGTTTCTTATCGATACTCGTTAGTTACTCGAGAGAGCAAAGAGACGTGGATAAAAAGATTGTCGAAAATTGAAAAACAAAAATTTTTTTTTACAAAATTACATTTCGTTTCTTTATCGAACAAAGTTAGAAATGCACAGTGGGTAAGTCAGACTTTACTTGAATTAGACGTAACTTAGAAATAGACTCTTTTGTACGAAAACAAAAAGCACGTGTAAATTAGCTAACGAGAATTGGCCGAAAAGATGGAGTTTTTGGAAAAGTGTATTTTTCGTACAATTTTCTCGAAATTCATCCTGGACTCATAGCGACTGGGCTTTTCCGTGTCGAAAACGAAGCCAAAAGGGGGAGAAAGATGAAAAGAAAAAATCTCTTACGCCCACTCGAAAACAAGAAAACTTCACTGTCTATTACGGAATTGTTGGTATCCGCGTGCGTAGGCCACTTAGACCCTCACTTATTCCCACGTACGATCGGTGTGTGTCGAGCGAAGGAGATTTCGTGCGTACTATCAAAGGTTTACCTAAAAATAGCAAAGTTATTTTAGACTTTGGCTAAGAAGGCGTACTGTCGACAAGAACTTGTATATATATATATATATATACACACACATCTATAGAAGAAGTTAAAATAAAAAAAAAATCGAAGATAGATAAGGAGTGGGAGAGAATTAGAAGGTCTGTATGTAGTGTACATACGAGTATACCTATATCTATCCAAGGAGGATACAGGGTGTTTCAGGGTGGGGTTGCTTATGTGTCCCTTCTTGCTATTTACATGGGGTGAATGCATGCAGGTGTCACAATCTGTAATTTATGCTCTTGACAGTACATGCCTTCTGCACCTCGCAAGACTAATGTATCTCCCAATGGGATTCGGGCGGCAGACACCAAAAGAATAATTGAAACTTCGTGGGACTATTTGCTACGGTGACTGTACCTACTATGTACCTTAGAGACGTTAAACAATAATATCTTACCTATTCACTCTTATACGCTATTTATGCTCCTTCCATGCTTTTTCTATGCTTTTTAGGTACCCACTATGCCTGCTTCCAGACTCTTAAAAAGGGACGCACCATCGCTTCTATATTCCGTGCCTACTTTACTTCCCATAGGTTTTAGTATCAGCTAGTAAAGCTGGTAAATTGGTCTGTTGCGTGCGTTTGTCTTTGACGGAGGGTTGACTGAAGTATTTTTTTTTTATATTGTCACGATTATGGGGTTAGTTGAGGTATTTTGAAAAGTGTTGAATAATTCAATTAAATGGATACTCCGTTCATTCGTCTTTTGGTTTCGTAATGGTCGAGGGTAACGTGGTGGATACTGTTATACACCCCCCCCCCCCTCCTCCTCCTCCTCTCCTTCTCTCCATAGGAAAGTTGAATGCGAAGTCCATGAGGATCTTCGAACTGGGGTGAAATGAAAGGTTTTCGGCGTACGGGGACTTTTGTAAGGCTGCGCGTATCGTATTCACGGGTGTCTATGTTTTCGGGAATTGTAACTTGATGTGTAATAGGGTTTCCAGGTATAACGATCTCTTGGGTCTCTATGGCCATTAGAGATTCTCGCGTTCTCTTGCGCTTAATCTTGCCGAGTGCAGTAGGTCTGGTTTTGTGTGTAGTAATACAAAAAATTTGTTTGCTTAGCGATAAAAAAAATTGTTAAAAAAAAGGCTGAGCATAAAATTGGAGGAATCTTAAAAAAAAATTTGGTCGACGTACTTTAGGAATACAAAAAAAAATTGGATCGATCGAAAAGGTCTTCAGTCACGCGTTCACAAGGTGGGGACGATATTCATAGAAATTTTGTTGGTTTGAACGTTAAAAAAAAATTTTACATTGCTTTTCAAATTTGTCTGAGGATGCAGTCAAAAAAATGGTATCTACGACCTTATAGTTCCAAGGGCAGACACTAATAGGGTTCGTCGGATCGTTACGCAGATAAAAGAGATGAACTTTGGTCCATGATGGAAATGTCGAAAAGCCTGGTTTTCCCGGATTCCTTGAAGCCGACGTTAAGAAAGAAAGCCTCACGAAAATACTCCGACAATATCGTGTTACTTAGCCGCGGGTATAACAAACAGGGGATGTAGGACTCGTCGGACCGACGTATATTACTATAGGGTGTTATAAATAGGTTGATACTCTTCGTAGAGCTCTTGTCACTTGCTTCTCACAGTAGCCGAGACTTGATTGAGACTCGTAGATACGAGCATTTACCATAAGCCATCTTAATCCGTTTCTTTTACCAAAGAGCGGCTGCGCTTTGCCGGTAATAGAGAAACCTGCGAGAATTGGAAAAATTTTAATTTACCGATGGAGGAAGGAAGCGAGGTGAGCAATAAAAAAAAAAGACGTATCGTTTCCGGGACCTGGATTTCACTCGAAGCCGGAAGTAGACGTGTTATGGATAAAAGATTTTTAAAATTGGTCCTTTTTTTTAATTTTGATAAACAGATCATTCGTGCAGGATATAAGTTTTGTATCTGAGGGATGTTCAGTGACGTAACAGTACGCTTAGCTAAAGAGATCTATCTCCGAGGGTCCTATAGAGGGATTAAGGCTTTACTACCCTAATAAAGTGGGGTTAGCAAGGGTTGTTAAGAGAAAAAAAAGAAGGAAAAACCGATTTCGGTATCGACTCCTTTCTACGTGTCACCGCGATCGCGCTTTATTTTTACTTTCCTAGGAGAATCCACGAAACCCGAGTGGTTACGAAAATACAACGAGTCAAAATTATTGGGACGTAAAAGTCCCGGGATGCGTTACTGAAAATTCCTAGCTCCTGAGGGAGAGTATAAACTTATGCATAAAGATGCCAGGATAGGAGCGGGGTGAGTTTCGTGGTTAGATAAAAAAAAAAAAAAAGTTCCCTAGGTCCTAGTGACATTTTTAAAAGACCCACCAATCGTCTAATTATATCTCCAGACTGTTGTTACCATCGCAGATACGTAATTATTAGGTTAGAAAATTATGATTATGGAATATGGAAATTATTTATTCGTATATCACAATCGAAGAAGAATCATCTAAGTACAGTTCGTATCAAAGTTTTCTGCGTGCGCGGCCATTGAATATGTAAATATCAGTGCTCTGCACGCAAAGAATTCTCGATACAGTAACTAAGGTCTGGTGGTCGATTGCGCCCGGTGCACATCCCGTGCATCGCACTAGTAACAAACTGCAACCACACGTGCTTAAAGTGCATATCTATATGCAGCTGTACGCATGCAGTATATATATATATAACGTAGAGTCGTGTATTTTCCACCAATGGTCACATAGTTCAGCACCCTCGGGTTAACTTGACTTTTGCGTGTCTTGCTGCTGCTGCCATCAGCGTCAACCACCCTTTTTAAGACCAACCCCTGTCGACGGTCGGGGAACGCATACAAAGTGCGTTTGCTCGAAGTGGATAAAAAATGATATAATGTATTAGACTATAGGCAGCTGGAAGACTTGAATATAGATTTTTATTCTTGTCCGCTTGTACGTGTATAGAAATTTGATAGATATTTACTTGACAGTAACTTTTCTGGTATTTTATTATTATTTACTTGATATTTATATGTGAATCGGCAATTGTCCTTTCGAGTATAGGCAAATGGTGGATTTTAGGTTAGGTTGATTTTTTTTTTATTTCATTAATTTTTATGTAACGGCAAACGGTTGGCAATGTATCTTTCGTTTGATTTTGAAAACAGTCTATTCTCGTGGGGCGAGCTTAAAAAGTTGTGCTCTTTATTAATTTAGATATTACTCTCGTATTACGTGCAGATAGGGGGATGCTAATTTGAGGTACATTTATATTATTAGAAACGTGATTTACAGTGTTCAAATACAAGGCGCTGTTGGTGTAGCGTGTTGGGCATCGAATCACGTTGTTCGCGTGCATTAAAACTAATTACAAAAGTCACAGTGGCTAGATAATCATCTTAATACGAAAATACAGGGTTATTCGCAACGGCGTGTAAAATCGGTAACTGAACTCCGAGCATCGACATAACGTAAGGCAACCCTTTCGTCGAGGGTATTGATAAAATAAAATTATGAGAAAAAAAACAACGAATTTGATCGAAAATTTGAATTTAATCCAGCGTGTCTAGATGAAAAAAAAAATGTAGCGACGTTAAATGCAAAATATGTATCGCTATCTTTACGTTGACGTAGTTTCACGCGAAACCACGTAGTTCTCGACTGGCGGTAAGTGTCGGGTGTTTTTCGTGAGTGAAAAAAAAAATTCACGTAAAAAGATCCATAAATGTTTTCTACCAATGTCGGCACGCGATCTCTGATTAAAATTAACTGCCTTGTAAATATCGATTAAATGCTCACCTTGACACGTGTTAGTTCGTTATACTTTGTTACGCGTAGCCACACGCCAACCGGAACGTTGTCCTGGCATTGAACCTTATTTCATTTTTGCGAGGTTCAACCTTATACGCATGTGTAGCTGCGTATCTCTATACTTCTTCGCAATGGGTTCGAGCAGTGACGTAGGCCGCTTGAGGTTTTCAAGGTCCCGTATGAAGCTGCTTTTCAAAAAATTGTATATACTTCAAAGATACCAGAAAATATAGAGAAAATTGTCTACTCTACAGGTTTCGGGTAGGTTAGGGGTAATTTTTGAGAATTTGACTCGACCCTGATTTTTATAGAGTTTTAACTGGGGTAGGTGCTCGAGCACTCTGCTGGCACGCACTCGTTCCAAAAATAGTGAAGCTACGTTATCACGATACTTAATCCGTGTTTTATCGCGTTTGAAAACAAAAAAAAATACCTTGGATAAGCGTTTAAGGATTTTTTGACCTTTTAAGCGGGAATGGTTTGAAATTTAAATGGATATAAGGATCACTTTTCGAATTGAAAAAAAAAGTATCGGATCGAAAACACCATTTCTTGTAGTGTATACGAGAGTGAAAGGAGATACGAATTCTTAAGAATGAAAAAGGATAAAGGTCGAGACCTTAGCAATTTCAACGTGCTGTTACGCGTAGAAAATGAACAGCCAGGGAAACGCGAAGGCGGTATAACAATAATAATACAGCCCCTTAGTATCGGAGGTTAACTTTCCTTGAGCTCGTGGGTGGGGAGTAAATAGCTTTCGGAAAACGGAAATTTTCGGTTGAACATTGTCAACGCGTGCACGCAATTTACACGAAGATGCCGCATTATCATTAGTAGCTTATCATTAATCATCTTCCCACACGGCGATAATAACGTTCAGGTTGTATCTATGATATACCATTTTTTTTATATGCATTATCATTATTTATGGAAAACTTTGAAGATCATGGGCAAAAAGAGGATATTCATTATGCGCACGTGCCAAGTACTAATTGTCACTTTGACAGTGTCAGCAGGGTAGGCAAACGTCAAATTACTTAAAATACATAAAATCAACCTTCCAGACAATTAAGACAATACAAACAAGAGGACCTAGTAAAATATGAAAATGAATTTTTCGAATACGTATGTTACATATGTGAGTGACAAGCTTTACCATATGTATGCATGATACATATTGTATATTTTCTATACTGTACATACACGTGTGACAGTAACAGGGTCCCCTATGTATCAAAATTTTGCCATTTCAAGGATCTAGTCGGTCTATAAAATATATGAAGATATCAGCCACGTGACAGATAGTAAATGTCAGTGGGAGATATGAATTTCTATTGAAAATCGATATTGACCTTTTTTATTCGTCAAAAAGTTTCTCTCGGAATATTTTGACGTCAACTAATGTCATACGTCAATTTCATTTACAGCCCTTTACTTCCCACAATCGGATCTGACGCTCAGGATACCTTATCTGACTCGCAACGGAGTCCCGCCCAAGCTGGAGCTCAGTCTTATCAACCTGAGAACGCTGCGCGACAATTCGAAAAATCCAACGCACGCGAAGTATCATATAGTACCAGCACAAGAAAAGTTTGCAAGTATCGATGCCAAGAGTGGGAATGTCATACTGCACACATTGCCTAAGTCAGGTGAGTCCTGAATTAATACAATTAATTTATTTAGATCATCGACCTGCCGTAATTCAGTGAAAACTGATTAATAGAATTTTCTAAAAAATTTATGACGAAATTATATATATATATATATTTACACGTACAATATAATATAGCATAAGAAACGTGCATCGTTAATGGCTAAAGGCTTGTAGAGATAAAAGTCCCTCAAAAGCTCCTTGATTTCAGTCGACTGGGATACGAATGAAGGTGCGTGTATTACGTGGCGCGTTATAATGGAATTGGATTTGTATAAAATGATGGCCTAAAGGAATATTTAAATGACATTTAGTACATAGTACGTAAGAAGTGCCACTCGCGTTTTATTCTCGAGCGTAGCACAAAGCAAGTAATAATTTGTACGTGGATGGTAGTACCGATTGTAGCCACGACAGAACTGAATCGTCGATGATCAATCGGCCATGTTTATTTATAAGTTAGTTGCAAGTTTCAGACTGTAGGGTCGCATGGTCGCGCCTGTGTCTCCCGCTTGGGCCTTTGTCGTGTAATACTTTGGCAAATGAGAAATTGTACGTTTTATAAAAGCTCTTTATACGTTTCGTCGTAGTAGGGCAACAATGCTTGGCTCCTTCTAGCAATTAGTATTGACAATGATAAATATTTGTTGAACAATAGAGTAGACGATTGTTGAAGATCTCAGTTTGAAAATAGCAACGGTTACGATGGACACATGGACCATATATAATTATAGTCTGCAATGTAAAATTGATGAAAATTTATTCAACTGTGAGATTATTATTATTTTTTTATTTATATCTCAGACCTTTATTATGTATTGTTATTGGTATACCGAGTTATTGCTTCTGGTACTTTTTAGTCTTGTTTCTTGTATTCTACTGTGTTCTTAATGACTATTTGATGTAACGTATTACATTGTTATTCCTTTGGTCAGATGCACCGAGTGCAATTATCGTTCAGGCGAAGGAGCAAGGAAATGGCGAAGCTGTTCTTGAAATTAAACTGCATCCCGTGCCGACGGAGGGACAGAAGATCAGTTGCAGTGCCTACGTGCAGGTAATGAGAGCTAATTATTTCTTGATTGGTCGAATTAATTAGTACATAGTTTCATAATGATAATGATATGTGGGTGCCCATACGTGAAACGATGCCTGGAATCTGACACGTATATTTCGAAAAATTCTAAATCATGGAATTTTTATTGTACAAAATTTTGTTTAACATACTTTGACAGAATTTAAAACGATCTCGTGTTATTTTCTAGGACATGTGTTTTTGGAACGTATCGAAATACCGAGTATACGAGAATCAGCCGGTTACGTTGCTGGGTAAATTACGTCCGATCGTTTACAACAGCATCTGTCCGCACTACAATATAAGTCTTTACGAGTTGCTGAACGGTGAGTCGATTAATTAAAAAATTTTTTTGAATAATCGAAAAAAAATCTTATTAACCCAAGTTGCATCATTTTCATCCAGGCACGGAATATTTTCATATGGTCGACGATGTCATCTACTCGAATGCTTCACTTGACCGAGACAGTCCGCATCTACCGGGAGGTCCTGGACCACGTGCAGACGTTAAGGTCCGTTGCGTAGTGTGGGATGGTGAGACAGGAATTCAATACGTTGTGGAGAGAAAGCTGAGTATCGATATTCTGGACCAAGACGACAATCCGCCGATAATCCAGACAGGCAATAACGTTGAGATTCGTCTTGGAGACTTCACGGCGGTGAGTGACAAGATTTTCGGCACCATAAATCTCTATGGTACCACGTGCAATTTTCAGTCCCTTGATACGAACACTGCAAACAATGAAATGAAATTTTAAGCGGCTATCACACTGTGACTGTCTACCGTATCGCATATAACGTACCTTGCAACGATAAGCATAAAGGTGTAATGCAAAATTTCGTCCTATCGAACAATAGATAACTTTTGACGTTAATTGGCGAAGCGCGATCGCAGCGCCACCGACGGCGATGATAATCTAAAGCGTTCGAAAGTGCGGCTTAATCAAGGATGTATTGTCAGAATAATTAAAGCATTGTTTAGGAGAGGGTTGGAGAAGTGAAAATGACGTGAAGTACGGGGGAATGACAAAGGGAAGTCCTGAGGGAAGAGGAAAAGTGAGAACAGGAAGAGAAGCTTCAGGGGCTCATCCTGATTAAACCCTGGGACTCTGTTTCTCTTACGCTTTATTTCCTTCTCTCTTTATCTTGACTTTTAGTTATACCTAGTGTGGTTTCTTTTGAGAGAAAGAGAGAGAGAGAGAGAGGGAGATAGAACTTTTCTCTGTTTTTTACCTTCTCACACGTTCTCTTCTCCTGTCACTGTTCTACGTCTATTGTAGCGGCGTGACGTCATTTTCTTATACGGAAGTGACGTCATTTTTGAAAAGATGTGTGTCGTGAATTTTTGCTTGTTACTGATGAAATAATTTTTTTTTTTATATTTACAGGGTGACAGACTCGACAATTATGATCTTATGGTTACGGATGCTGACACCATGACGAGTAATCGATATACCGTTCAGTTATTGGAGGATGTTCATAACGCTTTGAATATCACTTATAACACACTTCAGGTTGACAATCCAAAAATACCGGAAGCACCAGACTCGTCGGTTATTTTAACAAGTCAGTTGCCATTAGACTGGATCAATCGTATGCGTAACAATTATTAATATATTTATTTTATTCTCAGGGATATACGCTAGGACCACTCTGCTACCTAAATCACCATACAAGGTGATTCTACAGTTAACTGATGAAACTCTTTTGCCTGGCTATGGTGAAAAATCGGTAAGCGATTTCGTTATCAGACTAGATATTTACAATCTTGGAGAAATTGCCAGATTACTTGGATATGGAAAAAAGAAAATTGAAAAACATTTAAAAGCCATTCAACCAGGAAACTATAATGGCCGCCTACTAGCTCACCCACGCACATCCACCGCTCGGGCGAAACTAAGTATTAATCCGCAATTAGCAAGGCTGCGAAATCAATGCCGCACCCAAGAACTTACTACCAGCCGAGTTCTAATTGTTTAATAACCACCTAGCAATAAAATAGAGATTAACCGACGGCGTAGGAAGAACCTAATCGACTAGTCTTCCTGTCCCATGCAGTCTGAACGTTTGGATCTCCAATATCCGCTACTTTGACAGTTTATTGCTTTATTTAAAAATTCCTATGACGTTCACAAAACATGCAAAGGACTAATTACAATAATTATACAGCCCATGCAACATCCGTTTAAAATTATAATTTAATTTTCATTATCCACCCTATGCTCAATTGTGTAACGTGTTATGTATGTAGGTATACAATTTTCTGTATTTTCCTTCCGTCTTGCCGCTTGGCTGCATCTTCCGGTCATCTCGCGTGCATTATCATCCCCCTTTATTAAAGGGAGCTACGATGCAGCAACCCTCGGCAAACATTTGGACGATCAGTATTACGAGTCGAAGGGACGAGCTCGCATTTCCCTTGGAGTTTTCCCCGTATAGTTTGCCGTTGACAGTCTCGTGGGATATTGATAGAATGAGAGGAAGATTAAAAAGAGAGAAGACAATGGAAATCTGTAGGATAAGAAACCATTAGAAATCAATATACGTATAAGTATTGATACTTCATTCGGATTCGCCTTTGAAATTTGTCAAAGTATCAGTTGATAAGAGTTTGTCAAACGAGACTCGATATTGGCTCCATTTACCCTTTGGAATCCTGCGAGCTTTTTTTTTCTCTATAAAAATCTCATTAGATTCAAAAAGGAAGGAAGAAAAATCGACAGTCTTTGTTCCTTGGTAATATCGATTTTATTGCTGCATATTGAAATTTCTTCATTACTCTTATTTTATCAATGTCGGACAGGGGCTGGATTTTTATTTTTGATATGTCATATTCATATTATATCCTTTTTCGGGTTACTTTGACGTGGTCATGACGCATTCTCAAATACATATAATCGGTAAAGTAATGAAATCGTTTTAATGGAGACGTTATATCATCTCGCCCACACGATGGACCGAGGTGGTTAAATTGGATTCAAGAGCGCGAATAAATCTCAGTAATATCTGGCCAGCCGCCCACTACAGGATAATACGTGTTATATATCTATAGCGATACACCCTTAAAACCAGTATGGTTTATGTTAGTAAGCCGGAAATTAGAGAAGCATAGATTACGCGAGATAACACTTATTTAATTAACGATTAATAATCCTAATTAACCTTTGTAAAATATTTGACAATCAGTAACAATAGTTTATTACAAAAAATTGTTTCTCGTATAACAAAATTTCTTAGACCCTCGTTACCTGTCAAATTTTCAGTAACGACCTTATGGAAACAACCCTTATAAATGAAACCCCTTGAATCAGTTCTCAAATTAAATCCCGACCCGGTGTTCAGGAACAGGTATAATCTGTTACTTACTTACGGGTCCAGCATAAAGTTTCATCGCGTCCCTACATGGAAACAGGCCTTTAGGTTCGATTTGTCAGGCTATGGTATCCCTTTAGGAGTCCTTTATGCGCTCGAGAAGTTTCCATTGACGTTATTTACGTTACTCGAACCTTACCCAACCCCTGTGTAAGAGGTTTGCATTATTCATCCCTTAGCTCTCAGACCTTTCGGTGATTGGATTTCTCATGATATTCTTTCTTGCGTCCACGTCCAACGACAGACCTTTTACGGCGTATGAAAATTTCAATAGCGACCTGGCTAATTGTCTGATGGTTAGATCGAATAATGGAAACCTTATTGAACTGATTGGTAATCAATACCTGATATTTTTATCTTTTTTTTTTCCTTTTTCAGGTAAATATAAGTCTTTCATTCGTTGGACCGCAGCATCATACGACAACATCGACAACGGCTGTACCATTAAGCAGTCCCATCTTCTTCCCATCTAATGTCAAGATCGCTCGTGTCTCATCTCGATATTCTCGAGTGGCTCAGCCAAATAGTAAACCAAATTCTGGGATATCGTTTACTTTACGTGGATCGGATGCCTTCAATATCACTAGAGAAGGTGGGATTGTTTATGTTGCTAATACGACGATGCTGCGAGAATCTAATTCTAGTGTGACGTGAGTAATCTATTATATATATATATATATATACAGTGTTAGGCAGCTCAAACGTAACCACGTATAAGTACTTGAAACTGGCTCCACCATAGAAATCAAATAGACGGGCTAACTTCAGCCGGTACCTTTGAGCTACCTAGTGCTATATGTACAAAAATATATATATATATGTATGTATATGAAAAAATGTGTGCGCTTCGTTAATATCGTTATCAATGCATCGAATTTTTTAGATTAAAAATTCAATGGAGTTTACGAAACGCTGCTGTGTCCTCTGCGAACCTGATGGTAACACTTGTCGATGTAAAACGATTGAACAATGATTCGTGTCATTCGAATGAATCGATCAATCGCTCCTGCGCTAATGCGGAATCGAGACGCGAGTGCGAGAGTAACTGCGGACTGGCAAGTGGAACTTTTAGGTAAACGATCAGTGAAACACTTTGAAATTGATGGTACTAAGTCAAATCGGTGTTTACATGTTAATATTATTTATCCAGAAAAGACAAATATGCTGGCGAGTGTGTTTGGAGAGTAAACAGTGCCAGCAACCCACCTGCAATGACTGAACGATACGAGACGTGCTCACCAGACCTGACCTATTGTCCAGATCGTGAGTGCGATCATCTGGAACAGTTGGATGTTCGCATCTGTCCTCAGGATTGCATAATCGAATGTGAGTTTCCATAAATTTTTATATTCTTATTAAAAAAAAAAGTGTCTTCATCCATCTTCCGGTACCTCGAGACCGTCTATCAAATTTGACGTCATTTGAATATGAGTCAAGGGACTAGAAAAAAATTGACTTCCACTCAGCGTTATTGCCTAGTCGCAAAGTTACGAGCTGTGATAGCGCAATGCCGGAAGTTCTTAAGGTGCGATTCGATCGTGTCAGCAGTCCATTAAATCTGTATTGCAGCGGAAGTTCATTTCGGTGAAACGAACAAAGATGGACGCGGCATACGAAGTGGTCTGGGGATATGTTCGTGTGACGACATGATACGGTGCACTTGCGCCCCGGAATCAGTAAGAAGAAGAAGTGGTGGTGGCGGAAGTGGAAACGGCGTCGGTAAAGAAGGACGGGATCCGAAATTGAGGAAGGATCGTGACAAGTTTAATTTATTGCCAGGAGCACACAAGGGTAAGTAGATTATACATATATATATATATACAAAATCACTATGATTGGTACATATACCAATGAATATTGAAAATCAAAATGACGTATATAGAAATGTCTGTATGAAAAACAAAATGTACACGAACACCGTATCTTTAGTGTGAACGAACCTTTAAACTTTTTTCATGGAGGGATGACTTATTGAATTATGAAAATCTATAAGAAATTCGTGATAGCATTTTGCTTCAAGAGGTCTTTACTCTGTTTCAGTAAAATCACTACGTCACTTCCTAATGAGGTTAAATGTCTTTAATGGTTTCTTTTCTCACAGTAACCAGCAGCCCCTGCGGTCCCACTTGTCTGATCGGCGTAATAGCTGGTAGTTTTTTCGTTCTGATTGTCATTGTCAGCACATTTGTAACGTGGAGATACAGGTGAGTCGACTTAGTTTAATATATATATATATATATATATATATACTTAAAGGCAGTTTCTAATGAACTGTAACGAAGTAGCTAGTTCCTGTGTAACATAATAATTTATCGTTACAATGCACCACCAAAGTACCTGTCGTAGTTGCACAAGTGCACCCTTAACACAAGATGTCGACGGTGCTCGTGTTTAACATTGAAAATAGTCATATTAGAATTGTTTACACGTCGCGACAGCTGCAGCTGCTGCAAAGTAAACCATAGATAAGTAGCGATTGTCCAGCCTGATAAACAATACCGGTCGATTCCTCGCGAACCCAATGAGCGCGAGCCAATGTTAATAATATGGACAAAAAAAAGAATAATTACTAATAAAAAAAATTCGCAAAAATTTTCATCGCTTTGAATATACGTCGTAGGGATGTTTTCGTGCAGCGTCATAGAAACAGTCCTTAAGGATATACCATAAATTCTAATGCACAACCGCATGCAAAACCTATTAAGCATACGCCGGCGATAAAACGTTTCCGTGCAACGTGTGTAGTAAACCGTACAATAGCTATGGGTATGAAGCCTAGAGCATCGATCGGACGTTATGTACGAGGCTTAAGGCACCTTGTGACATTTACGGTTAACATACTCGAAGCATTTTTTTTACCTCGGCCAATCACAACTTCGACACGAAACTCTTGGAGTCTCTTACGTGCGAGTGAACTTGGCTTAATGGGTATAAATATACGTCACCTTGGATACTCTTGGGATTTATTGTATAACGTAATCGATATGGACGACCTACCTCAATTCACATGGCTACCTTCCTGCTTGGCGGGTTCGTTATCGATGACACGCGACGTCATCGATCAAATTTATATAGCGACTGTACTTTCGCGGAGGAAGCACGATGAAAGCGAGAGAAACGAAAATCAGGTGGCAAATAAAAGAAATTAAAATCGCAAGATTTAACACGGCGAAACGGCCGAGTGAAGTCGAGAATGAAATTACAAAAGTTTGAAATCCGTATTGAAATGACATTACGAGGTTCTCGTGTTCGGTCAGATAGCAGATGAAGCATTTTCGTATTTCCTACCGACGATCCTTTTATTATATCTTTCGTTTAAAGCAAAGATAAAGAAATACATTCTTACGATCACAAATACTTTCTTCGCCTGGACAAGGCAAACGAGCCGACTGAAATTTCATTTATAATCTGACCTACTTCAAATTTCGTATTTCCTCTTATCGTCTTCCTTCCTCCCGTTTACGAGCTATCAACTAATTAGAGAAATTAGGAATCAACGTTACTTACCACAATCAACCTGGCCAATTCTGACGATCGTACGAAATTATTCAAGTGTTTCCTTTGTTAACCGATTTGCAAACAGTAGCCTTGCTGTCTGCTTCAGAATGGCGGCGAAGGGGTCGCGTCGTGAATGCAAACACAGGACGGAGGGTGGAACAAACGGCTTGGGAATTCTACCCTCGGATTACGTAGATCGTGGAGACGGACTCCTGATTGGTCCTGATTCTCTCACAGCAGTTAATCGTACTTTGCTTCTACCAAAATCGTGTCCGGTAAGTTTTCCATCTAATTTATTAAATATATCATCACACCATGGTACAACGGATCCTCGTGCATCTAACAGTACCATTAGGCTTTATCGTTACTACCCTCCGTTAAAGTCTACCTAAGCACGTAATACCTAACGCACTGAGCCAAAAACATATATATATATATAATCCATGACGCTTTGAACTCTGTTCTAATCCACAACGAATACATTGTACTGTAGTGCATTAATTTAATGGCTCTGTACTACCGTAATTACATATATAATAAAGTATTAATACCGACAGTAGGTAAAGAAGATCTTCCCGTTTGTCATTTCGCGAGGAGTCTAGGTAGACGAATAAATAAATAATTCAGAATGCATTCAGTGCCATTTCCTGCATCTCGTGTAGAACGTCAGCTCTGAATGATATCAGGCTGTTATTCACGCGAGTAGCTCACTCGTTTATTTGATTATCCTGTATCGCACGGAAAGACGTCCTTCTTCCTTGGGATCGGGTCAGCGCTCCGTTTCTTCTCTGTGCTACAGTCCATTCGTTACTGCATGAGATAGAGAACTAACATTTATTACTTTATGGCTCGCTCGGTATATCTTCACTTTTGCAGAGGAAACCCTCGTGTGTGCTTAGATATGGCTGTGTGGCTACCTACACGAAACTACGTGTGCACATATGTACGTACATGTGAAACAGAAAGATAACGACCCCTAGTGCATAAATCACCCTCTTCGGTTTCTCCCCCCGGAGATTTTCTTAGCAGCGCCAATTTACGGGGACTCTTGAATCGTACAAGAGGAAGAAAGGAGGCAAGGATCTTACATACCTTTAGTGGTAGGTAGCCATGCGATGCCAGACGCGTGATTCACCCATTACGTAGCATACGTTTGGGGGGTGTAAACGGAAGTGGTAGACGATTGAAAAAAAAAATATATATATAAATATAGATTTATGTAGTTGATTGAAATTTTGTTTTCTGACTGGTGTTTCTTTTTTGTAGCCTGATCCGAAGTGGGAATTTCCAAGATCAAGGCTAACGATAGAGCAGGTCTTGGGTGAGGGTGAATTTGGACGTGTTTTAAGAGCCAAGGCTATAAACATTGGCGACTGGTCTGGACCTACTACAGTCGCTGTCAAAACTCTTAAGGAAGGTGCCTGCGCTTCGGAACTTTCTGATCTCTTGTCGGAGTATCAACTGTTGAAGGAGGCGCAGCATCCCAATGTTATACGACTTTTGGGCGCGTGCACGTCGCCCGGTGGACCGGTTTATCTTATTATTGAATTTGCTGAATTTGGTTCGTTAAGGTGAACCTTTTATTTATTTCTTTTTGAATTGTAATTCATTCGTAACTTTGATTGACTTTTGGCGCACCTATGAAATTATTAGGAATTATTACCGGGGTGGAGAAAGATTTATCTCAGACAGGTGGTCGACAGTGAGACCACTATGCATGTAAATTCGTAGGGATCATTTCACTCGTGTAATATCCCAAGAATGCACCGCGTGTCATACAGTGCAAGCGTGCAGTGCATTCCTTCTGTCACGGCAGAATGCATCCTTAAAGGACAATGAACCCTCTGGACCATCTGTGAAATCTTCGTAATTACATTTTTCAGTCTTGACGACTTTTCTCGGTGAAAGGTGCGGTTTGTATTCGCACGATGACAGAAATTGCAGTGAGAACGTATATACTTGAACGATGCAATTTAGTGGTGCACTTTTTTTTAATAAAACGAAAATAGTGCGTTCTAGACACTACTGTTAAGATTTTTTTTATTTGTATTTATATTATTACTGAAATCGTCTTATTTCTGCGAATAGAAATTATTTGAGACGCAGTCGCCATCTGGAATCGGAAGGCAGAACACCGTGCTCGACGTCGTTGCTCTCTGCGTCGCCTTGCAATACACGCGAAGAGATTCAAGCCACGGAAATATCAGCAAATTATGGAATAACACCACGTGACATTCTCTCGTTTGCCTGGCAAATAAGCAAAGGGATGGCCTATCTCGCAGACATAAAGGTAAATCATTTCTTTCCTCAATTCAATTTCAGGTTATCCGTTATAATTGCATGAAATTGTCTACGCAATCTGATTGAAGCATAGTTCATGCTGTATTTACGAAAGCAATCGAAACCTTTAATTGATTAAGTAGACGGTATAATAATAATAATTAGCCTTACCAAATAATACTGTGGTTATAGCCAATTTGTTTGTAAATTACAAAATCTTTTTATCGCACAGTTGGTACACCGAGATCTGGCGGCAAGAAACGTACTTCTGGCAACTGGAAAAGTTTGCAAGATCTCGGATTTTGGATTAACGCGTGACGTGTACGAGGACGACGCCTACCTTAAGCGGAGCAAGGGACGAGGTAAAATTATGCAAATAAACAAAAATTTACGTATTAACCTTAATTCAGTATTTTGAGTATTATTCTGTGGAATCAAATTATTTCGATAACGACCAATCAAGTGCGTGTTAATGCCTATGAGTACAAAGACGCCGTTCTGCGAATGATTGATGATAAATTATAGATAACGTGGCGAGACTGAAGTTTACTGCAGGCATGCGATCAACACTCACTTTAACGAGCGTCCTCGGTCATGAATTCAAATGAGTTCATCGATTTTTGTTACAGTGCCGGTAAAGTGGATGGCGCCTGAATCCCTTGCGGATCACGTCTACACGAGCAAGTCAGACGTTTGGAGCTTTGGAGTACTTTTATGGGAATTGGTAACACTGGGAGCATCGCCGTACCCCGGAGTGGACGTTCACAATTTGTACAACTTGCTAAAGGCTGGTTACAGGATGGAGAAGCCGGCCAATTGTTCCCACCAACTGTACGTGTACCTATTTAGTATTGACCTATGACTTGAAATGTCGAAAAAATGAAAAATGTTTTTTTTATCATAGGTACAAATTGATGATCTCCTGCTGGCACGAGGAACCAGGAATGAGACCATCTTTCAAAGAACTCACCTGTCACTGGGAAAGGATGCTGGAGGATGGCGTTGAGTATCTGGACCTTAATCCTAGAACCGTTCACAATCAGGCGTATTTTGCATCTCTGCACGCATTGGACAGTCCTACGAGTAAGTGGCAAATAATATTTCTGAAAAGATATATTTTTTTTTGTTTAATAAATACTTATTGATTAAAGATTCAGGAAGCGACGACACGAGCTATGGGAATATCAATATCCTGAAAACTGATGCTGTCAACTACCTGAGAAAACCTTCGGCAGAACCAGTCAGGAAGTGTGACAAGATTGACAAACTCCATGCACTTTGGCAACAGCCAATAGCGTCCTTCCCAGAGGAACCACTGAAACCGCCATACGTTAACGAGCAACCAGCTAGTTTAAATGTTAATCACTACGAGAGTCCTATCAAACTGAGGAATCCCAGCGTGACCAGTGACAATGAAAATAATTTGAAGACACCGCCCAACGAGAGGCCACAGTCTTACATCGACATGGAGGGTAACAAGAAGCCAAAGGAACAAGATCTATTGTTGTTTAATAGCATTGACAAAAAAGTAGACAATGACGTAATGTCTAATGGAATTGCTATGTAAATCATAAGATACAAAAGGAGGGGAAAAACGCAGTATCGCTAGCAGAGAATCCTAGTCAATGACAGATGAAGAATATAATGTGATGTTCAGTGTGAACTTACCTTTACTAAGGTGGATGACGTTCACTTTGAATTTTTCTTCTCGATTACATGACTGTTTACATGATTCGTTTCTTCGCCGATATATGGACGATATTGAAATGTATTCTTGCATTCTTGCTTTCGAAGAAAATGTAGTCGCAATGGATTGCATGTGAATAGCGCATCCGCATCGATGCTATCGACATCTGATGAGTGTATGAAAATTTGGAAAACCTAATGAACAAATGTAACGAAAGAGATTTTTTATGACCAAAGAACGCGAATAGTTGCAATTTACTGTTGCGTGCGAATACCAAAAAAGGGAAAGGAAAATTGTTAGTCATATAAAATGAGGAAATACCTTATTCATATTTTTATGTATAAAATATCGTTATGTACTTAAGTAGTAAGATTAGCATGATAAAAAAAACATCATACTTGTCAGTCGTGTAGTGTAACGCTAAAAGCATTTAAGAATTATGCATTAGTTAGGTGTACAATTTTACTAAGAGCAAACTCATTTGAATTGTTATTATTTTCCAAATAAGTTTTCACTTATGTAGCGTGTGTGATCTGCTGTCACGGCGTTGGTGAAACAATTATTTCCGGTTTGCGTAACCATATCTGAAAAGGAAAGACTGCGTTTCCGTACCTTAAAAAATAATGTCTCGTCAAGTTTGTATTTATATGTATAAAATGAAACATTCCATTAGTCTGCTTATTTATTACGTCTAACTACGTATACCAATAGAGGATTGTACTATGAATTTTTTCTAACGTCGTTGCGCGACAACGCGAAATTATTTTATTGCTCTAGGCGACTATCGTATTGTATTTATATTTATGTATATCGGCAATCGAACTGCCTTACTATTACGCATTTCTCGTAAAGCAGATTCATTATACATACATCACTGATGTACATGTGCAATGGCTGAGAGAAGTTCACTTATTTATGTAAATGGGAAAGAATAATGTTTCTCTATATGAACTTATCTCAGCCATTGTTCCTATATCTTTATATGCTGTACATTGGCAGCGTACATCGCTTGTTCAGAAATAAACAGGTGAAAGCCTAATTTCTTCATTAAGTAATTGCATCATTCGAACCTGATGTATGAAATAGAAAGGCCAATACACATTTCAGAAGCTTGTATAGTTGTTACATTACCATCATTACCATCACAATTCCCTTAACTTATATATTTAGCAATGCTTTATTTGCAGAGTCCCGGAAATTACGCGAAGGAGTGTAGAATTTTTCCTCCTGTTCACAGTTATCGTAAGGTTCACTTTTCGTAAGTACCGACCGCTCCCGCCAGATGGCGCTGTTAAGAGGCTGGTCTAGTTCCGGACTCGGCCGCTAGGGGGCCTCGATTTTTTCCTC
>JARQTG010000083.1:694274-850413 GCA_030142615.1 Syrista parreyssii
CCTCATTTTGTTTTCATGCGAATTTAAGAAGTCTCGCAACATAACCTATAACTTCTCTATACACCGCGACTCCATTAGGGACCATTTGAATTCCATCGTCGTCCTGGTGAATGGAATTAGAATTCCTTTACTCACTTGAAATGCCTTCTGCAGTTATTACGAAGTACCACTTCGTGACTGTGTAAGTGAACGTAAAGTATCTGCACTTATAAATAAATATATATATATATATATATATATATATATATATGGACTTCTTCTGTACACAGTTGTAAAGCTGGAATCTAAGCCAAGGCTCGGCTTTCCTATCTCTGCTACGTGCACTAAAATATACGCTAAACGTATAAAGAAATAGAGAGAGAGTAAGCATATACTATACGTGTAACGTATAGTACGATTATATTCGCCGAACTGTAGTCTGTCCACGAGTACGATGTGGTTTTTTGACAGATCGAAAACAATGTAACTTCTAGCGAGCCACACGTGGCTCTTCTTTGAATTTTTTTTTAGAAAGTATTCATGTGTCTGGTTTCGCGCTGAATTATATTCTATTTTTCTTATTTCAGCGTATACTCGCAGATTTTTATATAAACCCACGTATCATTTGTTAAGGATTGTATTCTTCGCGAATTGCCAAAAAAACACATTGAACTCGTGGACCGACTGTACATTTGAGTTAGTCAATAATTCACCACGTACTATTCTCGTAGCGTCTACCATTCTTTCTTCTGTGCTCCATTGTGTCGCGTGAAAAAAAAAAAAATTATTATCGTACGACCCGAAGTTCGTCCGCTTTCCGAAAGTGGCGCTAGAGTCGACTCTCGGCCGGGTGGTCGTTTACGCTCGTGAAATCGGCCGAGTTACTCGTCTGACACTGACAACATTTCGAGGATGCCAGGTGCACGATATATATTCACCGAGTGATACAAGCTCAGTGTACGACATATTATAAATACCCCGTTACACGAGAGCAGATCGCGAGTAATCACAGCGTCCAACAACACTTACGAAACGTCAGTCCCCTTGTCCCCGGTGACAAACAGTCATTGTACCAAGATGGCGGATCTCGTGCATTCCTCGTACAATTTGAAATGTCTATGAACACTCGAACGCGGTTCGTAATTATTGGTAGAATAAAATCTTTTTCTTTGTCATTAACAAAGAAAACAACAGACTACAGACTCCATTATATCCGTACACCTGTTTTGCTTTGTGAATATGAAATATGTGGTATATGGACAACAAGGCCTTGGAGGTTATACATAAGGCAATTGAGATTTGCCCGGCGGTCTTCGAGAATGGTTATGTACATAATTTTATATATACTTATATACTATAGCTAATATGTATATATCCATTCTCGCGCTTGGTCAGTGCGCTTTTACAAATGGAGTTTTGTAAGAGGCTGACAGGTGTTTCGTTGCGTCACGAACCCGGCGATTTGTCGCTCGCGACTCCCTGTGTCCTTTGCGTATACAAAACCAACCGAGGCATGTATGTATATTATCGAGATACCAGAGAAAAGTTATGGCTCCGTCGGCTTCCTCCGTGGGATTTAAATCCCGAGCGGAGCGCATGCGCACGTGTGCACCACATACCTTTTCATACGTGTATATATATATATATATATATATCCACGTGCACGGCTATTTTTCAGGGAGAAGTCGAAGGTTTCCATGTTTAAAAAAAAATCCTTGCCCTTTCACGGCTACTGTTCACTTACTTGCTTATGCTCAAAGTGAGATAACGGTATATACACGCTATAGGTGACTACTGTATATAGATATGCAAGTAACGCGGATTCTTCGACCTTCTACAAATTCGTTCGATCCAATAATTCGGAATTGATAAATTCACCTGGGAATATGTAAATTTTTGTGTATTGGCAGGGGGGGTGAATGGAGGGGAAAAAAATGGAAATACCCTTAGAGGAAATCGATCATAATGTATGTATGATTAGATTCAAGGATACGTTATACATATATATATATGTTATGTAACAATGCTTGAAACCTGCTGTGCAATCACTGACCAATCTGTAGTAACTTTTTTTTATATATATTTTTTATTGAGAAATAATTTGTGAATCCCAACACCTGTCTCATGTTTTATTTTTTTTTAATTCGTGTTCCTTTTTTTTTTACATGGTTTGTATACGTGTAAAGACCATTGTCTATGTCCTTCCCATGGTGTTTGTTAAATCACCACCTTACGGCCTCTCTGTACTACGTACCTTGTAAATGTTAAAAATTGACAAATTACATCCCCCGCACAGTGGTTCCTGCTATCCAGAAGTCATTATATCCTCTGACACGATTAACCTTGACGGGGAGGCAGCGGGGTGGCGTTGTAAGAATTTTTATTTAATGTCGGCCTCGACTCTCGGGGATCTAGGGAATGTTAATACGTCTACCCCGTTATGCTAATTATTAATCGTCTGACCCCACGACTGCAGCGGCGTGGTTACAGCCTTATGGGGATATACAAATTAGAAATTCCATAATGCCAAAGGCGATGCTTGTACACGTTAAAGGTTTAGCTCGACCGAAGTTCTTGGGCCGTAAAGCTTGTCGCATTAAAAAAGAAAAAAGATACCTGGTAGCGACAGTGGTACCAACTGTCAAAGCCCGTAAAATTTCTTTGATAAAAAGAAAAATGTCTCTGAGACGAAAATCCCCTTTCGATGTTAAGCCACGTGGGTCTGTAAAACGTTTATCGAATATCTAGGGATTTTTTTTTTCTTCCGTATCACATGGGAAAATATCGTTTATTCTGCGTCGTACGTCCGTAACGTTGTCGACCCTGGTTACGTTAACATGCGACCTGCCGATACGCAGCAACGAGTCTCTGCGAATGAACTGCGTGAACGGTGAAAGTGTGCGAACTCTCGTGAAGAATTTAATACAAACACCAACCCGGGAGCAAAGGCATGGGATATCGTGGATGGTGTAACTATGGGAAATAGAACGAAATAGACGTTACAGTAAATTTAGACAACGCAGTTATACTGATATGCCAATACCCCATAGAACGTAATCTATTATTGCTATACTAATACATAGTGAAAATTATCGTATCGTAAAATGAGGCACGAAATTAATATCGAATTGTCTATTAATTATTTTGATAAAAAAAATGTAATGTCATTCAAACCATTGCCACGCCTGCGATAATGATAATTGCCGTGTAAGTAGACGCTACGAGTCATCCTGTACGACTTTCGCGTGTTGCCGATCCGCTCTCGCCTATGACACACTGTACGTGCATTGCGATGGACCTGAAGAGACACTTAACAAGTCGTATCTATACGTATTTCCATTTACCGTCTGTGATTCACCGTCGTAGGATGACATTTCATGGAATTGAAAGCATGGCGCGTTTACGTATAAAAACCATAGAGTAGAATTGCCCGTGAGTTCAGTCAAGATGTGACCGTCAATGCGAAATCCGTAGGACTAAGTTGGCATTGAAAAAGATAAGACGGGAATGCCGCGCGAAATATATTTATTTACGTTTATTTTTATCGAGTGAAAGTAGGCAGGTTGGCGTCGCGTAAGTTCGTGTATACGTAATAGAGATTCCCCTTAATGGCGATTGACGTTCTATTGGATTAATACAGTGACGTATTACGATACTCCTATAACGTTTTCAAGCTTGTTTGCCCGCTTGAAATTTTACCTTGGGAAACTACGCCACTAGTAAACATAACCTCTCCGGGCGCTGAGCATTCTGGGAAATGTTTGTCAAATACGTCGACATGTTTCACGACGACGGCTACGCGTCCGACACGCAGAACGTAGGTACATGGGACAATGTAAGCTGGACGGACTGTACAAGATTTTTTTATGTACATAGATACATATATATATATATCGTGCGAGATACGTGTGCATAACGACTGTATGTACATCCCTATGATAATTAACCAATGAATCAGCCATTCACGATGAAACAAGCCTACGAGTCAGTCAGTCAGATCAAGACAATATTACTCAGTCACGTATTCGAATATTAGCGCTCTTAACACCGAGCCGAGGATTCGACGGTTAAGAGTCACTTTTTTGACTCCGTTAGTACCTCGATAAAAACATTAGTCATTTTTCAACTGTTACTTTAGTAGCGTCTCTTTAATATTTTCGTTCCTTCAGCTTTTTCATATTTAACTTTTATCCCGACAGGTCCAAAGGCTCGCCGAGTACGAAAGGTACTTGGGACAGGAAGCGAGGAACGTGGTGGAAAACGGGAACGGCGGTATCGGCAGTGGCGCCGTATTGCAGCGAGGTCAACTCGAAGGCGATTTACATCGCATACAGGAACTATTCCCGGGTGACAATCTACGACTACACGAACGAGATGTTCTCACTACGGTATGTCAATGCTCTCTGTAGGTTAACCTCAAAACATGTCAGTCTGTCATAATCTCAAAAGAATCGAGCGAAAGTTTCCTGCCAATTTCCGATTGCGCGTTACCAGCGCAAGTCGATTTTAAAATAAAGTAACGAGTAGAGAAAAATCGTTGGTAGACGTTCAGCATTGTCGACGCGATACGCGTAGGCCTGCGTGTTAAAGCGATTAGCATATTGGGCGTGCGGCTGCTATTGTCAAGAGCAAGGTTTACGAACCATTAGAAAGATTAGTTGGCACATTTGGCCTCTTGTTACTATATCGTACAAGCATAGTACAGTATATCGTACAAAGAGTCTGCACGTTTCAAAAAGTACTGTCTACTGATTGCCACGGCAATATACATACAGGTATAGCCAACCTATACTCACTGTATATACATATATATATATGAACACTATATACAAAGGGTTTCATAATGGCTGAAGACTCCAGAGGATGTTGGGACATATTGAGGGTACGCAATAGGTTGGGCATTATCGTTGCTCGGTTATGCTAATCAGGTTATTGTCATACGATTTCGATTCTCAAAACGCGTAGCTCCCACACGGTATTTTTTTTTTCCTTTCTCCTTAACCCTTCCTTGTGTGACTGATCCATCTATTTTTTTTTTACTCCACTCAAATCCTGCCAGTTCCTTGACAATTGTGGGTACGAAAATACGTACGTTGGGGAATCTTCGAAAGACGTACAAGTTCATTAGTTTTAGTTGACGCCATTTTGACTTGAGCTTGACACATGAAATTCGTTATTTTTCTTAAAATGGGCGTAAGGGTAGAAAAAAATGTATGAGCATTCCGGTAGCCAATGGCTTATACGTGGTTGCTGGTGGATATTTTTTATACGCGCTCGTAGTACTTGGATATTATATTGTTCAGGTTTTAGGTATCCCGTGGCGCGCGACTAATAACACCGAGGAGCCTGAGATTCACGCAAACAGAACTATTAGTGTATGTTTCAATTTCATGGAAATATCAGTGGCTTTTCATGCGTTTCTCGGTAGCGTCTGGTGCCAATGGCCGAGGATTTGAATGTAGATAGCGATGGTGTAGAAAACGTAAATTCGCAATGTACTGGCGACAATTATGTACTGAACTGACTGTGAAACGTTTGTGGAGGCGACATGGGAAGTTTATTGTATTTGTTCATCAGGCATGACTATTGTGCCTGATGGTATAGCGTTGATTGGAAAAATTTCTTGGTACACTTTGTTATGTTTTGTTTCTTTGTTTCTCCCTTAAGAGGCGTAAGAGCGAAAGGTCCCTGACTCCTTGACAGATGACAAGGCGGTTGGATGACGTTGAAGGATTATTTTTTTTTTAATTTTCAGAAAATGAAGAGTCTGATACGCAAGAGGAGTGGCGGTAATCCTGGAAGGCTGACCAGAGTACTTTCGCAGAAATCACTGAACGCTACCAGCAACGGACCAGCACCAAAATCACCGCCGAGGACCTTCTTGCTGGAGACACCAGTACAGTTTACCACGGTGAGAGACGACATTGGAGAATTAAAATTGCATCAGGACTGATCGCCAGGTCCTGGAAGTTAGGAAAATAATTATGGGGCAATGTGTACTATTTTGCGTTATATTGTTCAGGGTATGCAGTCTCAGGAGAGGCACCTCTTCCTCTTCTCGGATCTGCTGCTGATCGCGAAAGCTCGCAGCAGCGGTAATTTCAAGCTGAAACAGTCGGTAAGGATGAGCGAGCTTTGGCTGACTGCCGGTCACATAGAGGACGTCGCTGAAACAAACAAGTCTCAGGAAACCAGCTTCGTCCTCGGCTGGCCAACCACGAACGTCGTTGCCACCTTTATGTGAGTATCGTATTGCAACGTGCGAGTAATTAATTTAGAGCCTCTCGAGTAGAGTTGTAACCAGTGTCTGTACTTGCGTACGTAGGGTACGCTTGGGTACTTGAGTCGCCATGATGAAATTCTGAGAATGTCTCCTTCCATGATTTCCAGGACTGCCGCGGCGCGAGATCTCTGGTGGGGTCGACTCACCGAGCTCGTACGAGAGGAGAGTATGAAGGAGCCACCAGACACGAACATTCAGGTCGTGTATCACGACAACGACACGAATACGGAATACGTAAGTACTTGTAGCGATGGTACGGTGCGTCGCGACGACGCAATTTTCCTGCAGTCGATGAAGACGCAGTAGAATGCTATATGGATGCCCTCTTGATGCGATGTTACAGTGCAAGACTATCGTGGTGGGACCGGAAATGACAGCTGCCGCCTGCGTCAATCTGGCTACAAGACTGTTGGATCTTCAGGGTCCGTTTCAACTGTGGGCTAGGACGTCGTCCGAGGAAGCGCCTTATCCTCTGATTGGTCATGAGAGACCGTTCGCCATAAAACTCTCTAACCTGAGACATACTATATCTGCGGAGGAGGGTTTTGACCTGGAACATTGTAACAAGAGTGGCCATGACAATTGCCACTTTGTCCTCAGGCCAGTTCTCAAGTCTCCTGTCAAGAAGAACAAGTCGAAGATCACTGGTTTGCTCAGGAGATCGTTATCCCTCAATCCCAGCATCTTTGGCGTTAATCTTTCAAGATTGGATGAGAATGGATTGCCAAAGCCTGTACTCGTTATGCTGCAACAGCTCTTTGCCAAGGGGCCCTTCACTCAGGGTATATTCAGGAAATCGGCTAATGTCAGGATCGTCCGGGAACTCAGGGATCAAATAGAATCCACTGGTGATCCTAGTTGTCTAGAGGATGCACCAATCATTGCAGTGGCAGCACTGCTCAAGGACTTTCTAAGATCATTGCCAGATCCTTTACTAACGTCCCATCTATTCCCACTCTGGATGGCAAGTCTGGACGCAGCCAATTCTGTACAAACGATCAAGAAGTAAGGACATGTTTTGATTGCATGAAATTGTCAAACACTTGTCAATTTTTTTTTTATACTAATTAAACAATATGCTTGTCTGATTTCAGCATCCTTGATCGACTACCCAAGGCAAACTATACTCTACTCTCGCATCTGATATGCGTGTTGCATCACATAGCCAGGAGATCAAAGCACAATTTAATGTGCGCTACCAATTTGGGGGTCTGCTGTGGTCCCAGTTTACTCTGGTCCCAAAATCCATCTGTTAATCAAAGCCGAGCCATACCTGCCTTGACGGAAATGCTCATTCGCCATTGCGAGACCCTCTTTGGCGAAGGCGTCACTCAGCTTCTTGGTGAAGAACGTAGTGACAGCGGTGCCGAGGAGAGTACAGACAGCCTACACTGTGAGTATAGAAATCGTCATAATGAATATTGACAGTCCAGATATCTTCATAAAGGTTTAACGTTGTCATTTCTTTCTTCCTCTTTGCATTGTTACAGCAGGTGGGCTTTCATTGGACAGCCTCGATCTGACGGAACCACCACGCAAGGATCACATGTCCTTGTCACGTGACTCAGGTCTAACCTTATCCGATGGTCAATTATTTATCCCCGAATCGCCAGTCGGCTCAGAGGATTCCGCCGTGAACGCATCATCCTCCAGCTTTGACAAGTCATTGGCAAAGGAGGAAAAGTCCAACAGCAAATCCTACGTCAGGGTCTATGGAGGATGGGAGGAGAGAATAAACTCTTATACAGCAGGAAATCATCAGAATGGCCTGGAGCACGGTTTCCGGGAGGAGAAGAGTTCATCAGCGGGGTATCCAAATCCTAATTTTCAACGTCAAGACTGGCTCAGGGCGCAGCTTAAGAGGACGCCAAGGACGAAGCTGGAGGAACAGGAACATCGTAGTAAGGATCGTTTTGACGACAAGGATCTTTACGCCAGAGAGTACTTACGTCAGGATTCTATGAAAGAGAACGTAGAGAATTGTAAGGACGTCTACAGCTCCCAGATGGATGTTTCCCGTGAGTTAAGAACCGAATACGACAGATCCTCGCAGCAGGATAACTGTACAGAACGTGTATCCATACATGATTCTGAACAAGACTCCAGTGGCGATTCTCCAATGTCTAGCAAGCGATATGACTTCAAAAAAGATCGTTTTGGAGAGTTCAAGAAAGTCAAGTCCGAAATATACGTTAGTCGTGATTCGCCCATCTCTCAAAATGGTAGTTACTCCGGTAGTGATCTGTACGAGTTCAAGAAGGTCAAGAGCGAGATGTACGTAAACAAGGAAATCCGCAGTGAACGCTATGATTATGAAAAGACGGAGAACAACATCTATGGAAATCGAGAGACTACTGCTGACATCTATACATCACGTGATAGAAATGATCTGTACTCCTTCAAACAGGCTGAGGCCATAGACGTCTACGGGGATGACGACGAAGACGTCGAACAAACATGGCCGGATACACCACCTCCATTACCACCAAGGTTAAAGCATTTACCACCCGTTCACATGAGTCTAGAAGAGCGACACAAGGTCGCTGGTAGGTCCAGGTCACTTCCATCGCCACCACCTTATCGTCCACCGCCTCAACCTCGGGCACCAATTACTACCAGACATCTTGGATATCCTAGATCGATCGTTGACGATGAGAGTTACGTCTGAATGAACTCTCACCGGTTCACAGCAGACATTTTTTTTCAAAATCAAAGAAGTCGAGTCACATCTAGATGCGCCTGCGATAGTTCACAGGGCAACAGAACCTCGTGATCTCGTTGTGACTGAACCTAGTCGAAACAAAAAAATGAATAACTGTTTACGCTCTCGGAGAGCGTCGGAATGCGAGAGTGTGAGAGAGTGAGAGAAAGTGCGTCTCTTTTCTTCTAATTTTTTTTATTGTCTTTCTTTTTTTCTCTTTGGACGAGTCGTCGTCACGATTTGACGCGGGCGATCTAAGTGCATTTTAGATTTTAAAGGAACAATGTCTGGGGGATACGCGACAACAAAAAAATAGAACGAATTACGAGTACTTGAAAAAAAAAAAGATAAATTTTCGAAATATAACGAGCGCGACGCTGGGCGCGACTATGTGAAATTCGTAATGATGAATAATCACTCTTTGGGTGTTATTGTTCAGTGATCCAGGGTGCTTCCAGCCTTAATTAATAGGTCATTAGATATTTCCCATAGAGAGAGACAATAAGAGTAAGGATTAGACATTTTAGAAAACATTGACAAGACTCAAAATCGAGAACTATTATAGTAATATCTATTCGTTGCGAGTTCATTGTTTTAAATGAGATAAATATTGTATAAAAAATTTTTTAAGTCTCACAGGACGTTACCATTCGCGAGATGTAATCGACGAGGTAAATAAAAACCAAAATGGCCGCGAATCTCATAAAACAGATTAAAAACATGTCAACGCACAATTTTTGAAAAGCCAGCCTCAAACTGATCTTGTACAATGTATATTTCTTTCACGAAAAAGGCAAAAAGCGACTGTCTCATATGTAATGAAAATTATAAATGCTACCCTACACCCCTCGCCGCCATCATCACCCACTCCTTTTTTTTTCATTGCAATTTTAAGCGCCGCGTGTCAATTAAGAAAATTAAGGGATCAAATCAGCGATCAGGTCTCTCGCGAGTAACGAACATGACACTAATTCTTACCTAATAGGTATAACATAATTTATAGGCGTAACACATTGAATAAATAGAAGAAGAAACAGGAAGGAGCTTCGTGCGCGATCGGAGCTAATCATTGTGCGATTATCCTATGGAGTTAATATGGCGAATAGATGATGCCCGCAATGAGGCAGATAGTTTTCCTTTTCATTTCTCTTGTAAATATAAAATATACGTGTAAACTTTTATATCGCTGAGAACTTACAAAAATATAAAATACATATTACGCAATGCCACTAAAATATGTACACTTATCTAAGTTATACGACATACTATCAAAGTTAAAATATATTTCGTATTTTATACAGCCCAATCGATTATCATATTTATTCTTTATCCTTGAAGTTGATCCATTTGACAATTTTTTTTCCGCTACTATACCACACAACATTCGCATGTCTTCACGCGATACTAATCAATCTGATGAGGTTATGATACTAACAAGGTCTGCATTTACGATGAGAAAATCGATGAACCATGCAATTCGCAGAATTTGCTAGTCTACAGTTGGATCGTCCACTTACCAACGAGCTAAGAGTATTTAAAAATGAAATATTTCAACGGTATATCATTCTCTTCGGTTAACACTTATGGTTACTCCAGACAGAGGAGCAGTTGAAGAAACATACCTTAGATTCCCATTTCGAGCAGAAGCCAATAGAAAGAGCTTTGCACCTCTTATCGTGAGTATATATTTTAAAAAGACATTTAAAAATCTGTAAATATTTAAGATTAGTACAATTTTGAAAGCTTCCTGCCATTAAAATTCCATCCTAATGCTTGTACCAGATAATATCAACGTGTCCTATTTACATACGAAAATTATGCAAGTAATTATCATTACGTATCTCATAACGCATCCTTGCTTTTAAGGCTACCCTGTACATTGCACAGGTAGGCGGTCATACGGAAGTAGTGGGGATGATTCGGAAGCGTTCGGCAATGTTCGGTAAGGATCGTTTATTCCGTAAAGCCAGATAATATAGACCCCGGCTCAGTTGTCATCCGAACGTCGTCGTGTTAGTTTTAATGCGTCACGAGTGCATCTCGTACGAGAATGCATTATTGCATGCCAGTGTCGTCTGCGCGTATCTAATTGCTGATAATTTAAACGCGAGATCGATGAATAAAATGTGTGTACGAAATGTGGCAAGAGGGAGGTGAAGCCCCGTGCGAGTCAGCGGCCGATACGTGAGTAATGTGCATTCTTGTTTTATCTCAGTTTTAATGTAAGACGGTGGCTGCAATCGATGAATATCTTGTGCCCGTTTCCTCATTCGTTTCTCTTGGTATTTATACATAACGTACGAGATGCCAGTATGTATCTCTACCCGTTTGCCATCCGTTGGAGGATCCTAAAAATACATACGACTCTATGCATGTGTGTCTTTCTCTTTATCTTTTTCTCTCCCCATCGTCGCGTCCGCTGCAACCCTAATTATATGCTTTAAAGCCTCGTTTCGTTTGAATGTTCAGCAGCGCTAGAAATTACTTGCGCTTCACAGTTTATATTAATGGATTTTTCATTGGAAATTATTTATTTAAAATGACAATTTGTATTGTTCGATTTCATAAATCTTTCTTGTTTTCATGACAGTTATTATTTGAATTAGCAGGGCATTTTTATGATTGTAATCATTTTTATGATTTTATATAGGGTGTGTGTTTTGTATGTTATTGTTTGTGATGAAAATTTATAATTGAAATTTGTTAGTTTTGCCTTATACTAAGGATGTCTGACTTAGTAGGACTTGTCATTTAGAATGTACATTATTTGGCAGCTGTGAATTCTTTAAAGAGTGAATTCAAAGGCCTGCTGCACTGTCTCATTGGAATATTTATGAATGATGCTGCAGCATGAATGTAGAGGAATAATAAAATAGCTGTAACTCTTTTACTACTTGTCATTGCTATTGTTGCATTTATTTATTGTCAGGTATTTTCCCCTTCATTGTTCTCCTGGCATCGATTGATTTATAGACAATGTTAGCAATATGATTTGTAACTTGGGATGTGTTACAAAAGTTTTATTAATTATAATAGAAAGAATAGAAACTAAGCTGTGGTATTATGGACTCTTTACAATACAACATGTATCTGATTTTTAAGATTATCTTTTTGTATATTCTATCTATGTAATTACTTGTATATTTTAAACAAGATTTTTAAATGCATCTTTTTACTATACCAAATTTATATCTTATTGTTCTATCAGTAAACATACACCTCCTCCTTTAATTTGCCTAATGAAACTAACAGTACTGACGACCCACTAACCAGTCCCATTGTTCTGTCACCAAATACAGTGATGCAACACCTATAAGAGTAGGATATACTTCTCAGTACACTCTACTAGCAAGTATGTCATTAAATGGGTTTAAGTGAATATTCTCTAAATATATTCATAGTCTTGACTATTTCATTATATTCTTCTCAGCTAAATTACACTGTTTTAGCACAAGCAAAGAGCATTGGATAATCATTCTATACAATTGCATTTGCAATTGAATTAAGTTGGCATCAACGTTATGCAATCATACTATTGTCATTTAACTGATTTATGTTGCAAATCACCTTTGAAATTATAGACTGCTGTCTACTCATACTTTATAGTACTCTTACATCCTTATTCATTTACGTATCTGTTCTTCCGAGTCAAAGAATGTATATAGTAGTCAAAGCTATTATTAAAATTATATGTGAGCAATACAAATGCCAACAGTCACATTGATTTAGACTTCAGTGTCTGGTATCAGTAGGGAAATATAACTTTGCAGAAAGGGTGACGATATCCAAAAACTGAGTGTGATACAGACGCTGCCAAGCCTCTTGGCTGGAGACGCACAGACATGTATAACAAGAGTGATACCGAAGATGCAGCAAACTCTGCCTACAGCCTCCACAGAATTTCACATGGCTGCTTCTTCTACTTTCAAAACAATTCTGGAACAAAGGCTGGTCAACTATGCCACCTTTACGCAGACATTCCTGCAAAGCATCTTAAACTCACTGGACAGCCGCGATCCAAGTAAGTTGATATTAAATTCATGACCTTGGACTTCTGATATTAGATCATATCCAATCATTATGTACACGTGTAATTGTAGTTGTAGCTCACGCATGGTTGGAGACCTTACTGGATGTAATCGAATTACTTCCTACGGATGTAATAAGACTGGAGGTACGTACAATAGAAGTAAATTAATCTACTGTCACTAATTGATTCTTAATAACAAAATCAATGAAAAAAACTGTCATTTAATATTCTTGAAAAGCAAGAAATAAAGTCATTTCATTGTAAAATCTGAAAATTTATCGAAACATGAGTACAATACCTGCTTAATATACAGTAGATTAGAAACCGATTACTCTGCACGCATTCTAATAAGGTAAGCGTGTTTGCATACAAATGCACATATCAGTACAGTGCAGTTTATATGGCACATAAAATTATACATTGAATAAGATAGACGTAGTTTGCCATTCGTGATACATGTTTAATTATTAATAAAAAATCTTGCAGATCCTTCCCATGACCATAAACAAAGGGCAGTTATCGCAGCCTATCCACTCCAGGATAACCTGCTGCAAGCTGGTGGGGAAAATTTGCACACGATTTGATGCTGTCTTGTGAGTATGCATTTTTGAAGTCATTTAAATCATTTCTTGGAATCCAAAAATCATGTTACAAAGATATCCCCAGGAATGATTAAAGGAGAAACGAATTTTTCACCAACAATAACACCCATTGAAAATTCGCTGATTCATCTGAAAATAATTACCACTCATTTACGGACTTTAATGACGCACCGCAAATGAAAATTTATGAAATTCTCTACTTTACAATGATCCTAGAGCTCCTGCCATTGTCAAGTTATTAATACTTTCACGAGATGACTATGCTTCTTTTTTATTTCTACACAGCAACATGACTTTTCTCGACATTTGTCCTATAACTTTCTACTCTGTTTTCCTTGCACCTGCATCCTTATTATCTGTCATGACTTTAGTCATTCTATCGTATTATCTATAGTCATTGGACCATCTTTATATCCTTGTGAAAATTATATAAACACGGTGTCCTCGTTAAATAAAACTAACGGTATCTTCAATAGGATTAAGAAGGAAGTACTGCCAACGGTACACTCGCTCTGTCAGGATGTGAACAGCGAAGTTCGAGCTTGCATCTGCTCACAGCTGCGTTACGTGGCTGAGGGTCTTGGTGCAGAATCAGTGAAGCCGGCGCTGCTACCATCTTTAGTGGAATTGGCAAGCGACGAGGAGAGCAACGTAAGGCGTGCAGCTGTTCAGACAATAGTACACTTGCTGCCTCAATTTCAACAGGGTAAAGTTCACGCCATTTTACACCAACCACAAGTTAACGAGTACAAATGAAAGATGATTTCTTTATACTTCGTCGCAGAATCCCTGACTGTTTGACACTTGCAGATGTTATAAAGACGGCGATTGCGCCTCTGATAAAAAAGCTGTGCGAAAGTGCCCTTAAGACGGACGACAATGTCATCTGTATCATTGCCCAAGAGTTTGGAAAACTCGCACTTGGCTTGGAAAGTACGTTTCTTAGTTTTATCTCCAAGATATCCGAAGTACTTTCTCATGGTGACTTCTGTGTCCTATGGTTCGCTCGGTAATGACATTTCTTTTTACTTTTGACTTCCAGATTGCTTGACCGCGTCTGAGAAAAGTTGGATCGTCAAGTATTTCCAACAACTCGCACAGATGGGTGTACCATCTATGAAGAAAGAGAATCCGAAGCAGGACTTTTCTTTCGTGAGTATATACCTCAAAAATTAAATAGCGAGTGTGTATGGTATGATAAAAAAGAAGGCGGAAGGGCGTTAAGTAAACTGCGGTAAGGAGGAACCCAAGTTTAAATAAAGTATGGGGAAGAGTGTATTTAGGATTTTCAAAGACGCTGTAACTCAAGCACCGCGTGCGTCGTGTCGCAATGATATTCCTCTTTTTTCTTCTTTATTTATCTTAAAAATAGAAGTAGGTTTCCAGGTCTACGGAATACGGGCTACAGAGTGCACGTGTCTGGGATTGATTGTTTTCGTTGGTTTAAATTCTCTTATTTTTTTTTTAATTCAGTAGCATCCATTGCTTAGTGTCATTTATCTTTCTTACCTATGCCTACATCATTCAGAATCAGCTGATCACGTCCTACCTGAAATGCTGGAGGAATTTCAATCTCTTCTCTTTTGTTTCAGACAAGCAATAATCCCACTGTTAACGAAAGGTATGTAGAATGCCGTAGGCATTGTGCTTTTAACATTCCTGCCATGTTTCTCTTTTTAAACACGGCCACCGAAGACGTTAGTGTATTGCTACCGACATTTAATGATTTGGCTGGCGATACGTATTACATGGTCCGCAGGACAATAGCATGTGGAATTCACGAGGTGAGTTTTGAATTCTTTACGATATATTGAAGCTATTCAAGAAAAATATTTTGTACAAATTTCTTTGTTTTTCCAGGTGGCAAAAGCATTGGGTCAAGACAATGGTCTTATCAATGCAGATCTTATGAAATTATTGAAAGATGATTCTGAGGAAGTTCTACAAGGTCTCATACCGTATTTGGCTAAAACATTAGAGCTTCTGGTACAAAGTCAAGTTATTGGGACTGATCAGATTGTGAGTCTTAAAGAAAATTGTGATTGATGAATGAAGTATAATTGTTTGTCTCATGGACTATGTTATTAATCATAAATTATACGATAGGATTCTACTGTAATGGAACTGGGAAGATCATTGCTGAAGTGCGAATCTGAAATTGCAAGGACTAACAATTGGAGGTTATCGGAGCTGATGTTAAATCAATTGGAAATATTGCCCAAGTGTTTCCCTAGTGATTTTATTTATACGTACTTCGTGCCTGTTGCTTTGAACAGGGCAGTGAACGCAGTGAGTTTTATGCATTGAATATTTTGTGGTATCCATTGAAGTTGTAATAACACACTAGCTGAAATTGTTTTTAATAGATTAATTATTATTCTTTGTTTAGAGACCCATACCTGTTCGACTGGCTGCGAGCAGAACACTTCTTTTTTATCTGAGATATAATCTTAAAGCCATGCAACGTGTAGAGCTGCGTAATAAAATTTACATGGATCTGGCCCATAGTAAAAGTTGTTACGTCAGGATGATCTTCATCAGAATGATGATCGAAGCTCTTGTAATATTCTCATCGGTTTACTTCAAGGAGCATTTTTATAATGTTCTGCTTGCTCTTACCGAAGACCCTGTGGCTAACATACGACTGAAAGTTGTACAGCAGTTGCCAGTTTTAAAGGGTCTCTTGAGACTACCATCTGATAAAAAATTGTTGAGCACCTTAGAGGGAAACGTGCGGTCTTTGATGAATAATGAAAAAGACAGAGACGTGGTTGCCATGTTAACTAACGTCATTCACAAACTAGATGGGATAGACGTGAAGCATGAGGGACAAACCGTAAGTTAATACAGAATTTGTATGATTTACTATTATTGTTATTATGAAAATATACATTCATCAGGTTACTACTAAACTGTCAAAGCAAGAGAATGAAGATTTAAAGAAGTTGGAGGAAGAGAAAAAATTGGCTGCAATTAATCCTGGAAAGTCGACAGGTACGACTATTGCTCATCTAACCGGAAATATCGGAACTGGAATTCATGGAAAAAAACAAACTGGAACCACATCGAAACTCAGTTAGTATTTTACTGAATTTATATATAATTTCATTTATTGATCCATGAAAAATTTTTACATTTTTATTTCTTACTTTACAGTTAATTCTACCCGAGGAAGCGTGGGCGAGATAATGAACAGTAAGACAGCCAGACAGAATAATACTCTTAATATGTCGGATTCACCGTCCAAGTCATTGTGAGTAAAATTATGATTCATATATCTGGAAAGTGTCCAGTGACGTTTAAATTATGTATCACGTATGTCCATTGTTAACGGACAGTATTGATTTTGCATTGTTTCCTATTCAAGATCCCAACAACCTATGGCTAAAGGTAGACAGTCCACCGGTCCGATTGGTATGAACGATTCCCAGAGCAAATCGACGAGCATTAAACGTAAGCTTTGTTCTTTTGTATTTCTATTGACAGTAACGCGCCGCACCTTGTCCTCAGGTGAATGCATTACGATTACTCATACGCGTGACGTTGCACTGTTTTACAGAAGGACAAACAGCACCCAGACAAATGACAGATATATCCAAAGCAAGGTAAGAAATCTAATCGCTGTTATTATTAATTGGTGGAGAGGGGGAGAGGAAGTTGCCTCGCTAAATACTATAGTATAATTTATATTCAATCTGGTTAGCGCAAAAGAATTACTAGGTGCGCCTACCATCCCAGTAAATTTAATAAATTCTCTAACTAATATCATTAAATACTAATGAACAATACTAAAAGTTCTATATACTAGTATCCGTATGCTTCTAGTACATCTAGCAACAACTTAACATCAAGTTGGGCGCGACTAGCATCTAACAGCATGCTACTAACCCACCCCTGGGAGAAAATCGGTCATTCGAACTCTAACTATAGTGTAAGCTCAATGAGTACAGTCAGCGAAGCTTCGTGCCATGACTATGCTGGGCAAAAAGTACAATGTGACTGTTGCAACCTGGCTGAGCACATCTTTCAGAACAGACTTGGAATGCCAAGTACTGCAGAGCAGGAATATGCGTGCTGCGCTTGCGCGAGCTCAGCGTATGAGTGCTCAAGAGCCAGCAGTAATACGTGGCCACAAAAACACGATCACAGTCCCACTCCTGACTTCACCAAGTCCTTTCTTCTAACGCACCTTAAGAAGGACAGGCACGAGTTCCTGCAGAACTTTTTACTAACACGGGAAGGCTTCGGCAACAAGGCACCAGGCTTGGCAGCCATTCGGGCCATGACGGACGCCATTAGTGACAGAGATGACTATACGGCTCATTACAATTCTTGTTGGGCTTTTAGCTCCATGCCTGAGATACCAGTCACGCTGCTGGATGACGAATTTCTCGTGGACGCTGGGATCAGGATTCCTGCGCAGTTATCATCCTCGCAGAGTACCTCCAAGATACCTAATCTTCAGGATATTATATATCGCAATCGACGGGAAGGTAGTGTCGATCGATCACGACGAAATAGTGTCAATTTTGAGAAGTTGAAGACCAAGAGACACTCTGCTGAGTATGAAGATTGCATGAAGCCAAGATCCAGTTGCATGGACCAGCAGATGAAGAGTAGCAGGAACTCTGTGGACTTTGAAGACACCCTGAGGTCATCAAGATCGTTCAAGGGGAAGCTAGAGGAACAACAGTATTCTAAGGATGACAGCAAGACCAAGAGGTATTCTGGATCTCAAGCAAGGACCAGGTTTGGATATGAACCTAGTCAGGGTAGGGTATTCGATGACAAGTGTAAAAGAAATTCTTTGATCCTTGACAAGGATAAAGCTAAGGTATCCCAGGGCAAACCAACTCTGGACAGAACGAAAAGGCATTCTGGTAATTTTTGGAAGTTACCTGAATCCAAGGATCCTAAGCAGAAGTTTAAGCGGCACAGTGTCGAGGTCACGGATTACAATCCTATCGAGAGGAATAATAGGACTCTTAGGAGATTTTCTACTCTCGACGTCAATCACAATCAAGGATCTAGTAAGATTCCTTTGAGAAGCTGCATCGTTACTGGTAGTAGGACTGCTCCTGTTACTAGGGCCTCAAGTCCCATTAGATCGGTACAACAATTCTCTTTCAGTAGAGACACTAGGGAGGATATACAAACGTCTTCAAGGGACACGCGGTTCCTATCTAGATTCAGCTCGAGCGACGAGGAGGTTGACAAGCTCTGCCAAAAGTTTATTCACTGTCAAACCGCGCGTTGCAGCAGGGCCTCAAGCCCCAGAAGCAGGGATAGTCGATTGCCTGTAAGACTGCAGAGAAAGAAATTATAAAATTCTTTCAATCTCACCAATGACAAATAACGATCTCGGGACGGCGTTTAGGAATTCTCATTATTATTTATAACAGACCTCTAGTATTTCTCAAAAGATATTTAACCGTGCAATCGCACGACCGTCTACAACTTTCGGCACAGGACAGATACGATTTTCGCGAGTTCACATATCATCGATTATTTGACAAAGTGAAATGAAGCTATGAGAACAAAAAAAACAACAGGGTATTCTCGCGCAATAACACAATTAATTACGTACACTGACGTTTACTTAGATTCACATTGACTCCATTAACGTGCATCTAATAATTTGCCATTTACTGAATTGCACCGATCTCTTTGAAACAATACATAACGTTGTAGTCTAATTCAAGTGAACGGTGGCGCCCCTAGCGGCAGTCGAGAGAGGAGCAACTGTCAGTCTTGACAACGCAAAGTTAAAAGCCGTGCGGTCTCGTAGAATAATAAATATAAAAATTATCCATAGCCAGTGTACAACGTTATTAGCTAAATATCAGTAATATCGAACTGACCGTGAAGTCAAGACTATAATTAATTAGCAGCATCTGTCACAAAATATTCATAACGAACAAATAGGCAGATGAAACTTATGTCTTTGAAGCGAAGAACAAAGCAGTCCCGCGACAACACGTAGTAAGCACAGTATTGGATCGTAGCTTAGTATTTAGAACCTAGTCCTCTGTGTATATAGAATACAAATGAAAAAGAAGAAAGAGGAAAGCGAGGCAACAGAAGAGCATTGGAAAGGCAGCCTTTAATTTTCACAGTGTTAAAAATAATTAATTTCTTCCTTGTCAATTGCAGTAACATTAGCGATGCGCATAGACGTGCCAAAGGCGCGTTCACATATTGATGCAACATAACCTGATCTAATTGCAAGGCGATGCACCAAATGTCTGATTACTAATTTTTAACAGACTCATGTAATCTGCAAATTTTCTTCTGTTCCCACGTTGCATTCGAAGCGTCGCCCTATTGTAAGATTAAGTGAACAAGATCAGTTGTTAGTATTCGTTAATAGTCCACACGTACCAATCTGATGGTAGCATTTCTAATGGACCGAGGACACCGCCAGGATCTATTATTAGAAGAGAAAGGGAGAAAGGAGCAGTCTCAAAATTAGACTAGAAACCAGACCGTACTGTTATTGTTAGTCGAGAATTAATTATAAATAATTTATTCTTACCTGCCAAGAAGACGCAAGGCGGTCTGTCATTGACAAGATGAAGAATGACTAGGATCACGAGACTTTAATAAAGAAAAAAAAGAGAGAAAGAAAGAAATCTAACAACTACATCCATTAGATTCGCCAATTACGAACTCCAGTAATATTCATCAGGATCGATAAACCAGTTACAAAGCCAAAGAGCTCTTTTTAAATGTCCCGCGAATTATTGTACAAAAGCTTGCAGGCAGTAGCGTCGATTTCAATGCCTTGTATCATATATTTTAATAAGCCTCTATTACTGCAAGTGCCATTAGATTAAACGCGCGAGGAGGAAAGAAAAAAGAGATGTAAAAATAAAAAGGCTAACAAGAACGTGAAAGTTCTTTGGCGACAAAAAAAAATATCATACGACAAAAACGCTAAAACCTCTCTCACACATAGTAAATAGGTACAAAGGGATATCTGTACAAAAATCAAAAAAAAAATATATATGGCGTCACGACTATTACTAAGGACGAACAAACGAATCTTTGCGTGTTAATTCTGTTTATTTCTTGAGTCCACAAAACTTTGGGAATCTATTCGACACATTGATGAGTTTACAAGATATTATTTATCGAGAGCGAAAATCTCCAATGTTCGATTCGTTAATAGGTCTATTATATACATATTTGAATATGTATATATGTATACACGTATATGTAACACTTATGGCCATCGCAGACCCAGCATACACACTATAGAGATCTTATGTATGGAAAACGAAGCTCTACTTAACCCAACCTAACCTATAACCAACTCGTCGCTATCTTTAAGTATTATGAGATCTAATTATATTTACTTACAAAATAGCTCTATCTTTCTCTTTCCCGTGTCTGTAGACACTCAATTCTCGACCCACGTCCGAAAGCGATGACTCTTGTTGAGGATTTAGATCCGTCTAACCTACAAATGTTGTCGTTTGCTCGCAGTCGATTAAACGTTACCCGCGTAACACGGCGAACTTGACTTGTAGGTGTGAACGAGATGAAAGGAAATAAGAGAAACGTAGTAACACCAGCAGATTACCGTTAGTGTAGACACTAGTCATATACGTTTGCGTTTCACGTTACGTTTAATGTCATTGTAAGGAGGACAAAAATATCTGCCATCTTATGGCACGAAACTGTTAACGGTAAACCCGTTCACTTGCTTGAGTCGTGTAACTGTGAGAAATTATGTATTTGTGTAACAGCAAACCAGCGTCCGCCATCGCCAAGAAAACTTGACGAAGGAAAAGTAGAGGAGGTACGGAAGTGTCGTTAAGGGACGGAGGAGCTTGTGTGCTTGCGTGTGACTGTACAGGACGTTGAAGAAAGAATTTGGGGATAAAGAGAAAGAAAAATGATCGACGCGCAGTCTTCGTGGCGATAAGAAAATTTTGTGAACTAAGAAAAATATGGAGCAACTGATAATGAAGTTTGAAAAAAATGATTTTTAAGGGCGGCGAAATAGTTTTTTTTTTTTCTCTTTTATTTTTTAATACTCGGGGAATACACGAGCTTGAGCTTATTAAAATGTAAAGTTTGTGGCGTGTTGATAACTTTATTTTATTTTTTTTTTTTAACGAGTCTGACGTAGGACATTTTTGACTGGCCGATTCCTTGGGCTTTGTCCGACGGCGCTCGGCGAGGGCGAAAGGTCATTGTGGAGTTTTTGGATCACTTGTGTATTAATGGAGAATAATTGGGAGGCTTTTCTCGTGCGAGGATGTTACTTATGTGTGTCGTGGACGATTGTACGAATTTTGTCGCTAAGGAGGCTCGTGGGTGGACGAATCAATTCTTATCGATCATCGATCACGCTTAAATATTACTATTTATTTTTGTATAGATCTACAAATAACGCTGACTTTTTGTGCCAGAGATGAAAAAAAAAATAAGGTGGATGTACCAAGAGAGAAATATTATAATATATTATTATAGAGAGTATGTATTTCACTGTTAATTCGTAGCGCCGTTATGCCCGGAAGTGGGAACTGAGCGCCATTTTGTAAATTCTAGCTTGGTCCTCAAAGCTGTCCTCTCCGTTACACATGATTTGACTGTAACGGGAGGAATCGTAAGTTTAATCAAGATAAGTGCAATGTACGAGAAGGAAAATTCTGAGGGTGTAATCGTCCAATCTTTTTAGAGACACGTTTTAAAATTTATATTCGTTTACGGAGAGGACGGCTTTTTGAAACCAGGACAATCGTGTGCGCCGGATGCTGATTCTAAATGTCGGGAAGACACCTTGAGTTTGTCTTTCACTTTGTTTCTCAATATCTTTTTCTTCTTTGTTCTGTATTTTTGAAAACCGTTTCCGTCTTTCGTAATAGCTTAATAATACTTTAGCATGTACACTCCATTACCTCTCCGCCTACTTTTGCGAGGATCGTTGCGAATGTTAATTTTTACCAATGATATATTAATGATGTATGTATATTTTTGCGGGTAGCTATTATTATTGTAGTTTGTAATTACGCATCTCCCCACCATACCACATTAACATCATTATTGATCTTTTTCAAAACCTATAACATAGAAATGGCAACGAATTAGCATTTGCCATTCACGTATAACAGGCGCTTCTCTTCGTGTCTACGATTACGCATTGTAAAAACACAATGCGACTATTCATTTTCAAATAAAATCATTTCTGTTTCCGTTTACTGGTAGCCCTTTTTATTTCATTCCTTTGATACAACATAGTTTCGTGTCATGTGGCGAGGTGCTGGAAAAATACAGCAGCCTTTTAGCAACATCGATTGGTTAAATTGTTTGAAACTAGCTAGGCTTGAAATTCGAGTTCGTTAGTTCCGGGAAATTCCGCTAGATGGCGCTGTTAAGCACCTGTCGTAGTTCCGGAAAAATCCGTTAGAGGGCGTGGAACGACTTTACAGCGAACTATCAACTTAAATTGAATTTTTGGGAGAATCATTTTTCGTTAGTTCCGGAAAATTCCGCTAGATGGCACTGTTAAGCACCTGCTGTGGTTCCGGAAAAATCCGTTAGAGGGCGTGGAACAACTTTACGCCGAACTGTCACCTTGAATTCAATTTTCGGGAGAATCATGTTTCGTTAGTTCCGGAAAATTCCGATAGATAGCGCTGTTAAGCACCTGCTGTAGTTCCGGGAAATTCCGCCAGGGGGCGTGTAACAATTTTTCGAATTCTGAGTTTTCCCAAGGAGCATTTTTCGTTAGTTCCGGGAAATTCCGCCAGATGGCGCTGTTAAACGCCTGCTGTAGTTCCGGAAAATTCCGCCAGGGGGCGTGTAACAATTTTTCGAATTCTGAGTTTTCGCAGGGAGCATTTTTCGTTAGTTCCGGAAAATTCCGCCAGATGGCGCTGTTAAGCACCTACTGTAGTTCCGGAAAATTCCGCTAGGGGGCGTGGAACGTCTTTACAACGAACTGTCACCTTAAATTCAATTTTCGGGAGAATCATGTTTCGTTAGTTCCGGGAAATTCCGCCAGATGGCGCTGTTAAACGCCTGCTGTAGTTCCGAGAAATTCCATTAGAGGGCGTGGAACGATTTGACTCGACTTTTCCCCCAAAAAATACATTTTCCTGGGGGGTATTTTTCATTAGTTCCGAACACTGCCACCAGATGGTGTCGCTATGGAATTAACGCAGTTCATATGGTGCTGCGATACAAACCAAAGGATACCTACGTCAGGACAGGTAAGTAAACAAGAACACAAGGTACATTACTTTTCAAATACTTTTATTTTATCTACCCCTTTATGTAAGTCAAAGTGACTCGAGCTACTACAATTTGCATACGATTTATTTTTTCATCTTTAATTTACTTAGAATATATCATATTAAATTAATTGCTCGCTTTCCATATTCCATAGAAAAGATTAGGGTAATAGATTGATTTCACTTGCGTACTTTCGCCCTCTCTACCGTCCCTACTTCCTTTATCGCTCCCGATGAAATGCCTGCAGCGGCCATTATTTCTCTTCCATCCCCTCACCGCGCCTTATTTCCTAGTCTGCCCGTCACAAATACATAATAAGCTCTGTTATCCATCTCGATCATTGAAAAAGAAAAAGAAAGTCCGCTCACAATTGCCATTATTCAGAAAAACAATCGCCCATTATTTTATATAATAAAGTCGGCAATAATTACCCTGGTAGAGGACAGCGCAAAATTCCTTCGCGTTTCAGGCAAGAATTCGCATAAGGCATTATGCAACTTGCAAAATGCATATCAAATAATTGCATAAAATACAATTCTCCACGCTCTACGCGCCTATGCTCGCCTTTAATGCTTTCCTTTACACGCAGTTCCCAAAAGCCTCGTTGGGACATTTATTATTTCGTAACCAGGTATCGCGTCTTCTCTTTTTCTCTGTCTTACGCTTTTCTCCGGCTTGTCATTCTCTTTCTCCCACTTGCTAGGCAGATTGTCATACGTGACAAGTTATTAGTCTCGCCACTTGCGACAATAATGTACATACACGAAAAAAGGGGGGTCTCGGTGATCTCTACTATGTTATACTAATGGAATTATTCTCACTCTCTAAGTACTATGGTACGATACTATATTCTATATGTATGTCATCGTATTAAGCTATAGACTCGATTTAGAATAGCTGTTGCGCAAGGATGGCACGATCTCGATCACGCAATGGTGGACAAAATTTATTATTGGACTGAACTCTATAAGAATAAATGAGAAAGACGCGTCCGTACCCATTAGGTGCGATCGTCAAGAAAGATAAAAAAAAATAATGCAAAATCAGTATGGCTACTCGTCCACCATTTTTAAAAGTCGACCAACTACAAATCCCATTTCGAGGTGAACTATGTACAGTATGTTTATGAAGTGCTCATCAGGCACGGTTAACAAATCCCAAGAAAATAATTGCTAGGCCCTATTTTCCTTTAAATCTATTTCTTTCCTTCTTTGCTTTGCTATTTCTCCGCCTTGTCTATCTCTCTCTTTAATTTGGAACATTTTATTTTTTCGAATATTATCGTTCGAGCTTAAGAGTCCATCAAATTCCATATCTGTTCCTTTATGTTTGTCATCCCTCGTTATCTTTTTCATCCATTACGAATCCGCAGGCAGTTACGTTGTCACGTGGTATTTTTCCAAAAAACAATATTCCTGATATCCGCGAGCGATGATTATGCAACAAGCGACATGTCTTTGACAGTCGATGAAAACACAAAGATCTTGTACCGTCTGTGTCAAAAGTAATAGGTCTCCAAACTATATGATAAAGTTTACATTGCTTTTCAATCTTTCGTTATATCACTTAGTTCACAGTTAAATACACAATTAAAAAGTCAATCGCTCGCACACGCTCAAACGCCTCGGTAGGAAATGCATTGGCAAAGATACCACGTTAATCAAATAGTCTTATAGACTACGTGCGTCGTAAGACTTCTAAGTAAAAATGCAACATGGCGACCACAAAGATCTGTCGCCTCTAACGCCGACGCTACGTACAATAATATAATCGTTAAATTCTTGGATATGGTGGTTCACATTTTCATTGAAAGCCAGTGCGTATCACGAAGCGTACTGTACGAGCATTCCCTACGAATACTTTAATCGCGAAGACGTTGCGTAAAGGAATACCAAACAAATGAAAAGAAGCAGCTGTCCGATCGAACAATAGGTTAGAATCCGGTGAGTCGAAAAAGTAAAATCACAACAAAAAATTTCATCGGAACAAAATTATTCTATCCAATCATTACAGAGTGACAACACGTTACGCAAAGAAATCATTCGTATCAAATCATTGTTTACCGGTATCGAAATCCGCCATTACCCGCCGAGGCCGCGCATGCGCACTGCGCGCCACTGAACGTAACCGCTTACTAATATATAATAAAGGGAGAGCATCGAATAATAAATCATTCTTTAAGTGCATCTGGCTTCTACCACGTAATAATACGTAAACAGTACCTCTCGCGATAAAAATATATTATAAACTACAGTAGTACTTAATCTTTTGACTAGCATGTCGTGTTCCTTGTCTTTCTATATCCAAAGTGATTCCCAAGTGATTGGCTCGCAATGACGATCCTTAAATACGACTAACGAGTAAAAGACCGGGAAATTCAAATAACCCTCACCCGTTAGCTGTCACTCTCATTGACCGTGAAGGGGCCTGAAATTACACGGGCCAAATTATCAACGTATGCAATTACAAAAGCTTAATGTATAATGTCTATTACGTTACTTACAATTAACCCCTAAGGTGCCGTCACGTAAAATCGTGGAAATAAAATTACACGCAACCCTTAAATGCTACTTGTTTTATCAATTAGACTAAAATTAAACTTACGTTCCTAACGCACTTAAATTACACCTCACTACTTTAAGGTCTTCCCTGCCACTACAATGTCTTCGAGTCAATACGACGACCGCGTCGTCTCCTATTGGCCAGCGAAGAGCCTCGCAATTTTGGTCACAAAATTTGTCAAACCCTCAGTTGGAAATCACTCGACTGTTATTCTATGTGTATCATACAGTAAATTCTCACGATACTCGTTACAATTCACATGCTCACTAAGATGCTTGTTTCTATTTTTCTTTTTTCTTAATACAAGAAACGCACATGTCAATAAATATAATATATGCGTCCTGGCGTGTCCGTAGTAGTCGCGAAATTTTCATCGCTACATTTTTCCATATATATATATATTACCCTTAGATTAAATTTACAATTAAATTTTATTCGTCGCTACGATTTCACGCACGTCAATCTTTTTTCTTTCACACTTGCACGCTTGACATTTTTTTTTTTCCAAATTCTCAAACACCGTTTCACATCGTGATTCACACTAGTACCCATAGACGAGAGTGGCCACATAAGGCTCTCTCGTAAAGCTGCTCTTGTTTGACAAGTTTCTTACATCTTATTTTTCATCGCTCTTCTTCAATCCCTCTATAACACACAATTCGAAAAGAAAGCACGTGTCGGCCCGCAAGCCACACTAGAAACTCTATCCGCCCTGACTCAAAGGTAATAACGACAATAATACTAAAATGTTCCCATAGTAGTATGATATATGTACTTCTTTTCTTTTGATTGGAATCCAGCAGACGGAACGCTTCATCGATCGTAAATAGATATAAATTAGTAATTGATTGCATGGTCTTTTTTCTTTTTTTCGTAACCACGTGATAACACTTCTTTTCCCCCCATCAATTCCCCATAGAAAAGTGTCGCCGTAAAAGTGGCCGCGGACAAAGATTAATGCAGAAGAAGTGGTATGAAAACACACAAAATATACTCATACGTTACAAAACATTCAAACGACATCGGATGGACGTCTGATGGACAAACAAATATTCTTCGGATGTTTCATGTTCAATGGCATATATGTATATACGCCATAAGCATATATGCCAAGGTATATATATGAGTATATACAGTAATAGGCCTGTCTAGTGTAATTAGATTTTGCTAATAATGATTATTGATCGACGTGAATTAATAATGAAAAATTTCCCTCCTAATTCTCCACCCTATTTTCAGTCTTGTGCGTAATACTAACTTTAATACTTGATTCATTATCTGCGCCATTCGCCCAGAAACGTATGCGATACCACGAGACAAAGTGTCCGCGCGTAACCAGATAGAAAAAAATATGAAAATTCACAACACTGTCATACAATTACATCGCGAGGTCGATACATGAAATTTTGCAAAAAAATTTTTCAAAAAAAAAAACAAAATAGCAAATCCTTACACTTAGCCATAATTAAAACTGTACTCTACGTCAATACCACAGGCGTGAATGATATTTAAAAAAAAAATCGTTTCACCGACTCCGCAACGTGCGTTATTGTCGCATATTTGACATTGAAATACAGGCGATCCTTATATTTTGATACAGATTTGATTAGCGTCCGATCGATCCGTAATCGTCATAATGAACGTTTGCGTCTGAGCAAGGGAATGTTGCGTGTGCGCGATGCGTGATAGTAGTTACATTTTTTTTTTCAATTCTTTCATTAATTCTCTCATTTTTCGGCAACGTTCACTGCTACTATTTAAGATTACAATTATACTATATAAAAGGGCGTTACGTCACCACTCGGTATTATTGCGCTCGATATCACTATTGAAATGACTTTCCTATCTCGTTATAGCCAACGTATGGTCAATCAATCCGTCTCTCTTACTCGCATTGGATAGGTACTCGCTCCCTCTCCCTCTCTCTAACCTTCTCTATGTCGTTCACGTCACACTCGCACTCTCATGCACCAACACCGTGTTTTAACGCCGAATAGAAAGAAAAAGAAGATCAACGAACACGAACGAAGATGCACGAAGATAAACGAGAAGATATACTATTTACTACTAGTAATACTAAGAACAGATAGTCAAGTGCACGCCTATTAATCAATACTATTTTTCTATCTTTTTACTTTTTCGTCTACTAGCCAACCCACGCACGTTCAGAGAGAACGCATAGACAGGAGTGTCGAATGGTAAAGCACAAAAATCAAATGACAATATATTATTCTTGATCGATATTTCGAATAATTACATCTCTTCGCCTTCGCGAGAGTGACTATACTCTAAGACGCCTAAGTTAATTCGAACAAAGGACCCTGCACCATTGAAAGTAAAATAAATATTTTTGGCATTATAGTATATCTCTGTTGATAATCGAACACGCTTCGATCAGCCATGTCCTATCGTTTTCGCGTGCGAGAAGCCCTGCGAGCTTCATTAAGTAAACACTTTTGTATATTACAAATAATAATAATAATAATGATAATAATAATTTACAGATTACATTGTGCCTTTTTTTAAAATCGATTCGTTGCATTATAATACGCAGTCTGACAATGGGTGTCCGAGTGAAATTTGTTTCGGGCATTGTTAAATTAATGGAAACGACGTAAAAGAGATTTTGTATGATTATTTTGTCTACGGTAAAGAATAGCAAAATCCACGTGAGAATAAGTCGTCTCATATTTTTTATGGTACAATTTTTTTCTCTTTGCCCTTGAAATTTTTTCTTATCAGACTGGATCACCGTGAGACGTCTCGCGATACGCAGCGTTAAAGCTTATCGAATTCTGTGTAAAAAGCGACAAGCATATATGAAAAATAAACCGCGGGTCCGCTGGTACATGAGACGTTACTGCCTCTCGAAATCTGACGTCCTTAGAAATTAACCGTTTAAGTACAAAACCCTGTTATAACTATTCAAACTGAACAATTAGATCCTCTGTTTGTCTCGATTGAATAGAATGCAGATATCGTTAGACAGAGAATAGCGTTTAACTGCTCAATCGCACAAACAATAGAGGCCTTCGGTACAGCATTAAATCGTTAAAGTCTCTGTACAAGAGCCGTTATTACTTATGTAAAGTATAGTTATACAAAATAAAAAGTATTCGAAAAACGATATACTCATCAAAAGTATACGATGCACACGTTATTATCCTTTACTCTAGGGCAGGATTTCTTACTATACAACTATTATATTTCTTTATTGAGCATATTTTAGAAATTGTTTGAATCGTTGTAGGAAGTGTTTGCTTATTGACATTGTTTCCACTATACTCTAGAGTCTAGTTCTCGCCCAAACGTCGTAGCTCATCCGTTTCGACAATAATACCGACAAAGTGTATCGTCGAGGCAGGAAGACACGGAGAGAACGAATAAAAAAAAAAGAGTACAATAAAAAAAATAATCAATAACTCCCATTAAAAACTACTGATTTCTATAGGAATGATTTCTTGTACGCTATATAAAGTCAACTGTAAAAAGTACAAATGAATGGTCCACTAAAATACCAATTGACAGTAGTTCACTTGGTACTTTAGGTGCGATTTGACGTTTGGAAAAAAAAATATATATATATAATAATAATACTCGATGAAATCAGATATCAGAGTATAGTGGAAACAGTCATTATTATAGCCCCAGTTATCGGTTCTACCATTGAATACTCTTTATCCGTTGCGTTTGGAATTCCTAGGAACTTCTGGTTCTTCGCTTAGTTTCCAGATAACGTATTATCATACTCAAGCTTGCTGCATCGAGGGTGTACCGTTATTTTTAGGTAGACCCTCGCTGGTCGAACGAAACTTCTTGTCGACCTCACTCACCTCAGGAAATAAAAAGTGTTCCCGGGTTGGTTGGGGTTGTTCGTAGGGCGAGCTGCTCATGTAGCCTGGGGATGGTGATTCGCTCTTCTCCAGGACAGGTGTAATGTTCGCGTAGTTTCCTGCCGTTGTTGTCAGGTTGGTACGAGCTTGCTCGACCAGAATACTACGATCTATTTTATAATACTCTTTTCCACTACGAGGACGTAGAGTCGTGGTGACCGTCCTGCCTCCCAATCTGGAAATAAAAATTGTTATTGATTTGATATTGTAATTATTTGATAGAGTATAATATTTTTATCTGAACTGATATATGATGTGTATTGTTATCGTTACCTGAGACTGTCTGGTGTGTCCGAGGAAGAGTGCGAGGAGAGTGACAAAGTCTCAATGTAATCAGACATGTCGGAAGTACCACTGCTGGTACTACGTGAGTCAATGTAAGGCGCGCTAGAAGTATCGCCAGGACTGCTGAATCCTTTTGTAACCTTGGGCAAGCACGTGGGGATGTCTGCTTCGGCAGAGGAGGATTTCGTAGGTACTTTGATCTTTTGGAATTGAAAACTGAGCTCGCGTAAAGGATCGCTGGACTTTGATTTACGTGGTAGACTACTATGATAGCAGACAGGAGGTGGACTCTTCCGGTAGACGGAGATGACGTTATGCTTCCTCGTGCTTGTTCCGTTGGACACCATTGATAATTCAAGGTCCACCAGGTCGGCTGTTCTGTGACTGAGGGACCCAGTGGATACACCGGAGTCATTGCTACTTGAAGAGTCCCTGTTGTGACCGGTCTTGGAGGGGACCGAAGAGGAACGTCGTATCTTTATGGAAGATGGTTGCGAGGAGGCGACGGACGTCTCTGCGCTGTCCTGATTTATTTTAAGCTCGGAATCCATGCACGAGGTACGTCGCTGCTCCCTGTTAATTAGGGTGGCTTTGTCCGCTTCGCTGGAACATTTGTGAATGGTCATAGTTGACGGGAACGTACGGCTTTCATCGTCGAGATAATGAGCAGACTCCGCGGAGTAGGATCTCTTCCTGAGTAACATTCCGACGTTCCTCTTGGACTCGCCGCTGGCGTTGTCTAGGAACAGACGTCGTAGATAGGGACTGGATAGCATTGCCGAGCCAGGCACACGATACTCGGAATCCGAACGTTTTCTATTTCCTTCGTGTAACGAGGAGCCAGACAGGGTCGGGTTGCTGGAGCTTTTCAATCCACTGCAGATCCGATTTAGTATCTCCTTGGAGCAGGCATTGTGAGCTGGTTGCATTGGTAAATAGCCAGGGAACGGTTTCTTTGGCGTAGACGTCTGTTTCTCTGGGTCCATTATCAGATAATCATTCTCAGCATCCTTGACATGGCCGCACTTGTTGCAAACCTTGAGGCCATCTTCGTTCGTTGAATCCATTATAGTATCTTTCAACTGTTCGGCAAGCTTCTCCATCTCATCCTGAGTAATACCGGTCTTTGCCAAAAGGTCCTTACTGTTCTCATAATGTTCCAGAGACTGTGTAAAGTCCAGATTAGCATAGTTGGCCTGTTTCGATTCAGGCTGGGTGTCTATCACAGGATCCACGTTCTCATAATTACTAGAGCCACTAGCTGAAGCGCATTCACAATTCTCCTTGATACTTTCGCCACTTTCATTCTTCTTAGTTTTATTGGCAGTCGCGTAGATGGCAATTTCCCCATTGGCATTGACCACAGGCATCTTACCCTCTCCTGAGAGTCTCACAGGATGAACGGTTACCCCAGTCGGCTCGATACCAGCTCCACGACGGCAGTAAGGCAAAACGAAACCAGCCCAGCTCATCACGTTATGACATGGACAACCGGATGAACGTGGAGATTGAGGAGCAAGCTTTGCCGGGCATCCGCATTGCTGAAGTACCACGGCTTGAGGTACGTGAGGCGTATCATAATTGGGGTAACTCTTGGGTAGTGCTAGACACTCTTTGATCTTCTTTGGGGTATCATAGTATTGATCAGGTTGGGTAGCCTGCTCTATAGATACATGATGAGCCAGGATGCTCTTGGGTATATCGTAATTCTCGTATGGACCTGTGTTAGATGCTGAACTGTTACGCATCAGTGGCTGCTTACGCTGACACGTGCATAGCTGCTCACTTGGCAACGGCATCGGTGGCTTCTTACCCTTCTTCGTACAGACGGACGGTTTTGGCGGTCTAGGTGGCGACACTATCGGACTAGGCGACAGTCTACGTCCACCCTGATTCTTAGACTGTGCGCAGTGACACTCGACCTGTTGCGAACTCGAATAGTCACTGTCATGGCTGCTGCTACTGTACGAGGATAAAGACAGCCTATCAAAGGCCCTCGGTTGCAAGTGACAGCCAAGATTATTTAAGGGCGGCGCTGGACTACTTATTGTGCTGGCACCGGTGTTCGTGGCGGAGGTCGAAGATTTCGATATGGTGCCCAGTTTACTGATGCAGCTGGCGCATCTCTCCAGTGCGGCAGTACTGTGCAGGGTCAGGGAACAGCTGCGCCATTCACCAGGTTGATCGGTTAACTCGGATACGGAGACTGTGTCACGGCAGCTGTAGTCCCCATCGATTTCTGTCTGCTGCCTACTGCTCTCTGTCGAAGACCAATACGGCGAACTTTCGTTCTTACAGCTCTCGCAGTGCTCCTCGTACGACGTCATCGTGTACACTGCCGATGGGAAGAAGTCACTAGCCCGGGTCTCGGATCTTGAAAACTGTCTACGCGGACTCTCCTGAACTGACTGTTCCCTACCGACTGGCCTTTTCCTCGTAGACAGTTTACCCTCTGCTGCCAGCTGTAACGTCTTGACAATCTCCTCACCCTGATCCGTTATCAAAACGTGCAGACCCTCTCCGCGACCACAGCGGGAACCTCCCTCAAAGCAGAATCTACCCTCGACCACGCCATAGCGACGTAGATGAGCTATGTCCCACGTCCCAACGAGTCTTGGCGGTATCCCAACGGTAATACAGAACCGACGATCCTGAACGTGAAGATGAGCTGGACCATTTGACAGTTTCGCCTTAGCCGGAGCGGTTGATATTAAGATCAGAAATTGTTGATCTACAAAAATATCATAAAATAAATATCACCATTACTTAACTCCTCTTCTACAAATATTTCACTTTACTCTCAACCTCGCAACCAACCTTCACCCAAATTACTTGAGATCTTGACCTGCCACTGGATCAGTCGCTCTCTCGTGTCAAAAGCCAGGACCACCGTTACATCCTGACATATTATAGCAATAGTATTCGACTCCTTGTCAAGGGTGAAGCCACTCTCGACCCCCAGGAAGTGCTGCAAGCTGAGTGATGCCTTGGTCTGGCCTTGCTTGTATCTGTCCTTACTATCACCGTACAGCTGCAAGTGTAGACAATCTGAAAGTAATAGATGATCCCATTAATAGATCCCTTAATTAGTGACTATCTGTCATCTCGTTAACGTCCATCTACCATAATCAACACATTTACTCTTCATCGTTTGCTGACCACAATAATTACATCATCCAACCACCGTTTTAACAAAGGGTCAGACCTCAACTTTGACCCAGGATGCCACTATTGATTAGTCGCGTTTACCACGATGATAGAAAATGACAAAGATAAGGTCCGATCAAAATTATTAAAACTTCCCAGCCACTGCCTATATGCACATACATAGCTATACTACAGCCAGACCAGTCAGTCGAGTGGCTCTTGATAAAAGTTTACTCTGCCCCTGTAGAATCGCCATACAAAAAAAAAAGAAAGACCTACGGGGTCATATACAGTGTGACTGACTATACAAATATATTGATCCCTTTAACGAGTATTTTTTTCACGGTACGAATTTAGCTCGGAATAATTTATATACGCTGTAAGTACGCCGCCTTGCACTGCACTTATATACAAGTCACTTTAGCCGTTAATGACACGTTATACCTAGACTCCCTTTTTTTTTCTTCTCTCTCCCTCCGTATACCCCTGGCAGTATTTCTCTAGCTATTTCTTTACCAGCCTTCCCTTCCCACCATATGTTACTGCCTTCCAGGAACGAATTCTTAGACAGAATTTCGTCTGACACGATAACCAAGAGTATATTTCAGAGGGTCATGGTTTTAGTTAGGGCAGAAGAAACTGCGGTTCTTAAGTGACACGTGGGTTACGTTTTTTTTTATTTTCCACTCGTGTTACTTTTATCACTGGCATATGTCGAAATTAGCTCGACCGAGAGAATCCAGATTTAATGACGTTGGGACCAAACAGTATTAGGTAATAACGTGTAGTAGTAGTGTTACTCGAAAAAAAAAAAATATATATATATATATATATAATAACTGCTAGCTTAAATAAACAGCTCGTTTTAACCGACATACAGAATATTAAAATCTCTTAGCAACGCGTGACGTGGACGCAGACCGCGTTTACACGGAGCGACGCGCGACCGTCGGCAATCATTTGTTTTCACAGTAATTAGCCACGTTGCGTTGACGCAGGTAAACTCAGTGAGTATGACGACGAGGCGTTGACGGTGAAGGATAAAAAATAATAATTACTGCCGGCTAAGCCCGTAACGTCATAACGTCGTTGCACGGCTTTCAAAAGGCTTTTCCCGCCAAAAGTCGTTATTTCCCTTTTCGAATTCTCAACGAGTGGACACGTTCACACAACAGCGTCCCTCGCGAGCGCAGAAAACGAGACGTGGAAGTGCATTTCTACCGTGAGGCTATTATAATAATGACGCTTCCTGCGGGACCACGTATCGCGCCGCTTAATATACCATTGTACCTGAGTGTACGTGACTTTGTGACAGGGACTGTACATAGTAATTGTCATGTGCCGTATAATGCAAATGCACGGATACTACTATTATCACTCATCAAGTATAACTATGTATATATATAAAATTTAAAAAACGGAAATACGTTATGAATTTTGGTAACAAAAGTTTTGAGGTTAGGGCGCCACTGTCGTTTCCGTTTCAAATTATCATTCAGTACAGAAACGACCGTAGCCGACGGGTTACGCGTGATAAAAATTTTGACTTGACTTTACGTCAAAATCAAAATTTTCTTATACCTATTAATCAATATGATAAGAACGTTCATCTTATTATCTGTAAGACGGTTTAATCACTCCTAACTGTAATTTGTCTTAGTGGTATTTAAATGGACTGGAAAACATGTCTGCTGGAATATTTATATCGAAGTGTGACTCTTTTAACGTACGCATATTCACATATGGTAATGTTTACCAGTGCGACAACCTTTCGACCTAGGAATAACAAAGGAGCCTGAATACGTGGCGCGATAAAGTAAAATAAAAAGAGTATAAGACTGAAAAACGGAACTGGGCATCGCAGTGGCTGGTTTCTTCTTCAAGATGGCGACTTCCTGTATACTGTTTCTCTCTTGTCTGCTGTTTATGTTAATATTTTGTTTTTATTATTACATATGCAAATCACTCGGGCACAACCAATCCCCGTGAAACGGCTGACATTCAGTCAAGTGTATATTACGTCTTCTGGATTCCTATGCTCCTTGCATTGGCGATATAACGCAGTATTTTAAATTGCAAATTAACAGCTTACCTGCAACCGGCGACAATTTTCTCATGACGCACCATCTCGACTTCCACTGAAAAATAAATGAGAAAACATGAGTTATGTATCAGTCGCGATAACAATTATCTAATAAATATTCGTTAAAGTAGACCTATCCTATATCGGTCAAGTCGTTGTACGATAATTAACACTGTGAACGTGGTCTAAGGCTCTTACCACAGTCAATTAAAAGAGCAGCAATTAAGACTTAGATAAATTAGAACATAGTAAAATGGTGTACTTTGTGGTTTTCAGATAACAAGATGGAGGCTACTTTCCTTGTTTTTGTCCATTTATCTCTAACATTCTTTTTCGCTATAGCCTGATATACCTGTACAGGTATGTACACAGGAATGTGTACTTATCATTCAAGGTAGCAATCTTGGTCGTGGATAATCAATATTTTTGTAAAGCGATACTATCAATGTCGGCTACCTGGTACCAGTAGTAGCAGTGACAGTTGCAGAAAGAGAATTTTGATCGGTAAAAAGAATCCCGAGAAGCGGTTGCTCAATAATTCATAGTGTTTTTTGCAGAAAACTCAAACGCCTTGTCAGAATTTTCCAGAAGCTACCAGTAAATTAATCCTGCAGGCTATGCAATTTTTCGAGGTCTCAAAATAAAGCATTGTTGCCGTAGGTGTTGTAATTTTAAGAACAATGGTAATATTGTATTATGGCAACTGCAATTGTTAAGCTCACCAGCCATATAATTATATTCTATTTCTGTCAAAGACCATTCGTTCCCTAAGCTGCCATTGGGACATAAATAAAGGTGCCTTGTATCCCTTCTTAAACTTAAATACTACCTTTTTTCTAAGGCTGTACGTACAAAGCCTCTACGAGTGGCGGATGACTTTTTATTTAACCAACAATGAATAATTCAAGGACCTAGAATGCAACGAATTCAATGTCGCAATTACTTTTTCCATGAATATGTCACTTTTTCTTATGGACACAATGACTTTTATGTTCTCAATACAATGCTCTGGCATGCCGGTATGTACAATGTTTAACGCTTATATGCCAATAAAAGTTGGTATCCTTGAACGGATGCAGATAAAACGTTATTACGGGTTGTGACTACGAAGCAACCATTTTGAAATGGCCTTTGTAAAGATAAGAGGTTATTTATTTCATTTGTCAGAGATTCGGCGAATCGACTGGGGCTTATCCGAATCGGTCTGAGAAGCTGTGACTGATTATACCAACGCGTTACAGGTAACTATTGGATATTATCTTGACCGAGATAATTCATAAGAGGCTTAAGCAAGCAGACATTTTCTTTATCAAAGTCAGCAGGATTTGGTGCGTTGCATCATGGTAACGTTGAGACTCTTGTTTACAATCCTTTTTGTAAATCCAACGTTGATATTTGCTTAGCTATTGTTCCCCGTCATACGACAAGCACAAGGTACATGAGGTTTGTTATGTATCAAGTATTTTAAGTCCGCCCCAATTTCGCTGACATTATGGTAAACATATCTAATATCGCAAAATGCAAATAAAGCGTCGCACGCCGGATGGGAACTCGACGATTAAAAAAACAAATGGAGAGCATCGAGGGTGCCTGAAAATTCTGACAATAAAAACAATATGTCACGCGTTACTCCACATTTATTGGAACGAGTTTCAGTATTTTTTTCTTTCTCTAGATTATCGTTCCCAATCGATGCTTAATGCTGAGCTATTGATACTCGGTTATCGAGCATAGAAAAAAAAACGCGGGCTCAAATATCCCAGGCCCTATTGACCAATAGACGTATCTTATACTTCTAAGCCGATGGCATCACTTTCCCACTGGACAGAAGCGACTTCAATTGATCTTAATTGATCCCGATAATGATTTTCAACTAGCCTTACATAATATCTTTTGCAAAGTATCATATCCAGGTACGTGCGACCTGTTATAATGAAATATAATTACAATTATGTGAGATTGAAGTGTATAATAAAAAAATAAAAACCTAGCTCCAAAGGTAACCTTGCTTCGTTTCATAGGAACAAGGAAAAACGTCGCGACGCCTGAGCCATTAAGCCATCTACATCCTCTTCCCTAGGAAGAATTGCACTAGACTCATTATATGCTCGTAAAAACTGTCAAAAATTGTTATTCTTTGTGCCTCTATTCGATTCCTTCGTTCACTCTTTTTCTATTGAAATATATATTGATGTATACACAGTAGTAAATGAGCCAGGGTACATACCTTCTTGCCGTCGCGAAATTTGACATTTCCCTCGATAATGCAATTGTTATCCACCATTGTAGAAAGCCGCCGATATTTCCCTGGCAGATGTTCTTCTCATAACTGGTCCACACTCCGACACTAAAACCCCATACCGGTAAATTCAACCTCTTCGCGTTACTGGGATATACACCAAAAAACGCACCACTGTTCGTTTCACCAAGATGCACAACCCATACCCACAAATCACGCGGTAAAATCCATACCGAAATCCGTCGGCTCCCGAGCATCCATCTTGACTTGCTCTACTATCTGTACCCGAACTCGACCGTATTCCTCTACTATATCCCCGTGTGTTAAATGTACAGTGGCGTAGCTACTAGTCGTTTTACTTTGACTCCTTCCTTGTGACGCGACTATAGTCAATTGTGTATAGTCTGGCGGCTATAGTGAATGGGTACTAACCGTCAACGCAGGCTTGAAACGAACGATAACCATTGGCTGCTTTTGTAGCCGTGGATTTTCCTGGACAAAACAGTTATTTTTTTTTGTAGGTTATAACCGTCTCTGATAGTTATTTACAGCAGTGATAGAGGCTTTGACTTTTTTTCTTATTTCTGGTAATTAACGATGGCTCCAGTCTTTGATGTTTTTGTCTTTCTGTATTTTACTAGATTTCTGGGAAGATTTTATTTTATTTTTGCTTCGATCTCGTGTCGGGGTAACAGTTTCCTGATGTACTTTCGCCTTGCACTTCGTAATATCGCCGACAGATGGAGCCACCGTTTTTACTGTTGGAACTCGCTGTGCCAATCGGTTTTGCTTTATGGCGTATTTTTAACAGGATGCTGTAAACTGTTTGAAATATTAACGAGATAGTGGATAGAATGACATGTGAATTAAGATAGCTACGTGTTATTCCTTGTTTCATGTTATTTATAGGTTTTAGTTGAAGCGGAGTAAATGGATGATCGTAAAGTCTCTGTTATTTTTACAGAATAAACATGACTTGTATGAGAATAGGATAGTTTCGTAATAATATTAATGCATGAACGTTCTTGTCTGTACATCCCATAAAATAATTATATCCTATGAAAACTGAAGTCTATACTCATACGACAAGGTTATACGTATAATTCAATTATGATGCATAATATATACTAACATGAATCTTGTTAAAATAAACAGCACTTAAATATACCATAAATGGCTCCATAACGTTATACTACACTACATAAATATATACCTTAACCTGTATTATGTCGAACTTAAAAAAACACAACACAACCCCATCACAGTGTCGCTTATGACATTAGACGCGGATGGCGCCACTAGTGCTGCAATTTCAAAGAACCGATTACCGATAGAACTTACAAGCTTAGTTAGAAGCTTTAGCTTTAATATAAATAGACTCGACATGCCCGTGTATTTTGTGTCGCGCGATGCTGATATGCAGAATATACATCTGTATATACCATTTCAATGGGTAAAGTACATTTACAGGTATTCATAATACCCCGGCTCGCGTGACACCATATCCCATAAGATGTCCATTCTATTTACCTCTCGAGTCAATGGTGAAAGCGTAAAAAAATTATTGTAAACAAAACAAAAATAATTGGTAATTTTGAAAAACTTAATTTACTTGCTTTATGCCAGACTATATATTTAGTGCAGAAATGCAAAAATACTGTTAAGAGTCCCGTGAGAATTTCTTTGAGGTATCACGCTTCGTTTCTTGCGCTTGTTATTTCGCTTTCAGGAAATTAAAGGAATTAAAAGCCCTGAAGCGTGTTCTCAAGCAAACGATACGTTAACGTGTATTTTTAAAAAGGCGACTGAGCACGGCACGATTCTATCTGCCCGCGGCGAAATGGTACGTGAAATTAAAGCAGCTACCTCGTAAGCGACAGTTACCAGGAGAAACTTTACCATCCCCCGTGCATTATTCACCGATGGTCTTGCGGTCGTTTCGGAAGGGACTGTTTGTTGGCGACGACCATCAAGCATTGCGGTTTCTCGCCTACACTAAAATAAAGCCGTGTACACAAAATAGCTGGAGCGATAATTTTTCATTACTCCACTTTTAATATACATTCGTTAATCCCGCAAGAAGAAATATGGCCGCGGGAAAAATAAAGCAGTATAAAAAAAATATTAAAAGTAAATATACAACAGTACGAAACTAGGTTACCACGAGGGGCGAAGCAATCGCTACGGGCGTCGTTATCAACTCCTTGATTTTTACATAATAGTCAAATATATTTATCTGCACGATTAATCGAGCCATTTCGTATCTTTCCATAAATTCGAATGAATCATGAACAATAATGGCGCGAATATTTAAAAAGAGAAATCTTTTTATTATAAAAAAACGTCTTTCAGCTCAATACTAAAGAAAGTATGAAGATTTTATTTATTTCTTTTTTTCTTTTCACTGTCAATATTTTTTTGTATACGTACCAAATATCTTATGCATCCTGCTTCCAGGTTGACTCTGACCAGTGAGGTAGAAAGCTCCGTTGCATAAGTCCAGCAAGACCGGATCCTCGCGTAAAAGCAGTCTTCCAAGAGTAAAGGCGCCGCGACGCTCATCTGGTGAAACTCGAAGGAGAATTTTTACTGTTTAGCCAAAACGCAGCAGCCAGAAATCTTCTAGATGAAATCATAAAGAGATGTTATACTTGTTGGTTAAAATACAATAAATCTAAACGACCTATATAAATAACATACTGTTCATACAATATATATATATAGCATCTCCTGTTTATCCCGTAGTACAAGATAAAACGTGAAAGCAAAAAAAATATTCAAGAAAATAACAGCGTCCATAGTTCGCGTGCCATCTTGCAATTTTCCACTTCCTCGATTTTTCCCATAGGACGTTCCTTCGGAACCACCCTGAAATCAATCACTGCCCGCCATTTTTATTGCATCGGACAGCCAGTCTGAGCCTAGCTATTACCAAAAAATATATTGAAAAAAAAAACTTATTTTTTTCTCCTATAATTTTTCTTTTTTTAATTCAATCGATAAACTACGACGGACTTCATTTTTATAATTTGACAAACATTTGCTCCTCAATCATACTGAAAGTCGAATTCCTATGTTATGTCGTAATACTGTCTACCATTTTCGTATATACCCTAAAATAATATATATATATATATCGTCACGTGGAAGCCGCAAAATTACCAGATCGAGTTTCCTTTTTTACTTCCGTAGGAGAATTATCAGAATCCTCTGCAGGGATTGTATTAAGCTCGAACTGTACTAACGGAAGACACGTGTGATCCTCTGAATCATATAAAGGCAACCCTGGGATTTCCTACAAGAAAAATACTCGATTAATATCCGAACCATAGGAAATGATTATTTTGAAAATTGTTATCATCGAAACTACACCATATATAGATATAAACATATATGATATCTTCAACGCGTTAAATATCAATGTCAATACATTATAAAAAATAAATAATCATTAGTTATTAAACATAAGTAAAAAAATACTCGATTGGCTTACACTGACTTTGCAACAACCAAGGAAATGTTGTTCTCTTGGAGAAAGGGGGACAGCAAGCAAGGAATACAGCTGCATGTCGATCCGCTTCATTCAGTACGTGATACTCATCGTCTGCATACGCGCAACAGCCTCGTCGTCTGATAAAAAAAAATTAGTGACTGATAAAAATTTTTTTCCAAAAAACCAGTATATTAAAAAAATTGTGAGTTTATTATAAAAAAATTATTTTTTCCCTTCGTTTTCCTTACTGCTAGTCGGTGCTCGACTACGCCAAGGAGTAATATTGCTAAGGAGTGCAGTGAGGGAATTGTGAGATTGTGGAATTGTAAGAAATTCTTTGGATTCGTTACGGATAGATACTTCATGTGAAGATTTTTATATGGAACCGGAAATGACGTTATGAAAGTCGCTATAGTACTGTAAATCGTGATAATAGTCGATTCCTTTGTACGCGAAGCTTTGGGTACTGTGATATATATTTTTTTATTGATATTAATATATGTGTGTATATATATATATATATATTGGTAATCTTAGAAACATGGATAGAAGACGATGAATCGATATTTGAGGTAAACGAGAAAAAAAATGGGGAAAATATAAATTGAATAAAAACGATTATTGTATGAGAAAAGTGTTAAGGTTATAATTTACATTAGGATATTTATGAATAATAATAACGATAATGTCTGCCAAAACTAAATATTACGTGCTCGTGTCGGTATTGTTGTTCGTAAAAATGTCAACGGCCGGGAACGAGTCGAATATCCAACGTTTGAGTAAACCACGGAAAGAGTCGATACAAGTAAAAGTGCCTAACTTCAACACGAACGAGGACTCGTCCGAAAGAAACGATACAAAAGATTCGCGATCGCCGTTGGTAGAATTCAGTAAAAACAATCCGGAGCTCGATTGGAAGAATTATCTGAAGTTGGCAACAGTCGAGAACGACAAGCCGCGCGACCTGGACGTCGACTTTATGAACGAGAAACTCGCACCTAGCGGCAACAGCGTGAAGTGGCTGGCCGATCTCTACGATCCTCTGAAGTGGTTGAAAGTCCCGGGAAAACTCGTGGATGACTGTAGGAAGGACATGGACTGGTTTCTTAGGAGTTTAAAAGATGGCGAACTCTGGTCCGCCAAAAGTAAGTCAAGCGTACATCTTGTTTCTCGTGTGAATGCGCCTTGACGCGAAGAAAGCGAGAAGCCAGTAGAACGTATACTGGCATTCTTAATTACGCAATAGATATGCCAATGAAAAGCGACGATATCATGATCCTTAATTACTGAAAGACGAACAGTGACAATTATTGAATTTTCATTAGAATCGAATTATCGCTGTACCATTAATACATTTTTTTTTTTTTTCATCAAAAACTCATCTGCTACTTTATCGAATAATACGAATATTTGGCCGTTAAAGATTTCATGGGGAATTTAAGGAAAACATTTTTTGTATCTTGCACTATTCAGTTTTAAGCTATTTTCTATTAACACCACTTTTGTTACCGTGGCAAACGTCAATAATGTTCAATAATTATTATCGATCCTATCGAATCTCGTCTATGTGCAACGTCCTTTGATCGCACGACCGGTTTAACAACGTTTCTTTTAATAAGAGAAAATTGTCGTTTCCTCGGCAAACAAGTAAATATAGATATACAATCTAGCCTCTAACTCGAGCGGCAACGTCAGATTGCACTTTCTACTTGGCCGTTGATTTTACCTACACACAGTTTACGTAACTGGCAATGAACCTTCCATTATGGGAATTCGAGTGCGAACCCAAATCGCCTTAGTCCCTTGTAAATTCACGTATGACGTACACGTGAGAGTTAATGCACTTAACTTTATCATTAAAGTCCGTTCTTAACGCGAGGTCAATAGGTCAACCCAGTGAATCTTTCTCGGGAACGAGTATACTTTTCTTGACCTCGTTAAAGCACTTTTCACAGTCTCCGCTACAACTCGCGTCACGTAATTCGAAAATGGAGTCACGTATGTCGAAGTGACTAAATAAAGCACGTGACACGTGCAAACATAAAGTACAGATATGTACACAATTTTTTTTTCCGCAAACAAAACAAAAATTTATAATAGTTTAAAATCAACTATTTTTCGAGTGCGATAAAAATTTTGACACGGTAAAATTTATATTGAAATTTCATTCGTTATCATGATATATTGTTTTCCTTATCTTTGCGTTATTATACGTTAATATATCTTTTTTTTTACAGTGTCAGATGCCAGTGGACGATATTCCTCGCAATTTTACTTTGGAAATGATTTCTGGCTGGGATCCAGCACCCTTTGTAAGGAGCTGAATGGTACGGACGGGGATGAGCCTTTTGTCACCCCCCAAAACGATCCACCCTATAGGGTACGCTTTCACGTGGCTAGGATGTACCTGACGTTACCAAGGGATGTAGCACCCTCGGTGAGTACTGACTTTCGGAAGTCAAAATAAATAAGATTAGGTTTATGAGAATTTAAAATTACCCTGAAATACCTAGCGTCAAGGGTAGTCAGCGGTAGGGTTGTATAAAAAGTTGGAGGGTTGAAATGAAAATTTTTAAATTGCCACGAGGGACGTGGGAGTTGCTGATGAATATTTGACAATGTGTATCGCGCTAGTAAGAAACGAAGGTGGAAATAAAAATAAATGAAAAGATTTTCGTAGAGGGGGAGTAAAAGTATTATTACGTTTTCAACCCTATTTTCCTAGTACATATATATATATATATATATATATTTGTCTACCAACGTATATATACGACTGTGAAAAATGGTAAAGTTGACTTGCCAATGTAAATAGGGACGAATAAGTAAAAAAACGGAGGGTAGTTATTAATTCTCGGTTCATTTTTTTTTTCACTTTTTAAGGTTAACCGAAATTTGTCTGGATTTGTTTAAAATCTTTTTGGGGATGGAACAGAGTATAACTGCACCCCCCACCCACCCGCTAACTTTTAAACCCCTATCATTTTGTCTCAATCCCTCTTTTCCACCCGTTCGTTTATTCAACATATTTTTATACTCATTCTTTACTTTCATCTATGTTACCATCGATTTCTTACAAGGTATATAGGTATTTCTTACGATACCGTATGTATCGATTATACGTCATAGGATAACCTCAGTAAAAAGTCTATAATTATATATTCCAAATATATATATATGTATATACAGATTGTGCGTACTATATACAGTACAAGTTTTTTACGCTAACCCAAATCCTTTGATCTGAAAAAGATTAGGGAGCGGATCGGACGTGTGTAGCAGGTAGATTTAAAGAGACGTGCGCGCGCAGTGTGGAATAGGGGTGTATCGAGTAAAAGAGAGTAGCATGAAGAGGGTTGGTGGTGGATGAAAAGAAAAAGTAAAAGAGAGAAAGAAAGAGAAATCATGAATAGTGGAGAAACTCGTGAAAGAAAAAGAAAAAGAAAAAAAAATGCAAAGAAAAGGAAGCACAGCAAGATGGTCGACCAAGTGAAAAATATTTCCCTCAAACGAGGAAGTCTATAGTGGGGGGTGAATTTTTTTGAAAGGAATTATTTCTACCCTCATCCCTCATACCGCTACTCATATCCACCTCTAACGAAATTCTTTATCAAGTTTTCCCTTTTTTCCAAAAAAAAATAAAGCCACCCTTCACTTGCAAAATACCTGCTTTGAATTTTCCCGCCAAACTTCCTCATTTACCATGGCCAACGTGTTACTGGAAACAACCCCTTTGCAACTTAGACAGAGCATGCACAGGGTCGGATGTAAATCGTTCTTCGTCACACATTTTTCCTCAATTTCTTCACAGGGATAAACTTATATAAATGATGCACCTTTATTTGCAGACACGACAAATTTTCTTGGGACTCTGCCTACCCGCAACGTGCGACCGTGACGACCTGATGTCGATGCTCAGGGCCAGTGCTGATAGGGTTGAAAAAGTTGGCAATAGTACACATTATGGATCAGGCCCAAAAATTCATATAGTATCCATCAAGTCAGTCCCAGCCAATGACTATACACCGTGGACGGACCCAAAAGTCTGTATACTATCGTGAGTAAATTATCAATACTTATATATATATATATATATATATATATCGAACCTTAAGGCAGGCTCGTATAAATCGATTCGACCGAATCGCCAGGCAAACTCCTCCTCGTTTCGAAAGCTGCCTGTAACTACTGTATACGACAACTTCCGCATATCCGGGAACAACTTCCGCTTGGATTGAAACTTACGAAACCCGTTTACCCCTCAGACCTCACCGCCATTAGTTCGACTGTGTCAACTAGATGCACATTGAGAAAGCCGTCGGCTGACCTTAGCCGCTAGTAGCGAACATTGAAAAACGGGCGGTATTTTCAAAACTTAAATTTGACAAATCTCTTAGAGTTATTTCCTGAATGCTCGATGCTACTGCGAATTTTTCCAAGTGCAAAAAATATTTTCTTTTTAATTTAATGCCTTGACGCTTCATGAAAATACTGTATCGTTTATGAGATATCAATATATTTTCAAGTCACACGTCGTACGAGTATGCACGCGTGTAACACTTTCTGCACTTTCTTTCGCCAGAATCGACCAAGCTGCACCTTGCGCAATGAACTACGTCACGTAGCACTGAGTATATCTATAGGTAACATTTTACATAGCCTTACGATAAATTACATACGACGTACCAACGTTAATTATCTGTTTAACAGCAGCGAATGGAGAGATTTTTTTTTAAGTTGAAAAAAAATTTCACATCCCACACACGATGATTAAATAATATCGTGTAGACATTTAATAATGGAAAAAAGTTACGAGCTATGAAAAGTTGGTTAATATACAAAATTAACTATATAATAATTCCACCCATCGCTCACTTTTTCAATTATCATATAAATATCCCAATCACCAGATTTCACACACGTAACATATGTAACGCATGCGTCACGAGTGCGTTACTCTACGTGGCTTTCGCGGCTTTCACACCGAATTAATTTCTTCTGAAGAAATGCAATGTGCACTAGGTATGAATAGGCTGTACATGTATTGCATAATTTAACACGGTTACAATACGAGTAGCAACATGGTGGACATGCATTATACGGGATGCATTACATTATACGTTATATATATATATATGTACGTAACATGAACATATACATATATACATCCCCAGCCACAAATTTTTTTCAAGTCAGCTCAAGGAAAATCAAAGTGAAACATTCAACGCGTTTACGAGGGATGAAAAATAGAAAAAGAAAATGTATAAAGAGCAAAGAGAAAATTGACTACAAAAAGTAAATGAGATCAAGAGAAAGAAAGACCAAGAGGATACAGACGAGAACAGGAGCATATAGCGTAAATGAGTATCTACTAAGCTGCCTTTAACCTAATCCACACCGGGTAAATGGTTCAGGTGCTTGCGCAGCCCCCATTTGCATTATTCACATCCACACCGAGACGCCTGGCAACTTGGCAACTACTAACGGACGTGGCGACACAGCCAACCACTTTTACCCCAGACAACAAATCGTGTCGATGCAACTCGAAGTTCTACATATCGATTCTATGACTCGCGTAGTATCGATATGCGTTCGAGTAGTCAACATAGAAACATATGATATTTCAAACGGTATCATTTCTTTTGAATTTAAAATTATTCCCGCATCTTATTTTCTCAACAAAAAAAAAACTTTAAATACCATCCCTTACGATCCATCGAGTCGGTAAAGAAGTCTGGTGTTACAGGATTAGTAATGGCGGATGATTTAAAGCGGAGGAAACGTTTACTCCCCGACTAATTACCTCGGCTAATTGGCTCAGTAGCGAGTCGTTTCTCAAGTAACAAATTGGGGATATTAATTGGTAGTCGGATGAGAAAGTAAAAAAAAATTACGTAATAATCGACGTAGATTTGAGTAAAACGTATTTTTCGCGGGAAATACTCAAGAATTTGAATAGCTGCCATTTGATTTTATTAAATTGGCATAACCAACTAATAGAATTACTTGATGTAATATACAGTTCAAGGCGAGTTACAATCTATATCGTTCTGGTTAACGATTTATAATGTTTTTTTTTTATCACGAGCCAAGCGTGAACTATTATAAGAGCAATGGGCGACCTTATACTTTGCATACTAACGTTCGTCGCGAGGTGGATGATCTTTGTAATGATTATAGAGTCTATGGAAAATTTCGCAATGTGTGTAGACACCGTTTCACGTACAAATATAATTTTAACGACCGGCAAGAACTCAATTGCTGACATTTACAGTGATTTTATTTATCAGTCAAATTCAAAGAGCCAATCCGACGCTAAGCGTTTAATTCGTCACTGGGATGAAACAGACAGAGAATTGGTAACACTGTCACTGTCGCCATTCTAATAAAATTGAAAATATCCATCCACCAGTGTCAGCTGGATGAACGAGTGACCCAATTTTCCTGATGCTTTTACTTGCTGTGTATACGTATATATGTGCATGCGTACTATATATGGATATATATGCTATATGCTTGCACTATACGTGCATATATATATATATATTACCTTTACTTAAGAGTGTAACCGGCGCACGTTATCCCTGTATTACGCAAGATTATAGAAAGCCTCAACTCCGCTTGTGAAAGTGCACTATCAACTGCATTCCTGTTCTAGACGTCAGTGAATTTCAGTGAATTGCAAATTGGTAAATTGTCATTTTTACCTGAAACAAAGAAATTTCAGAATTTCGTATTCCCTTCCTATATCTTTATAATATCGACATCTAACGTATACTGATTTTTTTATTATTATTTTTTTTTTTTTCATTACGTTTTATAAGAAACCAAGATTTCCTTACCTTATAGACACGTTCGAATCCTTTGGGATTTTTCCAAGATGGCTACACGGTCCTGTACCATTATCATTCTTATGGAACATATGTGCGTTCAGTCAGAAGCTTACTGGAAGACTCCCGCAGGAAAGAGCTTTTGCCAGATATCATTGGGTACTAAAGAAAAAGGTCAAAGAAAGAGAAAAAAATGATAAAATTAAACCGAAACGTCAAACTCTCAAAATTTGAATACGTATTCTTATTTTTATTTTTAATTTGTTTTATACTAAATACTAGTCGAAAAGATCGCTGCTGCCAACAGTAAAACTCCAAGGGTTGAAATTTTCATGGCTACCAATGAAGCCGACCCTCGACTAAAACCTCGATAACCCCTTGTTAACTGGAACGTTACACGTGAGAAAATTTCTCATTAATGTAACAGCTTTTATATACGTTGAACGCAGACGAGTGCGTGTTGAATTTACGTAGGTTGCGTCACTGGCATCGACGTACATTAATCAGTAGTGATTGACCATAGGTCTTAATGTGGATGATATTATAATATATCGACAAGCATTACCTATTGTTTTTGCATTACAGCGACTGTACACATCAAATAATTATTCGGTCTCGTTCGAGTATCAAATTTCAATGGGTCTGGCTTTGTGTATAGACGGCCCACTAGTAGGAAATGACTTCGTTCAGAAAACATTGGGTACCCTAACCTTCCATTGGTAATGGCCGTGCATTATAGGTAACCGTGAAATTTAAACACAGACTATGTAGGTATTCTGATTTGACACTCGTGTGAATTTCTATAGGCCTACGTATAGTGTTTATGGACTTGTTTTTAATTATTTGAGTTCTGTTACGTCATAATATTGCTTACATATGTGTATATAGGCAGACATTGATAACTGGCATACCTGGTGAAGCTTTAACGTCATGAAACACAGCTAGCGATATCTGCACTGGTATTATGGTATCCCGTAAAATTATGACCGCCAGCACGAGTAATATCCTACCACCTGCGTGTACCATGCTAGGCAAATATTCCCTCGGGAGCTCGTTGAAGATCCGAGAATATCACGCATGCGGTATAAAGTTGCTTACTGTGGTCGTTGCTGGTAAATATGATATCGTAAGAAAAATATTAATGGTGTATTTCACGGTGTAGGAGTTTAATAGGTTAGGTTTATTAGTGATAGTTGTAATATTAGTGTACCGGGTTATTCGGCCTAACCTCGCTTGCAGAACATGGTGTTACTACGTGAATCAAATGGGTGCGCTATGCTCAGACGTTTGGGTTGAATAACTCGGTATATATTTTATGCAATTGTTGACCCATTTACATTTGCCAAAACGGACTGTACTCGTTGGACACTCATTGTAGAAAGTTTAACTTTACTTCTTGAGTCCGATTGACAGCGCTGGAGTGTACCCGGTGCGCGTCACGTGACCGAGGTATCGAATTCCTTTTGGCGGTTAATTTAAAGACGACTGTCATGTTCGGCGGGAAATTTGAAATTCAAATATTGAAATTTTATCCGTTTTTTTCTTTTTAGTAGACTTTTCACGAGGGGTATGCAAATATTTTACTGTTACGAGATCATGGTTTAATGACCAATCGGCGTGGTTTTAAGGGATGACAATTATTTAGCATACAGATGTGTCCCCGCCGTCGATTATCCCTTACAGGGAGATGCATGGTTTGGTATATTTATGGAGGCTATTAAAAGGGGATAAATATTTTTGTTAAGTTTACTTCATCCATTTCATCACTTGGTACTGTTACTAAGAATCCTTTAAACTTTAAGATTTATTTATCTTAAAAAAAAGACAGCATCATTTTGAAGTAACAGAGATTATTATGACAATTAAAAGTGAGTATCTATGTAACCTAGTTACGCCGTGCAAATAACAACGGCGTGACTATAGACACTGTCAGTTGAAACAATGGCGCACTTAATAACTAGCTACCCTTCTTCTTGCGCTTCCTTAACGACGATCATCCCTTAGCTAAATTCTTGGTGCGGATTGGTGCTCTCTACTGGCAGGGAAAGTTTCTAAGGCATACTAAAATATAATGTGGCAATAAACTAAGGGATTCAATTGAAAGAAATTCATTTCCTTAATTAACCTAAAAATAGGAGAAACAATTTTGTCCAAGGGTATCAAACATGTCCGCCAATGCTAATTAATACAAAATTCACATTAATTATATAATAATTAATACCCTATCAATACTCTAATAGCTCGTATACAACATTCCGGTATACACGTATTTTGAATTCCTATAGTAATCCCATAGAGAGTGCACCTACCCTTAGTGCATAGCTTAGGCACTTAGTCGGAGGGTTAATTAAATGCTATAATTGCCCTGGTAGCGAATAATCATCATATACCCCAAGACACGGTACGGTGTATCGTTATCGATACGGGCTGCACTTTGGTATGATAATACGGTACATTGATATATATATATATATATCAATGTAACAGTAAATTCAGTCTCGTAATTGAGTCTCCAAAGTAACGTCTTCCAAGGGCCATCCTGAGGCTTTTGCCAATCGATCTTTCTCTGCTTTCAGTGCTGTTGGCGCCACTGTACTCCTCCTGATGATCAGCGCGACCCTCTACGAGTATTACAGAAACGACAGCGTGGATCATGATCTTGAGACGTCAAACGCGACTAACAACAACGAAAGGATCAGCACGTATCCCGACAAGAATTGTTCGGAGGAGAGAAGAATTTCGATAGTCCAGGACAACGGGAAGGAATTGATCGAAAAGACAGATAAGGTAGCAAAGGCTGAGCGTCAAGTCGAGAAACGTGAAAAAGGTTCGATCCGAATTAAATTAATCATTGGCTTACTTAATTTTCTTCTTTGTCCTATGTTGCCCTCTTCCTTTTCTTCCCTTTTCTCTCTTCCCCTTTATGCAACATTTTGCCATCCTTGACTCGTGTTATTACTGCCGGATACACTTAGGCTTCTGGGTAAGGTGTCTTCTGGCGTTTAGTCCCACCGTTAATGGCGGCAAGATAATCAGCACTGATCCCGCTGCACGTGACAGTCTTACTTGTCTTCATGGCTTACGTGTTCTTTCCCTTGGATGGGTAGTCATGGTCCATACGTATCTGCAGGTTTTCTCCATAGCCGGTAAGACACCACAATTCGATTTGCTTCTCGCGTAGTAACATTGTGAACATATTATTTTAGGTTAGCCACGGTAACAATGATGCTTGACAAGTCATGACTTTTTCTACTGATTATTATCGTTATTGTTACAATTTTAGAGAACAAAACACTGCGCACTGTCACCGAGAGGAACTTTATGTTCCAGACTATTAGCAACGCTACCTTTTCGGTCGACACCTTTTTCTTTATCAGGTAAAAACGCCGGACTTGACTATTTCACGAGTTCTCTTTCTTATGCAATAATACCTGCGTGTACGGTCGGTACGTAAAACTTCTTTTTCTTAGCGGTCTGCTGGTCACTATACTGTATTACCGATCGCTGGGTGGTTTGAAAGCTGATAAGAAAAACTTTCTGAGGACAAGCACGACCAAATTCTTTATTATGATTCTCTATAGATTCGTGAGGTAAGTCAGTCATTAGATTTTGTTATTTTTTTTTTATTAATAAACTTTTTTTTTATTAAATCTGCACAGACTCACTCCTGCTTATCTGTACGTGCTGGGTATGAATGAAATAGCAATGAGGCAGGCTCAGGCTAAAACTGTCTTTTCACCGGCTATTATGGATCATCTGACTTGTGAGAAATTTTGGTGGCGTAACGCGCTCTATTTGAATTCCCTGTATCCACGTACGGAAATGGTAAGGATTATTTTGGAAAATATCTCAAGCGACCTCAAGCACATATATATAGACGTGATAAGGTTATCAGGCGACGTTCTACGTGATTTTTTTGCTCAATTTTCTTTGGCACAGTTGGTACCGTTCTACCCGGTATAATATATATTTCTGAATAAATTGATGGAAACCGATCAAGACGTAAGAGACGTTCGAGTCTCGTATTCCAATCGTTTTCCAATAATTAATTCCATCTGTTACTAGAAAAACTATCGAAACGATCAATTCGAGAGTATCTATCCACACTCAGGTATTCAAATAGTAAGTATAGTCAAATAGCGATAAATTCGAATGGTACCAAAAGCCACTCTTAAATTAACACTCGACAAATCTCTCTTAGTAGCAAAGCCTTAAATATCTACAAAGTTACTATTATAATTTGCAACAATGAAAAATCTAATTCAATCATTTAACAGTGTATGCTGTGGAGCTGGTATATGGCCAACGACACTCAATTCTACGTACTAGGCATATTCCTATTACTACTGTCAGTCAAGTACCTGAAACTGGTGGTAACAACTGTCTTCCTAATAATAATCTCATCCTGGTTCACAACCTTCTCCGTAGCCTACAGTAACGACTACATGGCTAGGTAATTAAAAAAAATTCCAAAAATCAATAATCTCGAAATGTCATACATTTTTTTTAATTTTAAGGATTCAAGAACCCTTCGCACTCTTCGACGAGTTATACGACAAGCCCTGGCTCAGGGCTGGACCCTATTTCATAGGTACAATAACGGGCTATCTACTGTTCAAGAGTAATTGCAAAATCGAAACCCCATTGGCAAGTATCAACTTACTTAAATATATACTTGCTCTGTTCAACTAAATTATACACGTCCTGTATACTGGACCCAGCATCCTTAACGTTGTCGAATCTTATTTCAGTATGTCAAGATCTTCGGCTGGCTGTCTTCTGCCACTGTTATGTTCTCAGTGGTATATGGCTTGTATCCTGGAAATTTAAATGTCATTGTCAGTTCAGCATATGCATCATTGGGACACACAGCATGGTCATTGGCTGTAGCCTTTATAGTGATACAATGCTGCACTGGATCCGCTGGCTTGATCGACAGGTTTCTGTCGCTTAGACTGATGTATCCATTGTCAAGACTTACGTATTGCGCCTATCTGGTTCATCCTGTTATCATGTTGATAACCAGCACTCAAATGGATGGACCGCTCCACCTGCACAACGGTATAGTGGTGAGTGAATATTGTATGGGGGATATAAAAAATTTTTTATTACTATTTATCCCACCTGTCAAACCCCTTTTGACAGATGCATCCAAACGTTGGTTTCTTGTTTTTGTTTACAGCTCATTGTTTATTTTGGCAACCTCGTGGCCTCTTATTTACTATCCTTTTGCATATCAATCGCTCTGGAAGCTCCGGTTGTCAATCTCCTGAAGATTGCCTTTATCTCGAAGAAGAGGAGCAGATAAAAAATGGCGGCAAGGGCTGCAGCTGTTTTTCGTCTTTTTTCATCTTCAAATGTCATCCGCCTAAAATTCAAATTTGTATACAGTGAATATCAGTAGGGCGATTCGATGCAAATAGGGGCTGATGAGGGGATGGATGAGAGATTTCTTTTGACATTCTTTCTAACTGAGGAATGAGCGGAAATTGTGGATTTATAAAAGTCTCAATTTGAAATATCGACAGCTAACGGAGGCAGATTCTCGTGAGATGCATAAATAAGTAAAAACGTCTATTTTCTGTAACGCGTGATGGAACGCGAGAAATAATAGGTTTACTGTAAGAAATCGAAGTATCCGATTTATCGATAAACATTTGAATCCGACAAAATCGTAAATCATTGATGTCAATAAATACAGTAGATAAATCAGAATAGATTTAAAAAAATAAAATTTTTTAATACAAATTTTTCATGTAGAATAGCGTATGCGTATATTAATTATATTATCTATGTATAAATGTATTGTTAAATTTTTTCGGAATATATATAATTTTATATATATACAAATACATATACATATACAAGCCTATGTTATTTCAAGGTTCACCCATGATATCTCGCTTCTATAATTTTTATTACAAATCCATTTGTGGATCATCACGTGACACAGGTAATGGACCGAGAGCATGATGATATATATCGTATACGTCACAGGGTTATATCGCAGTTTAGAGCGGATATCGGAAAATGCTGAAAATTGAATTTCAATGGCTGCCAATGCTGTCTAAAGCATCGAGTACGTGCATACCTGCCCGTATCTTGTAGCTCGATATACTCATACGTCAAACACACATGATGCTGATATATATATATATATATTTCAAATTCCTATATCATCGCATGCAGATATTTTTATCTCAGATAAAGATAAATTTTTATCTTTATCTAAACTTACTTGTACATATGTACCTAATGCGAATCATATTCGAGTTTTACCAGTCTTATCAGTATATTATTTGTTTTTATACGAAAAACTCAGACACTTATTTTTATTCCACAATAATACACCCTCCAAACACGGCCCTGGCATGAGGATGAGCGCCGATGTGCCTTGTCACATCCGGGGTAGAAATCGTATGGTAAATGCCAGAGGGTCGACTCGAAGAGGGTTACACTCTGTCCCACTCTCTTTCCCTCTATAGATATAGGGATGACATGCTCGAAAATATATAGGGTGGCGAAGTGAATTTTGCATGCATCCCTTTTCGACACTCCCGCAGCATTAGGCTTGTTGCTGTACGAAAATGGAATGTCAATTGCAAATGTCTGAGAGTAAGAAAAAGTAGTGATACAAAAAATAAAGGACACCCTAAGTATGATTCCATTAGGTACACGTGTCCCGGCGGCTGACGTATATCCACTTGTTTTAATGGATCACATGTGATACGTACTACCGTACATATGTGAACAAGGGTAGGGACAGTCAGGTTAAGTGAATTTATAGCAGCCATTATTACACATATTTGGGTATGATTATGGATAAAAGCATTTAGATTTCAGCGAACGTCCCTTGACACGTATAAGATCAAGAGATGAATTTTTTCATTGATATAATTAATTGTTTCTTATATAATGTCTCACTGATACTATAGGGTGGACCGGTCGTCGGTTATGTATCAGTAATCATCGGTATGCACTTTGACTATAGCGAAATCTATAGTATTATAACGCAACTGACGATTATTGATATATGGCCGATGACTGGGCCATCTACCTTATACACTGTTAATTATTAATTCCCATTGCTAATGTCTGTTCGGACAAGAAACCATGAAGTGATACGTTACTAGAGATACGTATTGAGAACCGTTAAGCGCGAAACTGATTACTAATACGATTAGCATTATGCAATTAGGAGATAATGGGAGCGAGACCAATTGGATTATAAATTTCAGCTAAATTCACAGTCAGATAATCGATGTATTTTCTCATGGAATTATCCTCTTTCGTCATGGATTATCGTACCTTTATTTTGTATTAAAAGCGCCATCTGTGTTTTCAGTTAGTACGGTTTACTAACGTGTTATTACGTAGTTCATGCTCGTCTTAAATGGCAGTTTGGATTGTTTGAACATGGAGTACGTGCTTGCCTCGGATCAGTGCTTGACGTGGATGCATATATGACGAGAGTATAGTGTATTATAGTATAGTGAACGGTATAGTGTAGTTCATAGGTAACAACCAGGCAGGTACAATTCACGCAGTGTAATTGATGTACACGAGGAAACGTGCTCGTGCTTTGCTATCCTTGGAGGTTATGGTAGCCCGCTAGACAATATCTGATTCACTCATTGTTTCGATTAAACCCGAACAAGGCTTAGACCCTTGTTTAAGAAGGATCAACGATAATTCCTCGGGTTTCTGTTTAGTGAGATCACGTGGTTTGTGGTAGACAAAACATGGCGTACAGTCTTGCGTGTAAATTTACATTTCGACACGAAAATAATCAGACACGTAATTTTGTGTATGGGAGGACTCTGTGGTATTGATAAGGTGTATAAATGTAATAAAGCAAGTAATAATAATACAGTGAGTCATAAGTATACAGTGATTTTGTTAGTATGTGTGCGCCTAATGCTTCAGCGTTGCGTCATGTTTTCGCGGGATTTTCAAATGACGCATCGTCTGGCGGTAAGCGAATTTTCAAGGCTTACAGAGACACAGTCGTGTAAATATTACCTGTGCGCAGACTCCTGGTTCATGTTGAATTGTAGGAAGTGTGGGATAGCTGGTCGCTGACAACAGTCCCGCTTTTACGTGTGGGAGAAAATTTCGCGTCGCTTTCTTAACCTAGCTTAACGTAACCCACTTTCGCGGAATTCAGTTCGCGCACGCTATTGCCTAGGGGTTGGTGGTTGGATAGGCTTGAAGAAGGAAGGGTTGCGAATAGTTAGGGACCGCATAAACACACGAATTCGCGCAAGCGTCCTTCTCAGCCTTTGCCACGAACGGAGAGATACCGCCCCATCGATGAGTCCCTCAGTTTGCCGAGGACCGTCGAGCAGTGTGAACGTGACGCGTCCTGTAATTCGCAACGGGACACGAGGGTCGTTGATTTTATTTTTTTTCTTGATTACTATTATTATTAAAACGTTTTTATACACTTTTTATTCCATTTACTTTCATATCTCCCTCGTACCAACGCGAACGTTTATTTTCTACTAAATAAAAACGAATAAGGGTGTTTCTTTCGAAAGCTATCTCTATAAACCTTCACAGAGGATTGATCATTCCTAAAGAGGATTCACGAAAGTTTATTTCCTGGCTTTTAGCCAGCATCCCTTTTGGCTTCCAGCGTTCCTTCTCCTAGAACATTTGCAAAATGGGATTTCGCAAACGAGCCAAAATCCCTATACCTACGCAACTACGTGCCTATCACTAGGACTACGGAATAAATATTACCACAGTGCGAAAGAGGACCTCGTGACGTAATATATTCTCCTTTAGAATATTTTTTCAATTTTCATGTCAATTACATCAATATACAAAATGTCGAAATAACGCACGACAATAATACTGTTTCCTGAGACGGAAGAGTTTTTACATTTTTTTTCTTTTTCCTGTCACTGCACACAATCCTTAGGGAAATCTTTGTAACGGCCTAAGGATACATACGTGTAAGGATCTCAAGAGTGTAAAACAAGAGTCAAGGGTACTTGGGAGTTATGTCAAAGTTTCTTTACGTCCAGAACGGATATCAACGGAATATACAGCCGCCCCTGGAATTCCAATAGGATCTGCAAGAAGCCTGTTAAAAATTCATCATCGCCCGTAGCAGGTACGTGCAAAATTCTCTATGTACTCAAAAATACATTTATTTAAACGAACGTGACGCGACGATCTGACAGCTTTTTACGTTGGCTGTAAAATTTAATCTCGTTCCTTTTTTTTTTTAAATTACGTGCAAACAGCTGACTGGTACTTTGGCTCGTTATACGTCAATCCAAGGACGTATAAGCATACGCGAATGAATCGGCCGAGTTGCTATGACGTATCTGCTTCCAATATTCGATTTATTTCCCAGCGTCCACTGCTTTAACGAAAGTTTCGCTCTGCCTCGATTGCAACTGGAATTAATGAAGTTGCACCATAATTGATTATTAGCAGCCCATGATCGTATCAAGCCACCCTATCTACCGTGTATTCGTGTTTGGTGCTTCAATCTAATAGGAATGAAATTTTTAAATCCACCAAAATTTCTTCTGCCTCATCTACTATGCTTTCATTGGACGACCATTTATATGCAGACTGCCAAAATACGTTCCTAGAAGAATTTCAAACCATTAACGCTTTATCACGGATAACTTATACAAGAGAGTCTTTTCTCCTGGCCGCCACCTTCGACGTTCTCGAAAACTTTGACCTCGTCGAGATTCAACGTCCATTCGACGTCCTGACGAGCGTCAGCTGACGATTTAATTTTTCCAATAATGTCCCCACCAGTCAGGATTTACAAGCTCTGGCGCTATGTATTCATACAATATCGAACATTTTATAATTATAGGTTAGGTTCGCTCGCAGATGTCGCAACGCGAAAACGTATAAAAAATATTGAAATCCAAACGAGCTTCGACTTTATCCATAATAATAAAGTTCAACAAGAATTCCTAGAGTAATAAACCTATTCCCTCGATGAAATTTCTAATTTACCTAAATTCAATCAAACTTGTGCAAGCTTTCGTTCCCTAGTGAATTTACGTTGAGACACACTAATGGCGACGGAAAGATACGAATCTCGACACGGCACAATAAAATGAATATTCGTCCAGCAAGAAGTATCTATAGATTCATAATGGCGGCCATTCTCCAACAATCTTGATTTATATCAAAATTTCTTTTTCTACCAAGAAGTTTCTGCCCATTTTCTGGATAATAGGAACATCAAGTGTCTGGTACCTAAACCATTTTTTTTTAACACTACACAATGTAATCCCATTTTTTTTATACATGTTACTTAATTTTACTGGATGAGACATACCTGCCTGTACTCATTGTCTATATAGTATAAGCATTATAATCCACAATCTACATGTACCATGTGATTCTGTATATGTTCGTGCGAGACACTAAAAAGTTATACAACGGTAAATACGTCATTAGAATAAAAAAAGAAGGGTTGGAGAGACTGTTAAAACTAAAAAGGATTAATGCCCATGGGACATATATGCATATATATATATATATATATTAATTCCAGTTTCATATTGTCATATCTAATAGGTCAAACAAGGGGTGGTACATGTGGTGTGTGGTATACGTATACTGGGTAAAACTCAAAATTAATTATTGAGCATCTGAAAATCTATGTTAGGTTGGTTGACATTTAAATTCATATTCATTTATATATATATATATATATATAAGCTCTATATATATATATATATATATAGCTTTATATATTTATCTTTAAAGATAATACAGATAAAATAGGCGGTGATTTATATACATGAGAAATATTCACCCTTAGGGAATAGTAACCCTTCATTCTTAACTCAGCAACTTGCCTCCCTAAAATGATCTACGTTTTGCACCCTGACTTCATCCCGTCCACCTCCGTCGCTTCCACTTCTCACCTCTTCCGACACCTTGCTAAACTTTTCACACCCTCAGGTGTATTTCGGCGTCGTGATAATTCAGCAATTTGCCACCGTGCGAAGAAATAAACAGGATAAAATCTTATTTGGTAAACACGAAATCCACCCTTGTCCAACGATATAAAATATTCGATGTGCAACATATTTTTTTTTTCAAGTCTTCCTCCAACGGCATACCTTTTTCACTCTTGCACGAACAACCCTCAACTGCGAATCCACCCCCTCGCAACTCTTCAATAACAGAATAACGAGACTAAAGCAGGAAAATTGGCTGGGTAATTATGCATCCCTAATTCTCGATAGTGAGCAATCAGCAATGTGATCTTAAGATAATTAAATATTAATTATATATATATATATATATATATATATATGCAATTTGAATTACATAACACAAATCTATATAATTAATTGACAGTATAGATGAAGCCGATCGTAACTTTTAGATGAAGGAAAAATATGAGATGGAAAAATATGCAGAGCCAAAGAATCGGCTTCCCACTTCCAAGGGGTTAATAAACAATTAAGATAGCACAATACGCGTTGATGCAAATTAATGATCAAGAACTTAACCCAGTCTATTATCAAGACTTCATTATCAATAATTCACCCTAATTTACACTCATGGCCTATCAACAGCATAATCGAACGGTTACGCCCTGGAGTAATTGATTGATCAATCCTGATTGGGAGTCATTGGATCCAGGGGTGTCTGCCTAGTCCAAGTTTAACAGAGCGCAGTTGTTTATGGTCTTAAGGAGTCTGGATGAGAGATCGCGCAATAAATTATTAGAGAAAGAAATCACGACTTCCTATCTTTTATCAGAATGATAAGCCATCGGGTCGGCAGATCGTGAGTTTCTTGGAAGAGGATTGATGACCCCGTGTACTTGGTTAATGGAATTGGTGGCAATATCCAGCCTAGAAGATAAACCACCTGAGATCCATAAGGCTCCAATAGTTTGAACAAGGTCGAAATTTTAGGTAAGACAGCTTGGCTCTGTGACAGTGCACAAGTTTGGAGCATTATATTAATTATTAATATTGCTATTTAAAATAGGAAAATTCGTTAGCGTCGCGATGCTGAACGGAAATCGGTGAAATTAATTTTTTATAGCATCCTCGAATTTTTTATTCATTATTTTCAACTCTGCGACCCCAGAACTTTGGCGGTCGATTAATTCAATAATGATTATTAATGTATTTTTCGGTCCATTATGAAAGTGTATAATTAAACGTTACTTGAAGTGTCTGCTGAATTATTTTCAAACACCCTGTACTTACTGCTATACACTTGGTGCTGTACACAAAAACCCTGTAAGGGTGGCCCGACTCTTAAGGCGATTTTTTACCTTATTACTCAAATTTGCCGGAAGTTGGTGAGAACCGCCTTAAACGGATGGAACCTTCTGGATGTCACGAGGTCGTCTGCAAGAGGGATGGTATATATTTTGAAAAAAAAAAATATTTTTTTTTCAGATGCAAAAGGGGGATGAAGTTTCAATACCTCTTGACGAATGAAATTGCGAATTTCGTTAGGGCTGAGAGTTGACAGGAGACTCCATGAATTAAACGTTCATGGCAAATGTGGATTTGTCAAAATGGTGGCTGCGTTATTCGTCTACGTCAGCAACGTCACCCTCAGTACTCCCTAAATCTCTGCTTCGCTCTTATGTCCTTTTCATCCTCGAAACCCTGTAACAATCTCGTGAATACAATAGACACCCTTGTTTGTCAAGGACGACGGAGATTCTAGTCGAAGGATAAATTATTGGCTGCTGTAGCTAAACCAATGGCTGGTTTTATCCGCAAATTGTGGATAAAGGCGTCGGGCTAAATTAAAACCACGTCACTAAAGCCAGCATAATTTATTACGAAAGAGCAACGTCGAGTTTGGCATTAAAAAAAAAAAATTATTCACTTAACCACGTTGGCGCTGATAGTCGAAACTTTTAATTTCGACCCATCGATTTCATCGGGACGAGTTGTGCAGTGACGGCAACACAAAGTGCAGCAAGGCTCGTCATTGTTTGGACACACAAAGTGGCGTGAAACAGCAGAAGATAGTAACTGTCCTTGATGCGGTTGCTGGAAAGAGAAAAAAGAAAAAAAAAACGAGTAAAAGACATTGAGAAGTAAAGATACGTATATAAGGGTGGTTTCTCTTATGTACTATACGATAGTAGATACATTATTAGACTACAGCATATGTAAGCCTATATATATATACAAAAGGATCTGCTTTCGTCTAATGGCAACTGGAGCTTTTCTTTTTTTTCCCCCGGAAACAAAGAAAGGATCGTGAGAAGAGCCTAGGAGCTTTCCTGGCTGAAGGCACCCTGGCATGCTTTTGTTCCTTTGACGTATCCTCTTTATTACTTGCCAACCATCATCCAGCCCTCTGTAGGTGTGTCTTTATGGAAAAATAAGGGATGTTGAAATTCCAGCAAATAGTAAGAAGGCACGACAATAACTTACGTGTGAGGTAAATTTGAAATTCCAAAAACGTCCCTCCTGACAGGTTGTCCTGGAAGGGTTGTGTGTCGGAGGTCAAACGGGGTAATGAGATGGAGGGTTGTAGAGCCAGAAGATGCGTTACCGTTTGTATAAGACGACAAACCGAGGAAATTGTCCTCTGGCCTCTGTTTCTCACCCTTGCCGAAGAAAGGGTGGTTTAACGAACGAGTTGTGTTTAAGGGCTGAAAACAAATTACAGATCCCAGAAAAGGGAGAGTGATCGATGCCTGACTTTTTTCCTCCGTTGCCTCGACCTGGTACCTGTATAGGAGGAATGAGAATTTTTCTTTACCTCCCTTTCTCTTGCACGCTTTCTCTATTTCTGTACTTTCTCTCCCTCCAGCTCTCTGTTATTCCTTCTCGTTTATTCTTTCCTGAAAGTTCAAAAACACTCTTTCATGGGACTGTACGTACTCCAGGTCCTGACTTGTCGCATATTCATTCCTCTTGAAACGAGGGAGCTTTATCACCCTGGTGCAAAAATAACTAGGGGATGCAACGAACCTAAAAAAACATGCATTTGTTAACCAACGTGTATATAAACTGTATGCACAGTAAGTATGTATGTGATATAAGTATTTACAGATATGATAAAGACATCTGGAACTTTAGTCCATGCATATTGAATATCCATCCCAGTATGAAGATATTGACGTCCCGGGCGAATGAAAAGTTAATAGAAAAATCTGTCGATTCCACCAGATAAGATTGTCACTTTTCCAGTTACCAGAACCTCGGTTTCTCTTTGTAGTTTTTATCCGGAATAATACATCTTCTCTGTTTTATCCTCAGCTCATCCTATGAAGTCAGAAACGATTGTCTTCCATATCAAACAATGCACACTTCCTTTGTTTACGGTCAGGACATATCCTAGCGGAAGCCGAGCTTTTTCCACCGCAGTGGAAAATGGAAGTTGAGGCAAAAGGAAGGAGAAATTGAAGGAGAGCGGAAATTGAAAAAAATATCTGAAACAAATTGACATAAGAGCGTCATGAAATTGCACAGGAATTGATATGACTTTACAAAAGTCGACGGCGATTCAGTATTTTAAATAAAATGAAAGAAAGTAAATGTCATTCTGGTGGAACAGGCAAAAATAGAGATATCAAACATCTCGCCGCCATTGTTGGTAGACTTTGTAGAGGGTATTAATGACGGTTCGAATACTAGCATTTTACCTCCTTTCATTTTCAGCTCCTATGGCGACTTTGACACTTCCGGCGCTACCTCGACTTCTACTGCTGTTACGCCATTGACGGCAGCAGTCCTACAGTAGCCACGATATCAGAGGGTGAAAATGTTAGGGGTTGTCCTAGTTTCTCGTGCTCCACTGATTTATATACGTTTCACTCTGGAAATGGACAGTTGGAGAAAATCAAGGATGACATAAAATTCGAGCCAATCAGATAGTCGGATAATAGTATTTCTGAAGTAGATCTTATATATATATATATATGTGCGCGCGCGCGCACGCGCACACACACACACACACACACACACACACACACACACACACACACACACACACACATACATACATACCTAGCTTCAGTCAATTTTACAGAAAAATCATCTTCTTGGATTTACTTGTAAATCTTACTGACTTCTGATCATTAGCAGTTGGATATATGATTTCTTGGAAAGTTTCTAATTCAGTCAGCTACTTGTACCGACATTTTTGATCCTCTTTAACTTGAAGTTTTCTGTATGCTCCTCTAGCTTTTTATCACTATATCTTTGAGATCCACCTTCTTTCTCTCTCCCTCTCGCTTAGCACTTGGCAACTTTTCTTATAAGAAACTTCTCACAGAGTTCTATATATATTTGTGTGACGATCATCAATAAGTACCTCAGTGCAGGGGTTGCTGTTCTGGAATCAGTCCCCTTCCTCTTGCAATGTCGCGAAGGAATATTAAATTCCTAATCAATTTTATCGGTTCGGAATAGTTAAGTGTGAAAGGAGATGTCACCCGGTGACCTCGTGATGATATCGAACAGTTGAACAATGATTTAAATATTTTATATAGCAGAATCCTTCGTTTTTCCTGTTTCCTCCGATTTAACTCATTAATAAATTCAGATCCAGATTGAAGTATCGTAGGCAATTCAATCAGCGGATCTAGGTCGATGACGTAACGTGATTACAAAATGAGGAAAGAAAGTGTGTAAAAGGCAGTAAAATATATCAGCTATTTTCTTATTTTGCTTATTTTTCAATTCACTCTCCTCCTATATTTGCCTGTTTCTTCATCCACCTTCCTCTAATGCTTTCTCACAGTTGGAACATCAAACCTGCTGAATCATAAAAGTTATATCAGATGCCCTAATACATATTTAAGTAACATCCAAAGATTTTCTTAACTCACTTGTTTTTTTTTCCAAAAATATCGTTGAACTTTGACTCTCGATAACCGAGGGTCGTCCTTCGGCCAGGATTACCCAACTGAATTCTCTGTCACGACCGTGTTACCGTGAAATTGAATCCACGATTAAACGCAGTTCGCCCTCAGTAACGCTTTTCCCTTCCTTCCTAAGCACAGTATCCGAATTGCTGACGTCAGGAAGCTCAGCTGAACTGAAACGAAAAAAAAATAGTCCTTTCAACCTTCCTGTTTCCACCAATTCAACAAATTTATAATTCGTTTAAGAAGCATCAAGTCACGCGAGAAATTAAATAAACGTCCGTCATAATTCATGCCAGATACGTACTGTGTCATACTATACGTATACCATTAAGTAAGATAAAATTTTCCATTACCACTCAGTAATTTATCTTACAGTAAAAAAAAAAACGTGTCGGCTATTGCTGCAACGTTATGAAAACTACAATAAGTTATGATGCTGTGCTGCAAATTCTATGCAAGAATAAATAAAGCGATGTATTTAATAAATTCGTATCTTTTAACAATCCACTGGCAACGGTTACCATATCGGTCGACTATGAATCCATGCATAATTCTGACAGCCATGAAAACCACCACTTTATTGTGTATTTAATATCTCACTGGATTTCTCGTTGAGAATCTCAATCCATTAAATTTCCCTTCTTTATATTCCAAATGCAATCCTATACCGAACTTTCCACGAGACAGCAATATAACGATTACCCAAAGTGAGGTTAGGTACACAAACGTATATTTCAACGTCAATGACATACACCGTCTGAAAGAATTGCACAATCATCAATAATGGTACTAACCTGTACCACGTAGACTGTCGTCACGGCCTTATTTCATTCGTTGAAAAAGAAAAGAATCTGAAAACAACACCAACAGCCTCGCCGCGTATCCCTCAACTTTCCTTAAAGCCACCGGCAAGCCTTGCAGATGGCGCCACTAGGAATAGACTCAAAAGCCAAACGATGATCCGCCGTTTAGTTTATCGAAAACTCAATACTATTTTCTTGTTGTAATGAGAAAACATGGCGATGAAAAGAAACAGAATAATGATAAAGCACGAGTACAGGAAAAAATATCTGCGAAATAGATTTATCAGGTTTAATCCTATTTACCATCGTGCACGTGAATGCGTACAGTACAATGCAAGAGTAACGCGATTGAAAAGGTACTAACGTACGTACATACAAAGTCTTGATACTAGTTTTGAACACCATTCTACTCGTACATATACTATGTGGACTACATACGTTATTTGCAGTATAGAAAATGATACCCGACCGAGCAGTAAAATACAAAACGAAACAATTGTTTCCCAGTGCTGCCATCTACAAAGCATGATTTTCTCCTCGGGTTGATAAATTCCTACACGGCAAATACCGATAGATACACAATAAAATTTCGTAACACAAGAGAAAATCTAAGTTTCTAGATTAACAGTCTAATCTCAATCATATAACCTAACCTATACGCCATTTATAGCTCACCCGTTACAAGCTTTAATTAGATCTTTCAAGTTTGTCCATACATTTGTATACAGGCGTATTTCCAAAGTATATAATATCCTGACGTACACATAAATGCATACCTCACATATTTCTACACCTTAATACTCTCTCCTTGTACAGCAGGAGACTGTTTCAGTAATGCGCCGTGTGGCGCCTGCAGGCAGTGAGATAACGCGTATACAGATTGGGAAACCACATAAAGAGTAAAGCGGAGGAAGAGAATAACGAAAGAGAAGCGTCTCCCTTTCCCTCTGTTTCTCTTCGACCACGAAACACTTCGAAGGGAGCAGAATGGCTCTTAGTAATAAAAATAACAAACTCTGCAAGGGCTGTCATAAAAAGATATATTAAAGCTACAAAATCGTGTGCGTAACAGGTACTTGAAATTACTTTGAAATTCATAAAACTTTTTTCCCCTAATTAATAAAAAGTAAAGTAACGCCTATAACGACCTATACAATCAATGCACAGACATTGTTCGAAATTTACATATTTATTTATTCATTATTCTCCAGTTTGTTATGTAAAAATTCATGCATGTTTATCTATCCCTAATTCTACTTTTTTTAATACAAAAAACGATACCTGAAAGTTTATCGAGATTGATTAACTTTTTTCTCCCTCACTCTTCCTATACGTTACCTACGTAACGTAACTCCCGATACTTCATTGTACCTATTCAAAGTATCCCAAGTATTCCCAATACAAAAAGTAGTTCCAGATGTATCCAATGCTACTATCTATGTAGTATCTGGTATCAATGCACGGCCATTGGCCACAATAGCCCAGTCTAGTGCACTCGTTATGCGTATTATGCGTCTGCTATGTGGAAATTTCCAAACGTACTAGAGACCTGACGATATATATATACATGTGTGCTTTTTCTATTATACTTTTCAGATATATGTTTCCATGGCTTCCATACATTCGTGTCCACAGTACGCTCAGTATATAACCATACATATACATATAATTGCAACTGAAGTTCATATGCACACAGTCCAGATTTACAGGATGCATTCTCTCATGGATAGAAGGATTGTCGTTAGAGAGAAGTTTCTCTGAATTATTAATACAATATTCTGTATAGTAACATTTCATAGCCAAGCTTGTTATATTGTAAAAGCCATGAAAGCCAACAACCACATTCGTCATACATGCGTGGTCAGTATTCCAGGCTTTACTTTGAATGAAGCTATAGGAGTTACACGTGTATACACATATAACCGATAAAGCTCATAAATCTAGTATAGCACGACAGTTTCCACTTGGTAGATACATTCCTAGTAGTAGCTGGCAACTATGTGGCAGATAGTAGCTACAGGTTAGGAGTTGGTAGATAGTAGATATATTGCACTAGGTTACCATGTGGTCTTGGTGGGTTTTTGCATTGAACGATTTAAATCTCAAAGCTTCCGCCTTACGTTTTAAATTCAAATGATCCTTTTAAAGTGATGGACGTTCTTGATCAAATGTGAATTCTTGATTTATATTACGCACTGTATAGCATTCGGTTCATTGTGATTACCCTCGTTAACGTAGAGACGAGAATTCTCGTATATGAAAAATAACGAGGCGCCACTATCGCACTATGAAACCTGGCCAAGTTTTCTCTTAATTGGCGTCATATTTGAAGTCTGGGGCGAACGAGAGTGCGGTGCTCGTACTTACTTCGCAGTCTATGGCCAAAATACTTTTGATACATAAAAGTGTATATATATATATATATATATATATATATATAGAGCATCTCCTCAGTGGAAGAGACTGTCTGAAGGTTCTGTTGGTATGAATAATTTAACGTAGAAGTCCGACTAGAGTGGATTTTCTTTCTTTGGTCTTGTAATATAGGCAGCTTTGAGATTTTTTATGATGCTGACGAAATAGATGTTGGGACGATGGAAGATGTTTTGGATTCATTGAGTTGTCCTGTAAAATATATATATTAATCATGAGTTTCTTGTTTCAAGTCGACAAAAATATGTATCATTTGAACATAACCTAAATTCGATGACGAATTGTGCAACTATCTTCACGTAGCACATTGTCTGCATAACCATAAAGTGCACGGATGTCACAAGGAGCCAAGTTCCATGTCCGTATTGGAAGATGAATGTCTGCATTTTTCATACTTAACCAGGAGCTTGCGTAACATTCCTCTGTCCCTAGTCTAAAAAGCCAGACGAAAATTTATGCATTTTTACACGGTTGAAAAAGGAATAAAACGAAGCCATAAACGAAAGGTACATGGATCTAGAAAAAATGTCTACGGTACCACAAATGTTATTTATACGTCATTAATAAATATTATTTACGGTCTCTCCCGTAGGAACAATATTTCACTTAATAAAGAAACAAACAACGGACCTTTGCCTTCAAATATTTAATAGGATTTCGCGGCTAATTCAAATATGAATTAATTATCAAATTTGTTCTCTCATGCATTTAAAAATGACAACGGACCAACCGCCCAGATACGACAAAGACATTTTGTGGTTTTCACTCATTCGAGTTTACCATGTGTTACCTGCTCGGTGCACTTCCCAGTTATCCCTTGCATAACGTGGACTTGATTTGTTTATCCACAGCCATTATCGGCCAAATCATGTTCCTTGGCAGTTTATAATAGACTTGTCCAGTCAGGACAAAATGGCTGCTGTTAATGACAATATTCACTGGCAATTTGACCTCAGATACGATAAATCCTGTCTGCTTTTCGCTCGGTACGTGTTTCCCGGGCAGACCAGTGGAGTTAAGCGTGGTGGCAGGGCGCCATTTTATGGCACGGAGAGTATCGAAAGCTCTGTTTTATTAAGCTGCTCCAGAAAGTAGACGAGCAGTTGGGGACGAGGCACACACACACAGTACTAACCAAGAGGCACCTAACCAAGGCTTCCCGTCGGTGTCTGTATTTTTCTTTTATTCCAATTTCTGCTTTCCCTTAGAGATGACGGAAAACATGGCAATTAGAGACGGTATTGATGCCGAGTAAATGTACGCAGGGAAGTAGAAAGAGAGAGGTCGAAGGTATAAAACGGAGGCTTATGAAAGCGCACGAGCGTTGGGCGGGAAATTAAAAATGTTAAAATAAAGAAATATGACGTATGAGTTGAATGACGTGAATAAAATGAAATTTTATGATTGAATATATGTGGGGAGAAGGTGGGATTGGAGGAAGGAAGGGTGAATTTTATTACCCTCTATTAATTTACTTTGCTTCTGCATCCCTTTAGTATATATGTACGTTCTGTGTTTTATTACGCAACTTTCGGTTCGAGATATTAATGGCGGAGGTAGAACGTGACGTAAGTTTGACAGTAGGGCCTGCACGAAATGGCACGAACATTGCCGAAGATTTCCGAATGACACGTGGCACATCCCCTGAAAGCCCTAATGAACCCTTCGGATAAATGGAGTTGGGTAGAAATCCGGAAATTCAGAAATATGCTTCCTTTATTATGACTACCTATTCTCATACGCAACCCCTCCCCTCCTCCCCCTGAACATCCCCTTGATTACACTCGAATTTCCTGATGGGAAATTGCTGAGTGGCGAATACTTGTAGGGTTGATAAACGATTAACATCCAACCCTAAAAATAAAAATCTACAGATTTGTTTGTTGAATTTTTTTTTCCTTCAAATTCATTAATTCAAGCGTCACCCCTAAAAAGCTAAGATCCACTTAAGTAACAGGGGTTGAAGAGATGTAACCTTCCGATAAACGTAGAATATCGTAACTCAACTATAAAATTAATTAATCCTATGTGGTAACTGCTAAGGGTTGAAATACCATGTAAATCCACATTAGCATAGAAGTAGAATATTAATTTCAGGGGTGGTGGTAGTAGTGGGGGATGATGTTGTTGCTTCCAACACAATGGACCCTGTAAACTTTCACGTAATTAGCATCGCAGCAAGATAATCGTTACAAACCTTGCGGTAATAACCAACCCACCCTTCATAAACCCACCCCTATAATTAGGTATGTGTTCCTTACCATGAAAATTAAATGCATGGTTTTAATTACCTGGAAAACCTAAAAGGACGAATATACCTTGTATATCTTGATCGTCCCTTTAAGGTTTCCTAGAGAATTTGGAATTCTTCAATACGAAACTTGATCTTTCGCAGGAGATTCGTATAACAGGAAGACGAACAGACGAATCTGACTTCAATCTGAATACCAATGAGAATCCTGGTGACGTCACCCAGCACAAAACCAGAATCCAGAAGTCCAACGTGAGATCACCTCCTGGAAACGAGAAGCTTCTGGTAATTTAGTAAATTCCTTTAGGGGTCCGTGAGAAAATAATTAAAATTGAAAAAAAAAAACAAATCGCAGAAACATTTGCAAGAAAAATATACAACTCTGTGATATTCGAGTAAATAATTCTTGTTTAGTGTACACCCAGCCGGTACACAATAAAATACTTGACCCTTTTCTCTCCCTTGTAATTAAAATCCTACGGAGTGAAGTAAAAAGATATTGTTTTACAAAAGATATGTCCCCTACACTGCTACACTTTGAATAGCCGCCAACAGAGGCGCCACGTATTCAGTTTCACGTCTAGCGGTGCCAACTGAATTTTTGAAAATAATAATTTTTTTAATTATATCCAAAAGGTGGTAGCACTGTCGCCTATATTCTTTTAGAATATTAAGGGTAGAATAACGTAATGGTCAAGTATAACGGTAAAGGGTTTAATAATCTGGACCTTCTAGGAGTAACCGCATCTTTGAGATCTGTAACAAGGGGAACCCCCGTACAGCTTGAGTTTCAAACCGAGAAATCCCAAAGCGAGTTGGTCGGTACAGTCGGTACTGAAATGTCGAGAATTACAAACTTACTCACTTCCTCTTCCTCGTTGCATTATTCCTGATCATTTCTTGTTAAAGTCGAATTCTCCATATCCCAAGATCCACTATTGGAATAGCATGTCGTTTCTGCCACGGTGATTTACTATGGGAATATCTGCCCCCTAAGTCAACGGAGAAGCCACTGTGTGAACCATTTTCGGTTTAATTATATCTGCCAGCTTCTTTCCAATCCTATGGAACAGAAAGGAATTAGAGGCACGCCATTCCCAGGAAGCCTAAGAGGAAGGTATGAGCTGTTGTTGTTGTGAGAAATAATATAGATTTCAGTCACATGCTGAAATCGTGTTGGAATTCATTTGGAATACGACAAAGTTTCTGAGGATATATATATAAGTATATATATAACACGTGGTTCATATAACTATACATTAAGTAACGCGAGGATGATTTCAGTCCTAATTAAACAGTATCTCGTTAAAGTACATAAATGACAGTGCTTGAAATAAAATTAAAAAAAAATTCAATCTGAAAAATATAACGATAACACAATTCTACACACGTTCCTTTTTTTCACAAATGAGAAAGCACAATTCCCCATTCTCTCACGGTATAAATATATAGATTATCGATTTTCCGTCAAATTTGCCGTGCTTATAAAATGGGCCATATCCAATATGGCTACCGAACCACAAATATTGCTCCATATAAAAATTATTGGATAGGTAAATAAAATTATGAAAAAAAAAAGAAAAATTATAAAACATGTCATAAACATGGAGTTTATATTTACCTTACTTTCTACTGTTACCTTATTCTTCTTGATGCAGACACGTATACAACGTAACTACGTCATTTCCGGTCGTTCGGTACGGCTCGTTATCGCTACTAGACCTTCTCCAATTACGAAATCCAATTATTCACGCCTTAACGAACCGATAGCGAACTGCACGAGAAACGGGAGAGGATTCGTAAGGATGCGTCCCTGAGGAGAACCAAATTTGAAATTCATGAAGAAGTATTGCGCGAGTACGTACTTATTTACGTTTACAGGTAACCACCAAACTACGAGTTAGCACAACACGTATATCGGCACCATGAATAAATTGGAAAGTGGAAACTCCATAAAAGTTGCCATTCAAAGTCTTCCGTGAAATTTCCAACAATCTTTCAAACTTCCATTTGCTATTGGATTTAACAAACTGTATATCACTTTTTGTATTATGTATTATATAGGAAAATTTCAAGTATATGAACAGCAGATGCTCTCTTGTGTATTTTTATATATGTATATCCTAATAGTATATGAACCTTGTATATACATATATGCATGCTGGAATAGAAAGACGTTGCTTTCGTATAGAAAAAGTCCTTATACTTTCTCACAATAGTGTCCTTAGAAAACAGTGTGAAGCAGTCGAGAGAGAATTAATCTTTCATGGACCAGCGAACTGAAACGAGTATAATATCGATATATACGTTCACGAAAAATATTTTACCTTTGTACGCAGATCGTGTATGCAGGATGTATGACAGAAGGAAGTAGATAGGATCCGAATGTACACAGTTATGAGGCAGGAAATTTGGAGCTGAAATAAAAAGAAAATGCAATACGGAGCATGTGGGAAATTCAAACTCACATCTTTGTTGGTAACAAGCAGAAAATGTATTACCTATTGATATATTTAAAGAGGTTAAATTCTTCTGTTACAGATGTACTGACTTACAATGTCTGTGGAGGTTAGGGCAGGTCGGCCAACCGTACCAACTGTTCCTCAATCAAAACGACCAACCATCCTAATTTATCCAACTGGTGAGTCACCTGCGACATCTCGTGGAAGTTAACGGCACTATTGGCAGTCGCTGCGTTTGAGATGTTAAGTATCGATTGTGGCGGCGCCAAAGGAAGTGGACAGAATCGGTACTATATGACATTCGCGCTATAAAATGCTATCGCGTGAACGGTTATGGCTACGTTTTTAAATTTATCGTTGTGTTGAGTGGATGTTCCTGTATCTATTGAGCTGGATATATTAGAAAAGGATACAGTAAATTTGAGGACTGGAACGTCATCTCTTAAAATCTAACTTAACATCTACTCCAGCCTCTTTGGAAATAACCAGTGACTACAATGGACTCTGTCAGGCGTCTCTCAGTAAAGTATCATAGATACCTCGTATTTTTTCTTTCTTACGATCTTACCAAGTATTCCAAGCAACCGGTTATACAGTTCAGGTAGTCCCACTTCCTGGTGAGTAGCTAAGTACCAACCCTCTCTGTATGTAGACATAAAGTGAAGAGATAAGGTATGCCTATCCTAACCTAACAACTATAAAGTCGACTTTGCTCTCGCAACTTGATGACGACGCCAACGATGGACACATTTAAGGTTTGTAGCTCGGGGGTAAACTTTAAGTGAACCTTAACCTAACCTCTATTATCAGGTTTACGATGAACTCACGAAGTAAATTCTTGGAATAGCTTAAGATAGTCATAGACAACTACCACGAGGAGAATTTCCTCAACCCTGTCTTTTCCCCGTTCTCGAAGAAGCTTTTGGATTACTGTAGGGTTGCTCCACTGGATTTTGTACCTAGTAACCATTGAGACAGATTATTACAGTTCCATTTTACTTCTTCACTTACACACTTCAATCTGGATTTGACTCTTTGGTCAGGACTTCTAAGTGCGAAAATCTGTGTAATTTGGTGCGCCTGTAATTATGATAGAGGCAGTTTGTAAGTACTTCGGGTATTTCATAGATGGCTATACTGTACATCCAGTATAAATTGTTGGAGTTCCACTGTAAGGGTAACTGAGGTGTAACGTAATTAGTACCACAGTCGTGGTAACAGGATTACTACCACCTACTATATTAAATGGTACTATGATTATCCTCTTTACACAGATAAATAACACTCTTATGTAACTCATAGTAGTTCAATTGATAACACTGTAGTATTGCTACAAACAAGAAACATATTCATAATTTATTCCTTATTCAGAAACATCCAAGCCTCCTATGCAGCTTCTAGATCCTTCGAATCGAAGATCTCTGAGGATGATTTACGACATCTTTGTTATTCAGGGTATCATATTACTCTAAGTAAAATAAGTGTTGAATTATAGTAAATCATCGCTCGAACCGATGCAAAATAATTCCATGTAAACTTTGAAATTCTTCATAGAAGTAAAAGGTCCGTAAGAAGCTGATCTGTTAGGATCATCCTGACATTTTCCCAACTGCCAGCTTTGCGCTCTTCCTGGTATGGAACACAAAATTCATAGCATCATCCCGAAATTCTTGGAATCGGGAGACTCGATTACGTCGCTAGGAAATCGTGGGGTTCAACGACGTCAATTTAGCATGAATACGAACCTCCGAAGGTTCTCGAAGTGTCGGTAAATGTCGGTGGAGGAATCTGTCTCCAGAACCCTCCTCGTTATACTACTATAATTTGAAATACAATACGTCTGAATATTCAATTCACAATAGCTCCCTCACGCTTGACTCTCTTAGCCATAGAATAATTAATAGTCTCTAGCTATAGAATAATTAATCGTTTAATTACCAGAAGATATTATCTTTTCCCCATACAGATCTTAGCTTAATACACTTTATATGGGACTGTCTCAAGATAGTGAACTACAGGAGGAGCAGCCATACGGCCTTTGCTTATCTATTATAAGAATTCACCTCTAGATAAAAACATGAACCGAGTATAATCAAAGGATAATTTTATACACGCAAAAACCAGATGCGCCTAATGGCACCATATTGCGCCATAACGTTTATATATCTTCGCTCCAACGCCTAGGCTGAATTTACTGAACCCGGGTGGAAGATTTACTATAATTTTCTCGTAGTAGTTTCCGTATAGCCTAATTAGCCTAGCGTTTGTCATACAAATTGCACGGCGTCCAATGACGTAACATAATGTGCAATCTGCGTTGCATTCAGTCTCACGACAATCACAGCAAATTGACGCTCGGCTCGATTTCGAAACAATACACTCTTATTGGCTCTTTTTTTTTTTCCCTCTTCCATCCTACCTCCACGTGACATGGCACGTTCCAATCTCCCCCAATTCTGTATTAGCAGACGAAACGAAGTAAAGCGAGAGGAATTAATATAAAACGGCGGGAAAAATCATCAAGTTTGTAAATCAAATAGAAACATGACGTATATAGCTGAAAGGGAAAAAGTTACCCTTAAGAATTTCATACAGATAAATTAACTCTTTACGTGTCACAAGGCTTAGGGACTTGACTTGGGAGTTACAAGTTGGCAAAAGTAGAAAGGATATCCTTCTGAAAATCAAGAGAAAGAATGAGAAAGAGAAAAGGCATGGAGGTGGGTTAAATCGAACCCTCACACTCCTTTTCTATTTTTAGTACTGCTTTCAACCCTCGCCCAAACCCCAACACGTAAACGGACATCCCTTATTCTCTTCCTTGGCTCATCCTCGTGTTCCTGGTTCTTTCCAAGTGCTATCTTCTTGGATTTCCGTGTGTATATATATATATATATATATATATATACAATCCAAAGTATAGCTACAAATTTTCAAGGCGCGTGCCTGATATCCTCTTCTGCTGAACACAAATACCAGAGTCCTGTTATACACAGTGTATATATCAAACAGAGATTTATACCGCATCGATTCCTTTATTTAGAAAACCTTAAGGCAATTTACATAGAGACGTTTGATCCACGAACTCAAAGCACGTGGCAGCGCATAATACAGTTACGACAATGAAGTCGTTATAATACGATATATATAATCAATGGATATTTATATTCAATATACAGATTCTGCGAACAATAGTGACAGAGGGTTATAATATAATAATATATATATATAGACATTTTGCATATACCATATAGATGTTATATGCAAAGTTACATGGTATACGGGACAGTAGGAGGGGGAAGGTCCTTTATTAAAAATATTCAAATCACGACCGATATCTCAAAGAATTTCATAAATTTCAAGTACCAGTACCAGTATGGTACTTTATGTTTGTTTTATATACTATATATATATATATGAAGATGGATACGCGAATAGAATATTTTTTAATTTTTTTTTATTCTCCTATACGATTTTTTGTAAAAAGTAAAGAATTTCCTTACGGCTTTTAAAAATATAAATGGTGACTACTACTAAATTACCTTTTGTGAAGATTGAACTCTTGTGTCCTGGCGATGTTCCAGTATCCCCAGAGAGCATTATCGTACCCATCGTCTCCTGTATCCTGGGATTTCCGCTGTTGGCGCTGCTAGTCATCTGCTGTCTCAGAAGAAGAGCCAAACTCGCCAGAGAGAGAGCAAGACGAAGAAACTGCGATATGGACCACGGCGCTCTGAGTCTCGTACGATTCAGTCCGGTTCATCGTTTAGGTAAAGAAAAATCATTTGGAAATTTATATTGCTTTTTTTTTACATGCGTCTACGAATAGACCGACTTTTATTTTCCGATATATATTTTTTCTGCATTTTTTTCACTATACGGTCGAATAGTCTTTTCTTTTATCCGAGGATAATTATTCACGAGGAAAAAATTTTTGCCGTTTTTTTTTTCTTGTTTCTTTTCAGAATTCAACCACGTGCGCGTGATCGATGACAGTGTCACTGGCCTTGGTCCTTTGTCTTGTTGGCAATGGAATTTTATTTCAATTTTGACAGCTCTATATGATTTATACGTATCGAGGTATTATTACTTATTGTATTTTCATTCTTTCGTTTTGTTGCCTTCAAACTTTTTTTATTTAACGTCCAACTGTGCATTTAACGAAATACGAGTGCGCGTAGCGCGCGTACGAAACGGAAAACACGTGACACGTATTGCCGGGGTTATAGTTAGAATTTCTATTATACAACAGGACGTGTAGCATGGTTCGTGCAAAATGCAGAAATTCAGTCTGACCCTCTATACATTCTTACCCACTAGCTAGAGAGGCACTGCATCTCTTGTATGTAGATTTATGCCGGGTGAAACCTTGATAAATAGTTGACCTCTCACTAGGCAGAGTCCCAAAACGGAAGTCGAGGCCTGACCCGAATATCCGTTCCATGTAGCATGACTGCCCGGTATTAACATTTGTCTTTCGATTCCAAATCCACTGGGAAACGCAGCTTCTAAAGAAGATCTAGGTAAAGAGAAACGTCCAGTTGGGTATTGGCCCCTTATGTATTATATATATATATGCAGGATCTTTATTCAGCTTAGTGTAATCTATATAGATGTAGTATATATATGTATAGTACATATGCATATACATATATTTGTATTTCTATATACGCTCTGCTACTCTTGGAAAGCCTTTGGCCCGCAAATTACCCTCGAGATATGATAGATCGATAAAGCTCATATTACGTGTAGCTTTCAAAACGCGGCTTAATTGGAACGCTAAATTATCATTTGATTAAGGCGGCTGTAGCTGATGAAGGCTTTTAGGCGAAGCTTGGTTATAGGCGTAGGCTTAGATAATCGTATGACGATTATACAAGGATATGCATTATAATAAGGTGTGCCTAGAAACATATTAGGTAAGCATATACATTAGTATGCAGTAGATGCCTAGGTTATTATTAAATTTCATTTTTAGCGTTGTACTCATCCAACAATTTTCACATCATGATTAATTGATATTTAAAAATGTATTGATTACTTTTTTAAATTCTAACAGCTGGCGTTGAGCGGAACAGGGCTGTTTCTCTCAGGAGTGAACGTGGATCCAGAGCTTTTCCATCCTTGGAACTTGATACGGTTGTCGAGGAACGTTCTGATCCTGAACAGAGTACTGCATTGGAACTTAGTAGTCCTGACTAGCATACGGCCCCTCCAGCACCCTCCAGGTACTTGATACGAGATCTGGAATTATTTTGTGATCTTTCGTTATATCCTGTATTGTATGGACCTGTGTAGTATAATGAAATTTAAAATAAAGCACGTTATTCCTTGTTAAAATACGCTGCGATGCTTGATATTCATTCAACAATTGTGTTACCTCGTTATTATTTAACTTAGTTCTGGGTTGTAATGAAGATCAATAAAAAAAAAAATATCGTAAGGCGCCTGCAGAACGGCAACCCGCCGTACAGCCTCGTGCGCAGAAGTCAGAGTTCTGTAAAGGAAATACGGAATTTCAATGTTTGGCTGTATGAAGGGTTGCTTGTCATCGGGGGCTCTTTTATGTGATTCAGTTTTGCATTAAAGAATTATTTTCTTCCTTGTTGCTTTGTAATCATATGATAACACTTTGAAATCCTCTTTCAGGTCGCCCAGATCTTCCAGGGGTTTGGAGGTGGCGGTTCCTTTAGATCACAGCCCTCTGTGGACTGCCTTGACTCATGCACATACAGTTTCCACGGTCCTTGGGGATACCTAGCAGGAAATCGAGGGCACTTTCATACAAGCCCTCGTACTCGACTTACCCATCGTTTATTGATACCGGGGGATGCGTTATCTATAATAAGAAAAAGAGAATGACAAAAAAGTTTGAGAATTTGCAACAGCACTACGACGTGACTCTAATTGTACGAGATGGGAATGCATTAATGCAGTTGCTGAATATTAGTTACAGACGAAAAAATCCATTGTTTTGGATATCATGGACTTAAAAGAATGGAAATTGTATGAGGGACTGTACTTAAATTCACATGGAAATTTGGTTGCAGGGAGTTATTGTAATAATATAGAGAGAAAGAAACTATTTAATTGACAGTACAGACACTAGTGGCGCTACTCAACATTTTCTACCTGGATTATTGTAAATGAGTAATTAGTGGCTAATTAGTGCTAACCTTTATTAGTTGTTGCACTTGGGATTGTTATGAAGTGTATTTACATACTGGTTGATGAAATCATTAATGCTGATTAGAATGACAGCACTTGTACTGTACATAATATAGACTCTGGTATATACACCGTTTGTTAATGCCGTTAGACTTATGTGAGATGATTGATGCTGTATAATAAATGGAGAAATTTCGAAAATCTAGTGCTAGTAATAATGGCGAATGTTATTTTATGAATGGGTGGATGCTGTGACGTGAAAGCACTCTTGCGGAAGTTCTCTACGTAATTGGATGGGATATATCCGATACGAAATCGTGCACGCGGAAAATTCATGCTTTGGTGAATTGTCCTTTGTATTTTCTTTGGTTTTTTTATCGCGGATGTTTTATACTTTTTGCTTGTGATAAATCGTATTGGACATATTTTTAGATCATGAATACATGTAGAGGATTATTTGTGATTTTATGTATTTATACTGACGGATTATCATTGATATGGGGTTTGTAAGTTTTTCTTCGCTTTTCGGTTTTTTTAAATAAAAATCATTATTTTGAACTTCATATTATACAAGTCTTACAGTGTAACAATTATTTGCTCGCTCAGTTTCTGCTTTTATTTCAATATCATTGTTCACTTTGAATTCATTCTTTTTATTTATAACATCGCGCACGAGCTTGTGATCTTGTTGAAGTTTTAGGTCAATGTTCGATCACTCGGCTTACTTCAGGATGACGAATTTTTTGAAACGCGATTATACTGGGTATTTAAATTTAATGCGTTTGCAATATGCACGTTTTGAAATTAATTTACAGATGTTTCAATTGTTCTATCTAAAAACCTGGTATCACTCGGCCTCGTTTGGATGCTTTTTTTAATTTATTTGTTTTCTTATCTTTCTTTCGCTTCAGTATGTTCTCCTGTCGTTTCTGTTGTCGTTCTTGAATTCCTTTCTGCACTCCTTCTTTCCTGCTTTCCCATTTCTTTGAGCTGTATTTTTTCTTTTGCTCTTGCTTCTTTACAGAACGTTTCAGCAGTTCGGGATCGTCTTTAACCTATAAATAGTAAGTAAATTTGATTAAGAAAATAATCGACTGGAATGGTAATAGGCAATATCAAATAATAACCTTTTCTCCACTGGCTTTCGCTAAGACAGATTTCCATGCTTCTTTTTCTTTGATTTCATCAGCTTTGCTTTTCTCTCCTGAAGCTTCCAACTGTTTCAATTTCTCTCTTTTTTTTTCAAGCTGTTGCAAAATTTTTTTAGGATCTCTATCAATTTTCAACGGCCTTTTCTTTGCACCAACTTCCGAAAAATCAAATTTGCTGAAGACCATTTTTCCCTCTGAATTAAAGACTGGCTTTGGTCTAGGTATTCTAGGTGCCTCTGTATCTTCTTTCTTCACTACTGAACCACCTGCAGCAAGCTGTTCTGTTCTGGCCAACTTTTTCTGCATTAATTTCTCTTCTTTTTTAGATTTTTTCTTAATCCTGTTTTTCAAGCCTTGTTTCACTAGCTTATTTTTATAGCCAAGCTTCTTTTTACCCTTCATAGCTTCTAATCTCTCGTGCAGTTCCTCAAATGTTTGAGCTCTCTTGACTTGTCCATCTTTTTGCTTAAATATCTTTCCTGCGACACAAAGACATATACCTTTATCACTGAAATAGATTTTATATTATTATATATAAAAGTACATAAAGTAAAAATTACCTTTTTTTTTACATTGTACCACAGTATCTTGTTCGCTTTCACTATCAGCTATAATTGATACAGAAATATTCTATTATACAAACAAATATTAAACAGAAGAAATAAGTCAGTTGTAGGTTAAGTAGTAATATCGGGGAGACCTACCTAACGCTGACATAGAAATAGGCAGTTTAGAAAATATACCAGAAATATATTTATCTTCCTCTTGCAACATTTGCTGCACAAGTTTCATGTTAAATGGTTTTGACATTTTTAATTGCATTGTTCGTCGAACTCACGTGCGCAGTCAATATTGTAAATAAGAACGTACCACGAAACGTAACTATTCAAGATTAGCTATAGGTAGTACAAAATTGTATTCAAGATGGAGCAAGTGGACAGTATTATTTCCCTTGGAACCAAAATGACAAACCTATCTCTATCGACATATGTACATCAAAATTTGGAACAGAAAAAATTGATTTTATAGTTTATTTATATATAGATGCACCATTCTAATTCAGCCTTTTAAAACAGTCCGTTAAATTATAATAAACTATATTCTAAGCATAATTTTAATAGTAATATTATATAGTTGTATTAATATTGCAGACAATAAAATGAAAGGAATTACATTTGCTGGGATCTTTTTTTTGTCATAGAATAAAACATTTAATTTATGAAATTAACAAATCAGATATGTATAAGTATTAACGACACAAAAAATAAAATATAAATCTAATACTTTGGTATACTAAATTGTAAAATAGGAATCATATACTTTGGCACGTCATTTGATATCTCTATCAGATATATCAAAAAATACATTAGGTCATAAAAGTTGAACTTCAGATGCAAGTTTCTCTGGTCTCAATACAATAAGATTGTTGTCATGGAGTGGAAATTTATCAAACTTCTTCTCAATTTTGTGAGCGTCTAGCGGAGTTTGAAAATATACATGACAATATCGTATTGATTGAGTTGATGTCATTATGTTTGACATGCATATTGGATTGCAGCTTTCAAAAAGATGCAGAATGTATGCAGCACCAAACGGTTTCGATATATTAGCCACAATTACTTCTCCAGCTGGGACAATTTTAATTTTCCTCAGCATCGAATCATAATTGTTTGAATATGCAATACAATCGTTTAGATTCTGCATTACTTCCTTAGTAGTAATAAGATCTGGTATATCATCATCGTTCAATTTTATAGATTCCATCACTGAATTCCTGTTGTCAGTAGATCCATTCAGTTTATCTTTTGTCTTTTGACTTTCTTCGATGAACTGCTCCTCTTCTGTAGCACCTTGATGAGACAAACAATTTGTTATCTTATGGATACTTTCAACACCATTATTTTTACCACACTTTTTCTTTTCTATGCCTTGCATCCCTTTACTTTTGCTTTGACTATCCTTATGTGCACATCGAAGAAAACTATTAGATATGGATTTATTATTTTCTGATTGACTGAAGTTATCAGAATCATTGAAACCATTAATTTTTCCACCAGTAGATTCTGCTTTATCCCAAGGCATACTATTAGAATTTGTACTATAAAACTGACCATTACTTCCGCTTCGTTCAGAACTATGTTCATAATTATTGACTCTTGTCAATCGAGATTGCTGACCTTTATATTTATTCTGTGACTTCAGATCTTTTTCATCCTTATTCATCCACGGTATTAAGTTAACACTCTCATGTCCTTTCAGACTCATTATGGAATTTATCGCTTCTATTTTACTTTTGAAAGAGACAAAACGCATTCCTCGTTCATTACCAGCACACTTAACACTTTCTATGTTACCAAACTCTGAAAATATTGAGTGAATTTCATCAATGGATAACGCATTTGTGTTGCGAAAGAAAACACAACAATTTCCATCTTTTCCTTCCTTGCAATACGAATCGATATTCATCCTGGATCATCAAAGTTCCTGCCAAAGAATAATAAACAATAATTTAGTAATTTATAACAATTTTTACAGTTTAGCTATAAACATTTCTTTCTTTTAATCCTGATATGCAATAGTCACAAATTTAGTATGAACACCTTATAATATTCAACAAAATACAATAAGATGAACCACGTTAAATAATATCACAAATTCTTTAATTATTTAACACCGCGTCTATTTCTCCTTTTATTTATATCCCAAAGGCTTTCGATGAGTTTATTCTTTCGTGCGTGGTTATCTGTCAAGTAATTCTTTTCGAACAAAGATCTGGTTTCTGCTTATCTCAACTGCTATAAACCGCCGTATAGTGGCGCTACTGATTTTAGATAATGATCTTGTTACTAAACTTTCTTTTAATTTATCTCGTAACGTATAATTGATATCCTATATCTATTACCATTATTATCGTCAGTTAACTTTAGTATTTTTTTTATAAAACATTGAGTTTCAATATTTTTGGAATTTGTACAAGTAAACATTTTGAGTTCGAAATATTTATAAAGCAAATATTCCGTAAAGTACATAGTTTCTTTGTTGAAAGTAAATAAGAACTATAGTTGCAGGTGTTTTTATTTGTGTACATTAAAAATCGCAAGCATATTGTTGATTGTTTCTCAAACAAATGATTCACTATGCATGTTTTTATAATTTCAAATGTGGCCGCTATCAGCGGCCATCTTTACTTCCCGCGCAAACGTACTATTCCAAGAAATAATAACCCCAATTCCCAAAAGCTTCTGCAACAATTTACAACATCACTAATACTATTATTCTCTGTTACGTACAATAACACCGTATCTTAATTTCCTAAAATAACGTTTATAAATCCCTCGTAAACAGAACGACACAAAAAGAAAACAGTCGTCACAGTGGGCGGAGTTTGCGCCTGTCTCGTTGAGAAAACATTAATCCGCGTCCGTATATTTCAATAAAAATTCTATTTAAAAAATCGTCCCTTTAAAAAGCACCGAATACAGTATAAAGAATCATTCAACACTGTGTCGAGGATAAATAAATCCAGTAACGTTTATCATTATCTTACAAGACACCATTCCTACCAGTGACAACGTACAGAAGAGAAAGCCGAACCAAGAGAAAGAGACGAAATAAACTTTGCACTCTGATTGGTCGAGATTATCATGGCTTCAAAATGGCGCTGAGACGCAAGCGCCGCGTACCATAAAATGCAGGAACTACAGCAGAAAGGCGGCTGGTCGCCACGGAGAGGAGTGAAGTGTGACACAAACGGTCCGCGCGTTGCCTTGTAAGGTGTAGAGCTTGTGATGCCCGTGCGCGGATGGCTCGAACTCGCTAAATTCGAGCCGAGATAAGAGTGACTATACCGCGATAGCCGGTATATCCGGACACAAAACTAAAGAGAAACAGGTGTAATAGAAGAGTGCTGAGATAAATAAGAACCAAGGACCGTGGGACACAGCTTAAAACCGTTATACCGTGTATACGTAAAATCCGACAATCCGTCAAAAAGCCAGACACCATTTTCGTAAAGGGAAGAGTGTGTTAGAGATTGGAAGAGAGTGAGATAAAGAAGAGGGATAGAATATAGTGATATACAGGAGTAAGAGAGAGCGAGAGAGAGAGAGGGATATACGATTATCGAATGAGTTTTAAAACCGTACGAGAAGAGACAAAGACTCAAGCATAACCTCCAAAGTCAGTGTTGCGTCGCGTCGCGTTTACTCTTCCTTCGCTTCACAGGCTATGTTACGTATATAAACCAGTTAATGCGACTCGATCTTAAGACAGAATATATTTTTACAAAGTGCATCGCGAGTTTAATCGAGCCTCTGCGTATCGGAGGATTTTAAAGATTTTTAAAGGATTCTTAGAGAAATAATTATTATTCCCAAAAGTATTATACGTGTTTGGTATATACTGAGTTTTCTACCGTCGCACGGGAACACGGAGGAGAGTTGCTTAGTGAAAGATTATACAGTTGATGGATGAAACTGGCAGGATGTTGCAGCACGGAGGTTCAGGTGTCGGTTTGATGAGTGGTAATCAGGGCCAGGGTGCTCAGAATACTGGAGGATATGGAAGCATGGGTCCTGTGGACGGTTCGGCGGCTCAAGGTCCCGATCAGACTGTCGAGGCTAGGAAACAAGACATCGGCGAAATCCTTCAACAGATCATGAATATTACTGATCAAAGTCTAGACGAGGCGCAAGCAAGGTTGGAAAACTTTTACGAAACTCATTTTTCGCTTGTTTCTTTTATTATTATTATTATTACCGGATCCATTTTTCTCCACCAGGATGCTCTTTGCAGCATCCAGTACTTATCATTCTCGAATCTTGACGTAGGCGTCTACTACGCGTACATGTAAATTCTTGATAAAAGTATTTTTCCTTTTCATTCAACACTCACTGTTTAATAGTCTGAATATTTGCACAGGTTATACACCAGCCGTTGTTATTTTTGACACGTATAAAATCTGTTAATATCTCCAATTGACAATGAAACATGTATAAATATTAATTTGTATCCTATTTATTTGTATTATCAGAAAGCACACGCTGAACTGCCACAGGATGAAACCGGCCCTCTTCTCTGTACTCTGTGAGATCAAGGAGAAGACCGGTGAGTAAATCAGCTTAAAAATAATAAAAAATAATAATCTACAGATAAATCGAAGCAGCCGGTGGTTAAAATCCCGCCATATTTTGGCGTGTAAAAAAGTTTTGAGTCGGCCGACGTCCTGTCAGGGTATCACTGTCGAAATGGATGATGGATGGAAGTCTTATCATGCGATACTATCAGTGCGACACCACATGTTACGTAAAACATTAGAACGTTTAAACCAGCAAAGAGAAAGATAAATGGGAACGAGCACTTTTAAACATCTTCACGGATCCTTGAGAGATCCACGTCGCAGCATGCCTAAAAGACGAGGAAAACAAAGACAAAGAAAAGGATGACACTAAAATAAAAATAAAAGATATTTTTCTCGCGCTGACACTTGCCACTCTACTTACTTCTACTTCCAGAAGTATAAAAGAGTCTGCAATGTTTCCTTATCGCTTCAAAGCCATACAAGACGAAGGATCCCTTGCTCGTATCCTCACGTAATATAATGTCAGAAGCTACGGGGCTGGAACCCCTGCGCCTATTCGAAACTCGTAAACATAATTTTTATGCGATGTTTGGATTACTTTACGCGCGGATCAAGAGACCACGAAACGCGCAATTATTTTGGGGTTCCCTCGAGTGGTAGATTTGGGGGCGCCACGCCCCGCCATACATTCGCTACGTATATACATTGTATACGTCAGAAACGGTGGGTCTCTAGGCTGTCTATGCTTGTATATTAATGTACTACGATTCATGCTATTTTTCTCCACTGCGTATGCTACGCTTATATTGGGAACGAAGAAACCCAGTTTAGTAAATAGGGGTTGGGTAAGTAATGCACGAAGCACCCTTATTCTCTATTCCTTTATATTTCGGGTCCCATTCACATATATACGCGATGGCAGCACATGCTGAATGTCTAATAGAAAATTTTGTATTGACGACTCTTCGATTCTCTTGAAATATTAATTTTTGTCTTATGACGTCAGTCGCGAAGAGAGTCGCGGGATGTTATTGGGAATTCAAAAGGGTAGGTTCGTATGTATGACCCTTGGGTGAGGATATATATCCATTGTCTATGTGGGTGCGAGCGAGAGGGGTGTAAGAAGAGTAACTCTGAGTGTCCCCAGAGAATTCTGAGTATTTTGTGCTAGAGAGAGAGAGAGAGAGAGAGGATTCATGGAAAAGGGATGAACAGGGGTGGGTTGAGGGAGAGTATAAGGGTAGAGCGAGAGAGGACGTGGTGGCGGTAGTAGCAATGGCGGGAGTGTGGGACTGGCGGAGTTTATGGGCAATGGCTGACGAGGCAGTGAAAAAGTACTAAAACCAAGAAGAGCAGATAAACGCTATGTTAAGCAGACCGTTTTACCAGCCATTTAATATAATCAGCGCTCTCATGGAGCTCGGATAAGTTCGGATCAGGCCTGAATGGAGTAGTGGGAGGAATTTTATTTTTCTCTTTTTTTTGTCCTATCCCTTTCCTTAACGTTTCCGATAGTCGGATGCCTTTTCTCTTTTTTTTTTACTCGTTTTCGTCTGGTTTTCACGATAAAGAAATTCGGTCGTGTATTCATGGCTTTGGAATACATTTCTTTATTTTTTGTATACTTTATGTTACGTATACGGCTAGGAGTCTCTGGACCGCTTAGGGTGTATCCCTAGAAATTAGAGATTTCAGGCACGACTATCTTCTATCTATGATTCTTGTTTTCTTTCCTTTTTTTTTCTTACTGGTAATCCTTTTTTTTCGGTGTCGGTTTGGACAGCCCCTGACGGCGGGTGGTGTCGACTGGATGACCTAGCATACCTAGGATGGTTCGCTATACCTAGTCTAAAAATATGTTCTTCCCGGAGTGTCTGAAGGAGAGTTGAAGCAGACAAGAAACTCCAGTGAAAATCTAGCAGGGCGGCGTGCTACGTGATTTACAGGATTTGGATGTAGAGATTGTGCTTTTATCCAATAATATTGGAATTGAAAGAAAGGCAATTTGTTTTATTACACAGGAATGTTATCTGTGCCACGCATAACTTCACTCGATGGTAGTTTTTTTTAATGAACAGTACAAAAAAAGTTAGGTTAGGTTCTGTTAAACAATTATAGCCATTCCAGTATTGAACGAGGATACGTAATTAGGAAATAGTTTGTGAGCGCCTCTACCGTCTGGCAACTGAACTAGTGTAAAGCGAAAATAGTCAATGCTCTATTTCTGTACGAGAAACAACATTCATGCTTAACGCAGGTTAAGAGTAGTTTTATGGTTTTGGCAGTGTGGGCTAATGCAGCATGGACGGAATGTAAACATTGTATACGTGCCATTGCTAGGTGACTAGTCTGAGACAATGGCGATCATTGGGAATATTTTTTTGAAGCTTGAACGCATCGACTGTATAGGTCAGACCGACGGTGAGCGTCGCGGCGTAACAATTAAAAAATCTATACTCGATTTGGAACGTGTCCAGCTTTTTAATTCTATTTGGCCTCTCGGGTCCATCTCACCCGTTCGCCATCACGCCATAATCCTAGATTAAGCCAAATTCTCGTGGTACGTTTATTCTCTCTTTATTATTACTACAATACTTCTTTCCTGGCTCGATAATTGATTCTGTACCTTTCTTTTTTTGCTCTCTCACTCTTTCTCTATCCCAGTGTCAATCTCACTCTGGACCTGGACGTTATTCATCTTGATACTACGTTCGACTTTACTGCGATTTCTGTAGTCGACGTATTCGCAGTGACAGCCGACAAGCCCTACAAGAATAGCAGGAGGTGGGCACAGAATTCGCCTCGCATTCTCGGCACTCCTTTGCCACCCCTGCTCTTTTCTACAGGTTCTCTTATACTATATAGGTGTGTATATATATATATATATATATTACTCTCTTCATCCCATACCCGTCTTAAGATCCCATGGTGCGTTCACTCCCACTCGAGCAAGACGTCGTTGCACTCGTAAAGCCCATACTCGGATAGGCCCACGGTGCGATTTATACTTTGTAAATACTCGAGTCGCAGTAAAGCCACGAGTGAAAACTGTCGAGGAAATTCCGTATCTTTAACACGGCTCTCTCGCGGCTTCCAATACATGCTGGTCTTCCACTATTCTCTTCCCTCGTCTATCTCTCCAAGCAGATCTTGGAGAATTTCTCTCTGTCTCTATCCCGCTCTCTCTTTCTCTCTACGCCTTGACTTCATAACGTCTGCGGCCCTGGGCATGCAGATGGGGTTTCAGCAGTCAAGGTGAACCGGCCTTTCTGCTCAGACGAGACTCAAAACTTCTTCTACTCGACTAACGACGCATCCTTTGCTTTGATTCCCAATGGCTCTCAATATCCTCGCTCCTTTTTCTCGAGTCTCTTGTTTTTCTTTGTCTTTACTTGTATGACGCGCTGGATCCACGGCATTGTTACCGTGCACTTTGCAATGCAGATTCACCCGTACTCTGCATGTGTTATTATAGTCTTCTTTTCCTTTCGACTTCCTCTCCATATTAGTAGATATGCCGATGTTAGAGGATTGAACGGATAATGTCATTCGTTCGTGGTTCACGCAGTTTTACATAGAGTGACGACCGTTCAGATTCTTTCAATGTAAATTAAATGGCCGATTTTGTTTACCAACGTTTAGGCCAGGAACTACTGGTTTTTACTGTGTTTGTATGACTCCGACTCTATTTACCGGCTGTACTATGTTTGTACAAGATAAAGGCTTGTAATATTGTCACATAGTAGCACACGCTGCCTGACAATAGATAAGACAGATACCTAGATGTATATGTCCCACAGCTAGGATTATTAAACAGACTTGGGAACAATGTCACTGAATTTCGGACGCCATTATTGTTTTTCATTATACCCGTGCACGGTGGCTGTGTTCAAAAACGTACGACAAGTTGATTCTTTCCGGCGCAGCCGAGTCGCTAGCGTCGAATGAAAAAGTTATGCACGCGTTTCAATATCAATACGTATTGTGTCTCCATCCGACGGATTAACCAGGTACCATTGTAAGAGTCTGACGGTTGTTTTGAAACGTTATCTTGATTTCTGGGTAAGAGACAGTTTCTTTAGGCTAGGTCTATGATATAGTCTTATACATTATAACTGACTATATTTCTGTGCATGATAGTTATATTCTGTTTAAGCTATAGTATACAACCTGTATATATATATACGCATTAGAAATCAGGCCGGTATAACAAAGAGCGAGGAAGCATTGTCCTGTCAAGTTGGACGTTGACGTTTCACGTTGCGGGAATAACCTTAACGGAATTATCGTTACTGATTTTAATTAAGGCCTCATACCCGACGGGAAGGTCTCGTTAGGACTTCAAAGGGGGTTTAGGATGTCCGAAAAGACCTTATCGGCGTGTATAACGAGGACGCCATACTGTCTGAAATATCTAGAATGTCTCAGGTGTGATTTACAACGGGTGATAAAAATTCTTACCAATCGTCTCTCTCTCTCTCTTTCTATGGAAGTGGAGTTATGGCGCTTTTGATACAAGTGCCGACGTATCGTTGTCTAAGGTGCCTTCGACGTGGTATTCAACTTCCCGGCGCCTATAACCTCTGAAAGTAACTTCTTGCCGACGGGGCGTAAGGCACCGAGTCGACGGAACCCATAGGCTTTCTTAGACGCGAAGGTCGTAGGTGCAACCGATTTAACAAAGCATACGTTACCCGCGATAAAATCTTACAGAACCTATAAACTTCGGGCTGTCGGGTGGGTATGTTATGTCATAAAAATCCAGTAAAATAAGCTCGTAAACCGCGAGACTCTCCTGACGCTTGTTCCGCGTAACTCCTGTTCGCGAGTGTATAATACACTTATGGCTGTTCCAGGGTGTGTGGTAGTAATATTACGTGTTGACGCAACGTATGGGTGTAACAATTGCAGCGTCTTAAAATTTTTTTCAACGCGCACTGACAATTTGGTATCGAAACAAATTTTTTTTATTGACGTTTTCTTCAACAGCCAACCTTGTGCCATAGCGCGTGGTTTCGTGTTCACGTTAATTAGACGTCTACGGCCATAAAGCATTCTCTTGATCGAATCACTCTGGTGTCGGGCAATCGGTTTTAATTTTATGATAATCTTATGGAAATTGCATGGGGCGCCGAGATACTCGTATCACGGATCATTAGGTCCCTGTATGCTCTCGCGGGACCTATTCTTTTCGGAATCTCTATTTTGTTTTCATCCACGTTACTACGCTTCAGTCTAAACGTACACGGTGGACCTCGCGGCGATATCATCTGCACGGTGTATTCCTGATCTTATTATAATTGTATTTATGTACTTTCTCTAATTTTCTATTTAAATTTATGGAAAACGGCATACACGCGCCGAAAGTCTCCGACGGTCAATCGAGTCTAGCGAATTAATTAAACTCGTTAATTGAAATTCCTGCTTCCAACGATTCACGGGATGCTCTGTTTGCACTTTAGCGACTAACCACGCGTGCACAATATGTGTGTGTATATGTATACACACATCTGCAGTGTATTGTTCTGACGTATCCCTGCAATGTATTCACAGGACCACCGTGTATATCAGCACTCAGGTTTTACCTGATGGTTCTGTCTATGGCTGTCGGTGCTGGGTGGTCGGACGTTCCACGTGAATTGTCATATGTGTATTTGCCAGCGCGTCTCTGTCCTATTGGTTTACTCGAAAAAAGCATATAGAAAATACAAACAACGTCAATCACCATTCCGATTGACGGTTACGCTACGTTACCCCTGGCGTCATGGTTCTTGCTGGGCTCTGGATGGCTGGTTGCCAGGGGCGGATGTGCGAAGGTGGAAACGAAGTGACAGGTAAATGACGTTCTATCCTTGCGATATAACCAACCCTCTACTGTCAAATACAAATTTTGATATCATTTTCTCGTAACTTTGTAGCAAACCCGTTCGTTACTTGGACGCATTACCAGAGCTGCTTGGTGCATCGTCATACATTTGCATAAGAATAATTCAAATTTCCCGCGCTCATTCTTCTAGTAATATCTGGGGTTATTCTGTAAGCATTTATACCTGCGATATACACTTTGCTCCGTTGTCTGTTATTTATATATATATATTTTTTGTTTATTACGTCACTAAAAACAATCTCGTTATCGTATGGTTATTGCAAGTTAAACTAGCGGTTTTCTATTGCAAAGTGAAAAAAAAAAATATGCGAAGAGCCACTAGAAGGTTGCGTAAAGGAAAATACTTTGCGGGAGGTTATGGCTCTGACGGGTAAGGGTAGTAGCGGGAGGGGGTGGGTGACGTGCAGTTTAGTTTCATGACGCCATTTTGAGTTCGTAAAAAAAATGTTACGAGCCTCTAAACCGTCTCCCTCGTAAGTATACGTATTGTATATCCATGTACATACAATTCAGTACTCGTATACGGAAGAGCGGTGGCACCCGTGTCGCTGTCTACGCTACTGTCAGGCTGTTCCTGGCGCCGTGGACGTAGACTAAGTAGCAGCAATGGCTGACGGTAACCTGGTCTACAGGTACAGGCGGGAGAGTCGATTTCTCCATAGTTTCACTTTGTTATTATTTTCTTTGTTTACACGTGAAAAGACGAGAAGTTACTCGGCGACGGTGTGTGCGGAAGAGGTTCCGGGTATACTATGGTTTTTCGTTGGATTTTTCTTACATTAAAATTCATGAAGCGACGCCCGCGTACTCAACTCCACGGCGTCCAAGCAGCTTATGTGTAACTATCCGCGACGCTGCTCCGACGCCTATCCCGTTCTCTCTCGTCTGGGATACCGCCGGAAGAAACTACCGCCGGGGCAAGGAAAATCTTTTTGGAAAGTAACGCCACGAGTTTTCAGTGTAGCGACGCTGTGTACATGCATATAGCACGGACGGGTTTTAAGGGTGCTTCGACAACGTCCAAGGAGTTATGAATAATACATGGAAAGTTCTAATTGCAAGAGACAAAACTTGACGAAACTTTAACGCCGCGCCGGATGAAGCATCCTGGAAAGTTTGTCCGCGAGAGAAACTTACCACTTGTTTTCAACGGTATTACACTAGCCGTCGGCTCTATGCTTGGCGACTGTGCTTATACGTGCTACGTTCCACGATGACTACCCGTGCAAACCAGAGCTGCCGCCGAAGCCAAACTACTTCGCGATAACATCCGTATCCTTGGGAAACTCCTTAGACTCGTTGGTAGAAACAAGCTTGAGTTGTGCAGACTCTGTACAGGACGTTTCAAGAACTGCATGTTGTTATGGGAGTCACGTGACTGCATCGTACGTATCACGTGTTTTGGTTTGGACTGTATAGACTCTGTTTAGTCTGACGTAAGTAATTTTATGCGGCCGACGGTCGTAGCTTGGATTTACTGTAGACGGCTTTTCGTGGTCGATCGTCGTGGTTATCTGTTTATAGATTTTTTTCAAATATTCTCGTAGTCCTTTCCACGAGTCATGCCACTTCGTACACTGGACTGGTACATATGTACACTGGATTCCCGAGCGAGAACGAGAACCCGGGTATATCTGGGGGTTGTTCTCACTCCCATCGTCGGGGGCTGTAACGTCGCTCGTAAAAACACCGTAAACTCGACAGCAACAGGTCCCGCGTCTGGCGACCGGGGGGACCCCCATTCGAATATGATATTCGAATGCGCAGGGGCGCCCCCGACGGGAATCACGCGTCTGTCTGTCTCCCTTGCACTCGTTCACGTCGTACTGAAGATTCGTTGATTGTCATATTTTTTTTTTCCTGCAATTTATGCTGCGAGTACTGATTGACGTTAACGAGGTGGCGTGTGCTATCGCGTGGCGGTTATTTTACAAGTGTTTTGAGGTTATGTTAGGTTAGGTATGACCTTCTATGAAAGTGCTTTAGTTTTCTAGACTATTTTTTCTTTTTTTCTTTTAAGTATTACATATAAATCTTCTTGTCGATATTTTATGTCGGATTGTGGGTATCGCCTTTTTCTGGGTTTTCTTGTGGAAGGGACCCTGCGTATTGTGCCGTATCGTGACGATTTCGAATTCTTATCGTGCCGGGGAACCTTGCAGGCTTTTGCTACGTTTTATGCAATATGCATGGGCACTCGCTTGGGGACCCTCGCGAAATATGGCTGGCCGAGTCGCGGAATCACGTAGAATTGAAGTACGCTGAGAGAGAACTTTGGCGCAGCTCGCCTATTGCTATTGCAAAATGTGGAATATTATATTGCACGAGGCGCGTTGCAGGATTCGCCTGCTGTTTTTAAAATTGTTGCAGCGTCAGTACGTATCGATTGTACTTTTTAAGAATTTCTTTTATTGTCCATAACCGTTACGAGGGTTTGAGCTTTTTTTTTTATTTTTGAGGAACATTTCCTGGTCTTTTTTTTTTTTTTTTTTTGGAAATGCGAATCTTTATCGTGGATGATTTTTTTTTGTCGTTCTCAAAGTAACTGCCTTTTTTCCCCACTGAGTTCTTTCTTTTTTTCTTTACCTATTCTCTCTGCGCTCTCGGTTTCATCCCTTATTGTTCACGAGGCTTCGCCTTTTTTTTTTTTTTCCACATGGTTTTTCCACAATTTGATATCGAGCGCTTCTGCCGACGCCGGAGGAAAACGTGAGGTAGTGAAACTCAGCCGGCGGTCCACCCTTCCACGAGGCACGACAGGGAGGGTTTTCCTGGGGCTTTTTCAACCCCACGAGTATCCCTTCTACGGGGGTCCTATATAGTACAGCTACTACCCTCTCGAGTTCGGGTCCAACAAAGGCGGAGACTCCTTTCGACTCTTGCCAAAATCACGTGAAAATCTACCCTCGCGAAAATCAGCATGCGTTCCATCCCCATTCTAGGTGAATATGAGAATCATACGTGAACTTGTCATTCCTCCCGACAACCCTTAAACGTATACATATATACTCGCTCGAAATGCTCAAGATTCATTCTGCACGCAGGTTAATGTCACGGAGAAAAATTTTCATAAAAAAAAAAGTATCCCCGAATCTTTAGCGACCCTCTATTTTTCCTTTTCACCCCTTCGTATATTAAAAAATTACAAGAAAGTATATCCCATTGATCTTTTCCTTTTTTCTTAATATACTCCTTCACTCCCCACAATATCATTAGTCACCTTACTGCGTTTCCGGTTTCTTCCAACGCGGCAGGCTCGTTAGGTGGAGGCCGACTACAAAGAGGAAGAAGAAAAATAAGAAGATGGTCGAAACGTAGATTCTCATAAGGGTGAGGCCACGCATGCCGGGCGCCGACGTGGCCGACGGCGGCGGTAACGCTTCCCCCGGGAATCACGATAGTGGAAATGAAACGAAGTCCCCAGTCCTTTTCCACCATAAAAGAGAAAGAAAGGAACAAGAGACGAATAAAAAAGAAAGAAAAGAAAAGAGGAAATACACAAGACCACCGTAACTTCTATTCATAAGAAGAAACCTCTCGAACACCGCATTACCGATAAATACTACTTCCCGCCACTTTGACCCTTTTGCAATGACGATGACGCGTACAAAAAATTATCCCATCCACCCCGTGTTTCACCTTTACGGCCACCACGCTTGTTAGCGCTGGGGCATACATTTCAAAATCTAAGGGCGCACACGAGTCTGTACCCGCGCGCCCGTGTGTGTGTGTATTTCCCATTTTTTTTATCACTAAAGAGACACCCCTCGTCACAGATCTCAGGATTTTCCAGCATATAGAAACTGAATTACTTTCTGACCATGACGTCCACCATAGACATCCCCCCCTCCAAATAATACGATACACGCTCGCGGTACGGGACACCCTACTTGTGTATATATATATATATATATATATATATATATATATATGTATCTTTATGTCATATATATATATTTCACGTACACGTCAAATACGTTAGTTCTTCTTTTATACACTGTTACGTAGCGTGTATATGGAGCACAAATACAGTGACTAGGGGTAGTATCCACACAAGGGGTGAACCCGAAGCAGTGTTAGTCTACGCGAGAGCCACTCGATCAATACACCACGTTGCCTCCTACTTCGCAAACCCCACCCCCTCTCCCCCCATGGGCTTTCACCTCCATCCATGCAATGCTGCCGACTCCGTCTCCCCTCCCCTCCCCCCTCTTCTCGTTCTCTCCTTCATCCCTCCCAAATCGTCAGAGCCTCCCCCCTCCACACTCCCACCCACGACCCCGTCCTCGCCACCCATCCGAACCACTCGCAATAGGGGATGAACGGAGAAAATGTTACCGGCGGACGTATCGAATTGTAAGGATGGACGAAAAATACACTGCAGCCACGGCGCAATCGGATTAACTCGATTGGGCCTGGGAAAAAGATGGCTGCCATTTTTTTTTTTTTTTTTTCGTTTTTTTGATCCAGTTTTTTTCCTTTCTCTTTTAGTCTGCTTCCACTGCCGTCAGTTCTTGGACAGTTTTTGTTTCTGTTGGACTTCTTGAAAAATGAATATGTATCGCTGTTAAATTTATCGCGCTGATAACGCACGCTGTTATTTGTTTCTTTTGTTGTGTTTCTGCGCGCGTGTGCGTGTACGTATATGTAATCTATAGAGCCGAGTTCACTAGTTCAGTTTCTTGAGTTGGCTGGCCCGTCGGTCCGACATTCTCTACACCTGCGCTGTATATTGCGGAAATACTGGACTTGCCGGGCAATAAATTTTCTCTCTCTCTCTCTCTCTCGAATTTCACGTTACACCAAGCTCCTCTGAAAGACGATGCTTCTGTCTCGGCGTACTCGACGTTCGAATCGTCGATTTCAACGACGTCGGGGATTCATTGCTTTGAAAACGTAAATTCGATCTCGCTGATCCGAGGGCAGGACGCAGGTCGCAGGTTACGGGGAAAGGGGATAAATCTTGTCGACCTTGCGAATTCCTTGGCTCTCTCTGCTTCAATAACGAAGTTGAAGTTGCCGAGGATCTTACTTCACGTCGTTCGGCGGCCTTAATTTGCCTAAGGACTCAGGACTGACTTGAACCATCCACTAGAGTCAAGTCATATATATATATATATATTTAATATGTACCCGTATATCTATATCTATGTACTCACAGAACTGGTACTCAGTGCCCCAAGACCATTTTGCAGCATTCCTGTCATTCTAACATCCGCGTTTCATTAAAAGATCCCACCCTTCTCTACCTAGAGTCGTATATATACTATATATGTATGTAATGTAATATATATATATATTAGAGCGTATATATATATATACGCTCTTAGATACATATACACGCTTTCGCCCCGAGAGAACTTGCTTGGAAAAAGGGGGAAGTCCCACCATCCCCTCGTCCCGTCACGAACGTCTACGGAACACGAGAGAGAATGGGTACCAGAGTCTCTCAACTATTTTTAATGAAAAACGGAAAATCATCCCTCCCCCCTCTCCCCCCAGCCATGTCTTAACCAAGTGTACTTGGTGCGACTGGCAATTTTGTCTCGAGAGTAAATTTATGAGAGCACAACAAATAGGGTTTTCGGTTTGGGTCTTTTGGGGGGTGTTTCGATGTGTACGGGGGTTGGGGTGAGAGTGCCATTTTAAAATTGTAATTTTTTGTTCGTTTCGGAGTTTTTCGTTAAGATTATGGGGTGGATCAGACCGCTTGGAATTTTTTGTAACGGTTGGCAACCACTGACCCGAGTAAAGCTTCTCTGTTGAGTGGCTAAAATGCGATTGCTATTTTTGAAAAAAATTTTTTAGGGGTTGCAAGTTTTAACAGTCTTTTAGCGTCGGTTCGTTGTCATACGTTAATACGTATATGTCAATCTGAGAAGCTGTTTAGGTATTAAGGGTAGCTATGACGATATAGACGATATAGAGGGGTTGCAAGTGTAACAGCAATTCGTGGACCCTACGTCGCACCCCCTCGGTATTCCTTAGACGTTTACGACGTGTTTTACGCGATCAAAGCGAGCCGTAACAATTATTGGACGATTTCGCGACCGTAAAATTTTATTCGCCCTCTTCCCTACCCCTGTCATCTCACTCTTACGCAGTCAAGGGGTTGCCAGTGTTGCTCTTCAGTTTGATCCTGTTCCCGAGGATTCTCGCATCCCCCTCGGATACCAGCACGAAAAATTTTAGCGTCTAATTGCCCCACGGATGGGGATGGTGGAGGGGGTAGGTCGTGCTGGCCATTTGTATTACGAGGGTGGACCGAATGTTTTTTTTTAATACAAAAAAAATCTGTCGAATCAGCGGTTGCAATACACGAAAATTCCAATTAAACCGGCAGACGATTCGAATTGACGTCTTAGGTTATGTTTTAGGGGTGGTTTTTTTTTTCTTTGGATCTTTATTCCAAAAATTTTCACTTTCATTCGGACGTCTCATCCTTACGGCGATGCCAGCGAAATATTTTCGTAACTTTCCATCGGCCTCGTTGCCAAAACTACCCCTCAGCCGGTACAGTCTAGGGTCGTTCCAGACACCCGTTACACATCGGGCATCGCGTTTCCGTACATTCGGCCGCATTTTCAAGCGAACTTCTGATTTACGACGCTCGGAAAAAGGCGTTGCGACGATCCCGCGAAACTGCCGCGCGTAGACTACGGTCTGTTCCCTCCTCCTGCAGTCGTCGAACACGTCGCACGTAAAATCCGTGGAATAGACGCAAAGGCGAATATTCAAGGCCGTTACGTCGCCGTGCCTACGATATTAAATGCTCTAACTATTTGTCACCCGTTACATCGTATTCTTAATCCGCGTTCCTTACGCAGGTGCAAACAAACACTGCGACGGACTACACAGAGGCTGTTTTCATTTCTTTGGCTTTCATTCGATCACTTTTATACTTCAGCCCCTGACTCCTTGGTCATGACCAGTAGAGAACCAGTTCGCAGGATGCTCCGAGGAAGAACTCGGCTTGAAGTTTTCTTTAATTAACCCGGTCGTCCTTGTTCAACCCGTGGATGAGATCCCTATGGCTCGTTGGTCGGCGTAGTGGGGTAGGGTGGACGCTAGGGGCGCTCGTCTTCTTGGCGAAACTCAATTTACTCGGATTTCGCGGTACCAGCAACCAGAGCCTAACCGGAGCCTAACCAGAGTCTAATTCCTTCATAAATCAGAAAAGGTGGGATATTCTTACGCACTACCCCGGTGTCAATATCAGGATCCCAGGTTGTCTCTTTCCCCTCGATCCTCCCACCCTCCCCGCAGGAATCTACTTTCCTACGCATTTCAACCCCTGGATTAAAAGAGCAACCCTCGCCCGTATTCACTCCCCTCGGTAACCTCTGGTCCTACCTTACGGCCGCTACCTTATATTCTCTTCTTGTATATTCTCTGAATAGAGGGACTGCGCTCTGGAATTTCTTGGTCCAGGTCCACAGCATCCATATGGTCTGTGGAGCGGAAGGGCAGGGGAGGTTGGTGGAGGGGGAGTGGCGGACCGGCACACCCTCTTAATCCCTTGGTCCCACCAATTTCACAATTTATTCGGAGAAAATGTTCTGCGGCCGGCCGCAGATGTCACCGGGGGTTGGTTTTACTTTGGAGTTTCTAATCTAACGCTCACGGCATCCCCTTTTGTGATTAATAATACCGACTTTTCTCAGCCCTTTGCACACGTACCGTACGCCACGTCGAATTTCATCCCCTCGCGGGATAATCCCACCACCCTTCGTTCGTTCTCGGGTACGAAAATGGGATTCAACCCTTTGTTTCATCCTTTATCTTAATTGCTTTTCGCATTTAGATCAATACCCTGGACCTCGCCTGCTATTCTCTGTACTACCTTTACGAAATGCTTTTACTCCCCATTGAGTTGGATTTATTCTTTTCACCCAGCCAATTTGGATGAAAAAATTTAACAATCACTTACCGCGACATATTTTCCATCTTTTGCGCTCTTGTCAAATTATTCGTTAATTTTTTTTTTTTTTTCCTCATGCTCGCCAACCCCTGCGAATTAATGCACTCGCAGGATAGTCAACGTCGTCCTAGCTACGGAACAGGATGTTCTGTATATACATTGTATATACAGGCATAGTACCCAACGTATGTCTACATATATATATATATACACTCACCGTGCTATAGTAGCCCAGTGTGGTGTATACGGCGCTGGCGGGCCGTCTGAGTCGTAAAATGTTAACTGCTAGTAAAACTGAGTTTACGTGCTTGTAAGGACCCCCCAGGACCTCACCGACTCTCCCGTGGCATAAGGACCTCCCTTACGGGCTAATGGGCAGATTATTGGGTGAGAGTATAGAGGGTGGTAGACAGCCCACCCTCTTACCTTCGGCACACTCCCCGCTACCGACTCAAAGCATAATTGGCGCGTTTACGATTAATTCCCATTGCTTTGAGAAACAGAGTGTTCGCACCCTGGCCGAACAATACGGCGGCTTCGCACTCGTATCAGGAACCTCGTAAGGCGGGACGTTACGTGGTAACGGTCCATCCGGTTGACCGTCGATTTAACGACACTTCTCGTCCGTGGATTATAGGGTGGTATTTTTTTTTTTTTTTTCTTTTCTAGAGGCCATCAAACTATACCCTTGTCTCGCCATAAAACGCTTTTATTTCCGGATCGGACGCCATTTTCGACAGAAATAAAGCGAAGGGGGTTGGCTTTATTTTTAATTAGCCGTACTACTTCGGGAAACTTGTCTGCGACGGGTACCGGAGCCTTGGTTAAATTTTAATAATACGGCACTGTCTGTACGGCGTTAACTTTTCAACCCTCTTTCTGATCCCCCCTTGCCCTCAATCCTTTTTCTCTGTTCAATCCCATCACGCTTCCTGGAATTGCTTCTCGCAAGATCCTTCGGACCCCAAATCCAGCCTATGGCGGTGAAATAATTTCTCCGGTATCTACCCCTTCTCCCCCTACCCCCCCACGCTCATTTCTCTAGTCCCAGGTGCGTCGTTGCGCAACTCGGTGCCTCCCCTCTCGTTACTTTTATCGACTACGTACCTGCTTGGAAAAGGAACGTCTAATTGTTACACACTTCGTATAAATGCATTACTTCCATGCATTCGTTTCACGGATCGGTGAACTTTGACCTGAACTTTTCCTCCGTAGTAACCCTCCCCCCTCCACTCAATCTCCTCCTCATCCCCACCGTCTACTACCGTACTCGTCCGCCACTTCCGGTCGTGCATTCAGGGCATTCCGTGGTATTCAGGAACCGGCGGGAACAAGTACCGTGAAATTGTACGGACGTGGTCCTATTTTACTCAGTTGGCGATGTTACCACAGTACTGGCAGACCGAGTTCCTAAGGGGCTGATGTAATTGCACATTAATTTGTCATATATCTACGTTATACGCGTATCACACGTAAGAGGTGTAAAATTAATATTAACCTTCGTACCAGTTGTTTTGTTTTTTTTCTTCTTTTTTTTTCTCCCACTTTTGCCTCAGAGGTGCCAAGGGATGAAAGAGGGACAGAAACGACTTAAAGGCAGGGACGACTTTTAACTCCTTCCATTCTTACTGCATGAACCTAGGTCGAGTATACTCTATCTATAGACAGACAAACATATACACACCGTATACAAAAGTTGAACCGGGATAGGTTCACTAGGCAGGAACGAGAGGAAGAAGGCTATCCTGGATTTTATGGGTCGTCCAGCTCCATCATGCGCCATAAAAATACAATAAAAGGACTGTTACTCGCGAAAGCACCCACCCACTCTAAACCACTGCGTGTCCTCGGGAGTTTGACGCGAAGGGAGAGCGTCGACGTTGGCAGTCGGTGGGGTGGGGCAGGGGGATGGTATAGGTTAGTCGAAGAGGCCGGGCGACGGTAAGGGTGTTGCGGAAGGGGGTACCAACCTAGAGAACTCCCGAGGGAAACCTGGCTCTCGGAAGGAACGGAACGTGAAATTGATTCTTTTATGATCGGTAAACGTGCGACCGGGATAACTCTTGGATCCAGACGACGACCTGTAATAGTCGTCGGTGGTTTCATGGGGATGAACGTTTTTTTTTTTTTTTTTTTGAATTATTCGTCCTTTATTGTCTGCCGTTAAAGGGTTTTTGTCGTATCGTGGATGTTTCTTTTTTTTTTTTATTTCTTCCTTTTATTCTCGAATGGAAAGATGGCGGTTTATTTGAAATTGGAATTTTTCTTGCTTTTTTTTCGCAGTACTCTCGCTAAGGAATACACAGGAGGAGGAACCGCCGGATCCTCAGCTCATGAGGCTGGACAACATGCTCATCGCCGAGGGCGTCGCCGGACCCGAGAAGGGCGGCGGTGCGGGCGCCGCGGCGTCGGCGTCCGCTGCCGCCGCTGCCGGACCACCTGGGCAACCTGATAACGCGATCGAGCATTCCGATTATCGGGCGAAACTCGCGCAGATTCGACAGATTTATCATCAGGAATTGGAGAAATACGAACAGGTGAGTCCTACTTTACCGACACTTTTTTTTTAGATGTAAATTAACTCATTAATCGAAACATTGGGAAACACTGCTTTTACGTCTATCACAGTGTATTTCATCGTATTCGTGTAATAATAATTATCAGTCCGTGACATCTGTTGGATTGATTTATTTATTTCTCGTGAACATACAGTATTGTCCATAACCCTAGGTCATTATGTAACTCGAGCGACACATTTCCATTGGTCGCGAATCGCCTCGATTAATATGCAATCGCGCGTTGTTTATCATATATATATATATGAACTATCAGCAAATTTACACACATCACCCGATTAATCAGCATCGCATAAAAGCGACAATAATCATTCGAGATTTTTTCGATACCTTCCCCCCCCCCCCCCCCCAACTATCTCTTAGCATGCAAATAATCTGTGTTATATTTCATTAACGAAATTCTTACATTATATATATATATATATATATATATATATATATATATGTACCTTGCGTGTCGACGCATAAATAAAGGCGCATCCACATAGTCACCCCAGTAAAAGGATATTCTTGTCGCAGTATGGTCGATCCTCGTTCGGACGTTTATTTCGCGTTGAATTTTTAATTCTCAAGTTTTGCTCGACCCGCCTCCCCACGTATACCCGGTGGCTTTTCGTTGACGTCGTACTGTACCATAACGGGACACTGATAAGGAAGGTAATTTCGGCATGGAACGTATTCTGCTTTACCGGATGAGGACTTGGCGAGCCTTTACCACTATTTCTGTGCAAATGAAGTTACGTGCTTGGCTAAGTAAAATCTCGCGTGTCAACCTGCTACCACCCTGCATAAAGCATAGCTCGCGGGCTATTACGTGGGCCTCGTCGATATAGGCTTTTTCTTCAGATTAACCTGCTGCCAGTACATGCATATATATATACTAAAAAATTGTACTTGCCTTGATAGTCACTGCCTTGGGCAAATTTTATTCAGAGATCACAGGTAGATTACTCAAAAATTTGGATACACGGTAACGCGAAGCAGAGCTCGTCAGTGAAGACTTAAAATGTATAGATATAGTATAAGAATGTTAAAATGTCTGTAAAAAAAAAAATACTGATATAGGACGAATTGTCGTTTGTGAAAATTCAAGGGTTGTGAGATACTCTTGAGATATTTAGGTTTTTTTTTTCTTTTTCCATATTTATTCCACCCCTACGTGGAAACGATACTCATCTGTACCGGGTGTGCCTTAATTACCGTTCGGGCTTTGGACTCATATTTTATCATAGTGTCGGCGGTCTTTATGTTTTCCGTGTTACTGAAAACACGCACGTCCCTTAACGCGATCGGACGTGTATCCTAGGGGTTGAAGTATATATGTATACATACGTATATGTATATAAGTAGATTGCGTGTTTCTGGTACAGTCACGGGGGTAGTTGCCCGATAAATGTAGCCATTTAACGTGTTTTTTAAATCTACGGGATTTGTTTGGTCCGCTCGATCCACTCGGTTGTTAAAATTTTTATAGAAAAAAAAAAAAAAAAAAAAACCACACCCAAAACATAGATAGATACACTCAAAATTTCTTGTCTCGAAAGCACCATTAATTTGATATACTCTCAATGTTACGTGCTTATTGATAATTTTTTTTTTTATATCAAATTTATACACTCGTCTGACACACGGTGTATTTACTGCACATATAGGTATACCTGTTGGGGTTTGATTTTTTAACAGAAAAAAAAAATCATTAACCCAGTAACGAAATTATATTTTTTACACTACCTGTACTTCGTACACAATGTTTGGTTGCGCGAGCGCACCGGTATAGACTGTCTCAAGATTATCCAAGAATTCTCAAGCGTCATCCTCCTCGCGTAAACGAGCATTTACATCGCAGATAAATCGTTCTCGTAAATATACCAAACGGCCATCCCGATTTACATGCGAGTATATCAGCGCGCCAGGGGTTAACGACTGCATGCCTATGCAAAGTGGCGTGCGTTGGTCGCACGGAAATAACTTTTCGTAAAGATATCGGCGTGGATCGCGTGTGCCGTCAATCGTCCGTGTCCCGCGGGCACGACCTGGCACCGTTCGACGTTGCACGGAAAACACTGGTGCCCGAGTTTATCCGGCAGGAATAATTTCAAGAAGAAATCGTCAAGCGACTCTCGCTACCTTACAATCTTTGATCTCGTATATCGCGTTCAGATACGTGACCGATTTAACTCGGTATGAATATTCTGCAGGCATTATGGGTATTTATTAACCCCTCGTGACGAGCAACGAGCCAGTTAAAAGTGTCGAGAATAAATAATATAGTCAAGTCGAAAACGGCCGAACGAGATTCCTAACCTCAATTCTGTACGGATCTGGTCCGAGGAAGGATGTATGTGTCTGTATATATATATATATAGTTTGAAAGAACCTGTAGTGCAAAAGAGGGGTTGAATGTAGCCGAGAGAAATAGAAGAAGTCGAGGCCACCGGATCTTGCTAGGTTTTCCATCCAATCTACCCTCCTTCGACCTTACCCCTCTCTCCTATGTACGTTTTCCCTCCTAACCATCCCCCACAGCTGCAGAACGGGGATGCTGATCCACCCTCGGCCTCTGGTACCCGAGTTAGAACGTTATACGAAGAAGCCTGGGGGACCGAATCCATTCCGAAATTGCAAACCATTCCCTCGTCTTACCCCCTGGGTTCTCTATACGAGTCTTTGCCCCCCCCTCCCTCCCCCCATCGCCCACTCCTTCCGTCCTATCATCCCTCTCCACGAGCTTACTCCTGGTGGGGTACCGGCTTCCCTCAGGAAAAGCTACCGCGGCGTGTGCCCGTCCCGAATACTGATATCCTGGAAAAGTCTTCGTCTTGAAGAGCGGGACTCGTGTAACGTCAGGAATAATGCATTATATTCGTACCTCCTAGTGGAAGATCTTCCCCGTGAATTTAACGTCGTTATGTACTTTGTATTTATACGTATAGCTGTTTTCGTATGCTTTTATCTTGTTTCTAATGTTTTTTTTTTTTTTTTTCCTTCTATGTGCTTCCAGGCCTGCAACGAGTTCACTACCCACGTGATGAATCTCCTGCGAGAGCAGAGTCGCACCAGGCCTATTACGCCTAAGGAGATCGAGAGGATGGTTCAAATTATACACAAGAAATTCTCGAGTATTCAGATGCAGCTGAAACAGTCGACCTGCGAGGCTGTTATGATACTGAGGAGTCGATTCCTCGACGCCAGGTCTGTACGAAGAGGGTTGGCGTGTATTAATTTTGTTTCTCTCACAATTATCAACTTGATTTATCTTTTTGTACGTATTACTTATACCGCGCTAGACGCAAGAGGAGGAACTTCAGTAAACAAGCCTCGGAGATTCTCAACGAGTACTTTTACTCGCACCTGAGCAATCCTTATCCCAGCGAAGAGGCCAAGGAGGAACTTGCGCGAAAGTGCGGTATCACCGTGAGTCAGGTAAGGTGTTTTTTTTTTTTTTTTCAAATTTTATTTATTTATTTATTTTTTTTATTATTCTTCACACTGTCCTGAACTAATACTCTTCGTTGAAACCAGGTGTCCAATTGGTTTGGGAACAAGAGGATAAGATACAAGAAGAACATAGGCAAGGCTCAAGAAGAGGCGAACCTGTACGCAGCTAAAAAGGCAGCCGGTGAGTTCGGATAGTTTATGAGAAATTCGTTGTGCCTCAGAACGTTAGAATTGGTCACCTTTTTTTTTTTTCCTCTTGGTTTCTGTCGAGACGTCTAACGGGCACGTTGGAAATTCGCACTGAGGAGAGGCGTACGAAAAATTTTCTTATTAGCGAGTCTGTGGACGCGAATACTGCATTTAGCTGGACAGAGTGTTCTTTCGAATCTCTTTTTGTTCTTACTTTTCATTTTCTTCTTTCGACTGACGTTACTTTTTCTGCGAATCTCTGTTTTTTTTTTATCGAGTTTCAATGTACATTCCTATAAAGGAATAAGTGACGTTTATCGTATATACGAGAGAGCTTCGCCTTTTGTATGTTTCTGCTCTCTCCTTCTCTTCTTGCATATCTTTCTCTCTCTCTCTCTCTTTCATTCTTTCTACCTCTACTCTCTCTCTCTCTCTCTCTCTTTTCTTTAACTCTTTCTCAACATCTATTTTATCCTGGACCATGTGAAAAACAGTCAATTCGCGAAGTTGTTGGTAGACCCGGCTGACTTTTCGGCGAGCGTCGTTTTTGTGTTTCCTTTGTTTTCTCTTTTACCACTTTTCTTCCACCTACTTTTCTTCCTTACAGTTTACCCGCCTCACTGAAGCGCGCAATCTCGTAGCGCGCATGCGCGCCACACGCTCAAAACGTTTACGCGGATGAAATTGCACATGGCAACGGTTCTCATTACTGTAAATCACTATGGAATGAGTTACCGTTCATTGTTCTACACGGGCACTGCATTATTGTCGGTTGTCAATAAATCTTAACGCCGTATCCGACATCACTCCGGTATGGGAGATTTTGTCGCGCGAAACGTGGAGATACGCCAATTGTACGAGTTTTCTGGTTGTTATATATTTTTTTTTTCCTTTTTTTTCCACCCCCTCGTTAACGCTCTCCGCTTCTACATTCCTTCCTTTGGCAGATTACACACACACACGCACAAAGCCTCCCTTCAACGTTTCACGAAATATCGTCGGATAAATTCCATCACGAATGGCATCTCTTGCCTGGGTGATTCTCCTGCACCAATCTTGCAGGCGCAACCGGGTCCCGATTGTAATTATAAATTCCTGCCTCCGCGACTTTCTTCCCCTCTTAACGAGGAACGCGTTTCTTTATTTTAAAGACGTGGCTCTGATATTTTTAACTTACCAATTACATCCTGGTGCCCGTTTACGGTATGAATGTCATGGGAGCGGAACTCTGCGATGGCGCCACTTATTCTCTTTACACACTCTCTGTCGTTTTAACATAATCTCGTTTCTCTGTTTGTAATCTTTTTGTTCGTCGATTTTGTACCTTCGAGATAAGTGTACCACGTGGAAGTCATGGCTTTCGACGTGGAGTCGTTTGATACTTATTTTTTTTCCTTTTTTTTTTCCTCTTGCCTCGTACTCTTGCCGTACGAAAAAAAACATGCTCGACGAGGAGTTTCAACGAATGCATCTGCAACGTTATCGTTCAATGCATACGTCGGATATAGACTGTTCGCGTTAACTGTCTCCCAGTGACATTCCGAATCGCCTCCCTTCCACGGCGGTTTGCACTGACTTTAAAAACCGTCGAATTTTGTATGCACCGCGATTGTTTCTACAGCAGCTTTTGCAGGAGCGTCGCCGTACAGTATGGGCGGTGCTAGTCAGGGCACCCCGACGCCTATGATGTCTCCCGCACCCCCAGGTGGACCCCAGGACATGGCTGGATACGGCATGGGAATAAACGGCAGTGACTACGGCTCTCAACCGTACAACGACGGTTCCATGGGCTACGACCCCATGCACCAGGTAAACGCATTAACCGCACGATAAGACCATCCTAGTTACATGTAAACGTCATGTCACCTCATAGTCGTATGAATTGCAGTTTCTACCTCCCAGCTCGCTTGCTCCCGTCTGACAGGTCATATTTTGGAAATGCTACTTCGGCCACGTGCACCGCCTCCTTGCGAACCGTTCGCGCCGCCACGGAAAGAATTGACTCGGTCGTGCTCATTCCGAGCAAAGCGTGTTTATATCAAATCGCCGGACCAGCATTTCCAAAGCATGACGTACGGCTTCTCTTTTTCACTTGCAAGATTGCATGATGCATCTCTATCATTACTACTACTGCTACCGAAGGTTTCTTTGACTTCTTTTTTTTACCCTTCACCTACGACCATACCTTTCCCAAAACGTGTTAGCCTATGTTTCCTTCGTTACACATTATTTATCTTTGTCTCTCTTGGTCTTTCTATGCGCTCTCTTTCTCTCTCTACTGTCGTCTCGTCGACTCTCTCACCTTTGTCTGCACAGAGCATATACGTCGCCTAGGCAAAATTCAGTAGAACTCGAAGACTATATAGATATACGTGGGTCCTGCTGCTCCTGCTGCTGCCACGGTTTGCGTCTCTGGGTTGGTTGCGTGAGGCCGCGTATGCGTGTAACACGTATTGTACTCGTGGTACGGGTGCTGCGTGGGGGTGAGTGGGAGGGAGAGAGATAGAGAATGAAAACGATTGCGCGCGCACTCGATACTCCTACTGGCAGCCGAAGTTCAGCGTTCCTGAATACATAGGACCGTCAGGGTATGCTGTTGGCTGTGTGCGCCGTTAAGGTGGGCTTTAGCTATGGGAGTTTAGTAGGAGCGCCAAGTATGGCTAAGGTTGTAAGAAGCTTCTCGAGGGCTACGCGCGATGTCGCTGCTTCTATCTTCTCTTCCTAGTTGACTGGTAGCTAGCAACGGGTTGCTTAGTATGCATTGGAGTTGCAAAGTCACCTTTTAGGCGGGGGTTGCTCTCTCACATATTAATTGAGTGCGCGCTCTCGGTGTAACGTTTCTGCGTTCCTTCATTACAGCCCCTCCCCTCTCCACTGGCACTTACCCCTCATGCCTGGCCGTTATGAATTCAAGAGAAACATGGCGTCGAAATTATTTCGTACGACGAAAATATTTTTTCGTTAGCAACTAAGGAATTTCGTAGCGTGACGTATCGTGACTTCATTTTTTTCTATTTTTTTTTTTTTTTTTCAAGTTATCAGGGCTTTTAGCAAAGTCATATTAAATTTCCCGCGCAGCTCTCCTCGCTGGGTCACGTGTTACCTTTTGACGTCACGCTCCGCATGTCTAACGAGTTCAACCAATGAACCAATTAAAATGCATATCCAACTGTACTTGCTCGATTCTTATGATTCTTTCGTGATATCTCGATAATAGGCATTTATTGGATAGATTTTATTACGCGAAATTGGAGCAGGGCGTTATTCTTTTTATAAGTGGGATTACGATTTATTCTTTTTTTTTCTGAACCCATAGTTCAATGTTAGGTTAGGTTGCTAGCAGGTCGATCAGTTATGGGAATTTTTAGAATTGTCACTCGATAAGTAACACGTTGCATAGTTTCTCGTCCAAGATGGCCACTAACGTTCTCCCTTTTGCGTAACAATTATTATCGCTTGCACTCTTATCAGCACCCACGAATTCCACCTCTGACGTCGATCTTACACAGTCCGATCGACCCTAACACCATTTTGCCGTACTTTTGTATTATTTTTCATGTTCTCGTCTCCCCGTAAGTCTTGCCCTTCGATATTTACCTCTCGATTTTTCTAACCGATTTTTTTGCCTCACACGTAAACAAAAAACACACGCACACTCACTTGCTGGTTGGTTTATCGAAGGTCTAACAAATGAACTGTGTTTGTTGCAAGGGGGACGCGTGAGTGACGAGATACCATTTTTGTTTTTTTTTTTCCCTCACACGCGTTCATCCGCGAGCATCTTCATAAGTGCAGTTGCCAAAGATGCAACCGCAAGCTTTAAAATGCATTTTTTAGGATTACCGTCCACTCGGTATTGCATTATCCCTTTTTTTGGCATTATCTCGTTCGTAGCTCGCGCTCGAGTCTACGTGATTGTTGTTATTATTACACCTGACACGATCAATCATTACCATAGGGTCTCGTGTGTTCTTGAACGACTTCCGTTTGATGTAAAACCAACTATAAGAAGTGAATGTTAAAATCTCAAAAAATCTTGATTTAAACTTTTTTTCTTTTGGGGAAAGTAAATAGGAAAAATTAAGAAAAAAGAAAAGTCGACGGCGTTATGTAACACATTGTCACAAGCACAGTTCGCACGGTCTTGCACTTATTTTTCTGTCTATCGTACATATCTATATATATTTGAAAAAAAAAAATATATATATATATCATGTAACGTAGCTTACACCTCAGCACGGCAATTATGATTGTTATCATTGATCCCAGATGGAATTTGCGTGAGACAATTCAAGTGATAAACCACACATAACAATGCATTGTTGTCGTCGTATGATAATAATCAAGACACACAACTTTCCAGTAAATGTAAAAGAAAGTTTAACGCTAACGAGGCACAATTAATATTCGAGATAAAACTTACCTTTTTTTTTCTTCGTCCCCTCCCCCTCCCCTTTTCATTTTCGGTTCCTTTTTTCGCCACGGTGACTAAATGTCAGTCTTTCCTTGTCTTCGTATTTTTACAGTGACGCGACGCAGCATAAAGTAGTCGGCGATCTAGAGTGAAGGGCCTCCCCCCTCCCCCCCAAGCCAGGATCTCCTCTGTTGCAACAAGCACAAGTTTCTAAAGACTTAAAGACCTGAATTAGAGACTGTTTTGTAAAAATAAAAAGAACCAAGATTTGAGCTCTACGTCGTTGACACTGTAAAGTGCAATAGCAAAAGGGATGGGGAAATATATATATATATATATTAATATTATTATTATTAGCATTGGTAATCTAAATCCAATAGAGATTAATGATAATGGAGCATTTTTCAAGGTCGTTGCCTGTCGTGCCTTTATTCGTTGACATCTCGACACTTACGATGGTTTTGAAGTTTATTCGTTGGTTGCGATATTTTGAAATTTTGCTTTGTCAAAATTACAGAGCTTACGTGCATACGGATTTCTCGGTGGCTTAGTGGAAATCCGGGAACGACCTTGGGACGTCTCGTGCTGTAGGCTTAACGAAACACAAAAAAGTGCAATAAGAATTTGACAATGGGACATAATTTCACGCACACTTTTTAGCGGTACATAAAGGGTGGGTGGGGGGTGGGGGTGAAAGCGTGCGAAAGTGTTAGGGAAGATTGTCCCTAGAGCTTAAGAGATTTTTCGTTGTTGTGTTGTTTTACGTTGCGCTTAGAGAATAGGCAACTAATTGTCATTATGGAGGTTCTTCAGTGGTATGAATTTTTTTTTTTTTTTCTCTCTGTAAATACCTTTTAAGGCGTTAATACATTTTCACATCGGTCACACGGCTTTCGATACTTAAATTTGTAGTCTTTTAAATTTTAGTCTTATTTTACGATTTTTTTAAGTTTCTTTCTTTTGGAGACTTACCTGTAACTTTATATGTATACCTATTGTTATTCACATTATACATACATAATACACACGATTTGTCTTTGCGGTCGTTTTATGGATAGGGTATTTTAAGTGACTTTTCGGCTCTACCGTGGCGCATGCATAGCTGCACGTTGGAAATATATATACACATATATATGTATATATGTATCGATTATTTAATTCGGACGAGACTCGTGTAAACATGACTATGTTCGAGGATACAAATTTCGAAGAATTATTATTCAACAACGGCCACCTAGGTGTCGCAGAGAATGCGGACAATCGCGCTCTCGCGACACGAGAGGCAAGCTCGTTGCTTTGTTCTGTTTCCGGAAAAATCCGCTAGAGCGTATACGCGGCGCTACCGCTGTAATTCGACTCGTCTCGTAATTTTAGATTGAAATCACGCAATTGTTGGTAAGGGGAGAGTGTTCTTGGTGGAATGTGGCGGATGCGATGAGAATGAGAGAGAGAGAGAGAGAGAGAGAGAGAGAGAGAGAGAGAGTACAGAAGAGTTAAAAACACGATCTTTCTTTTGGCAATAACTACGTAGTTCAGTAGATGACATTTATTTTATTTAGATGCATGGAAACGAAAGATCCATTGAAGTTATTGGGATTTCAATTGATCGTACGTTGTCACGATAGAGGCATTCACGTTGTCCAAGCTATACGAAGTGAAGTGTCACAAAATGGCGAATCGCTCGAAAACAAGACAGCGTACGATCAAATAAATTCGATCACTATACTCCGCTGAATTATCATGGCTCCTTGTGCTTCGATGAAAGATGCAAAACATGAGTTATACATATATATATATTGTTTCATTCATTAAAATTTTTTATTCGCGTCACGCTAGAAAAAAATTTTTACATTCACACTGTCTTTGTTCATGTTTTGCTTTTCCGCCTATGCGCCATCGCCAGTCACGTTTTTTAATGACTAACGAGTAGCGATTTACGAAAAAAAAATAAAAAAAATTATTTTTTAAAAACAACATTCACATTTACCGACTGACGATCAAAACGTTTCCTCGTTATGTCTCATTGAGTCACGTAATCGAGTCCGCCATGTTGCTTTTCGTACAATTGACAAGTAGCACTTTATATCGTCGTTCCAAGGGATTAAGACAGAAGGGTATATCATTGAAAAATACGAAATGACGCAGGGCAAGGCTATGACTGGGGGGCCAGGTGCAGGCTGGATGCAACAGCGCGAGGCGGTGCCCGAATTTCCGCCACTCCACGATTCAGCGGATTCCGATTCTGACCGGGAAAATGAAAAACGACCTCGCGTCTAAAAGCGGCCATTACTCACCACCCTGTACGAATCCCCGTATAACACGACACCACCACCACCACCAACAACAACAACAACAACAACAACAACAATTACTACAGTTTTGTCACAAGAACCACGTACACCAACGGCTTTCGTGATTCTCTTGAAAGAGAGAGAGAGAGAGAAAAGAGAGAAAGAGGAGAGAGTCAGTAAGAGTGAGTGCAAGAGAGAAACTTACGTGATAAATTTTTTATTCGCTTTTTTCTCTTTCTTCTTTTTTTGGTTTTAAATCTCTTAGATGTTAATATTAAACAAATATATATATATATATATATATATATATATATATATATATAATTAATGTGTATACATATATATATATATATGAAAAACACGATCGACGGGACCTATGTAGGGAGAGAAAGTAAAGAGACGAAAAAACGACGACGGTTGCTGTGCCTAATAAAATTATTTTGAAAAAATAAAAATAAAATAAAATTTTGAAAAATTCTACGATGTTCAGGGTGCGTTGTGAAACATATGTGGTCCCGTCGGACGCGTCTACGTGGACAATAATGCGAATGAATTGTTTGACGCGCAGGGGACACCTTTTATTGCATTATGCAATTTATTGTGCGATTGTCTAAGCTCACGGCGCTATTGTCATTTCTGTACTCTCGTACGATTATTGTACTGTTATCGTTGCGTAACGCGTGACACGTAATTTTGGAAAACTTTCGAATCGTTTTTTTTTTTTTATGTAAACGAAGTGTCGATAAACACGGATATACGTATATATATATATACACACTCAAATACACACCATACTATTACTGCTACTATCAACAACATTGCATATGCATAACCAAGGACAGATTCCCATACACACTCTATGCGCTACAGTGCGTTCGATAGTTGCGATTGAATTTTTTTTTCTTTTTTTGAAAAATTGTGTGCATGATTGTAAAGAGCGATATAATTCCAGAATCCAAAAATGAGAAAAAAAATTCCCGTCTACTTCCAACTTAAACTTTTATCCTTTTTTCTCTTATCCGCTCCGGCCCCCCCTCTCCCCTTCTCCCTCCCATCGATCTATACACACGTTATATATACACGTATATATATATATATTTTTTTTTTAAATTGTAAACCAGCAATGAAATATCGTTTCCTTAATTAAACTTTTTTTTGTTTATTCCGTGAATCTTACGTTTTCTTGATTTAATTACCATCCTCTTGATAACGCCTGTTACATTACTGTTAAATATATATTTTGTTTAATTATTGCATACCTTTAGTCTTGGAACGTATTTAGACACACGTAATTCATATGTTATGTATATGTATATGAATCCCTAACCTATATATATCGTAAATCACTACACGAGCACTCGCATCTTTCGCGGCCTAAGGCTTTATTTTCGTTTATCTGTCATATTCTCTGTTTTTTCCCCTCTTATCTTTCTACTCTTCTTCTATATCGTTTATTTCATTCTTCTTCTTCTTCTCGTTCGTCACGATGCGCCTTCCCAATATTTCCCGTGAATGAAGATGCTGAAATAATTGTTGAAAAAAAAAAAGCGTTGCGCACGCGTGCATTTATATGGACCCATGTGTATGGACAAATATATATATATATATATATATATGTACCAAATTATTCATGCACTATTTCAAATTAGTGGGCAAATTTGTTTTTTATAGTTAAATCATAATCAGGGGGTGCATGTGGGCTGAAGAATATATGTATATATGTATACGTATATGCACGCGTGCGTGAACACGCGAATGCCAGTGAATGCGTGTACGTTGTATTTTCTGTTGTCACGTATTAAAAAGAAGATAAACGTAACGTGCGAAAGTCTTTTAAGTCACGAAGCTTTCTGCGATCATAACGATAGCAAGAGAGACGAATAGATAAAAGAGTTAAAAAAAACATAAAAAGAAAATAGCCTAACCGCTAAGGACGCGCGTACATATGGCGGATATGCTGTTTGCTTTCAGGAGCTGTCGCCGTGAAATCCTTAGAAGACGCGGGAAGCTTCTTGAGCGTAATTTCGTGACTCAATTACGAAAAAAAAAGAAAAGAAATTACTAATAGCCACGAGTTTACAAAAGAAACAGGACTAAGAATTAATGCGAAAAAAAGATATACTAAATGAGAGAATGACGTCACAATACGAAGAGAGAAAGAGAATGCTAAAAAGTTATTATATGTATATCGTAAATCCGATCACCTCACTATCTGTGATCCCGAAGACTCGTCGCCACGAGAATACTTAAGGAAAAGAAAAAAGAAAAAAAAAAACAGAAATAACGTGGCGGCCGGTAATACGAAATTAAAAATCGGTATAATAAAATTAAATTAACCTTTAACTCGTCTCGAGTCCGGGAGTGGCGCCACTGTAGTACCCATGAGCCACCTCTTCTCGCCATAAGACTTATACGTGTCTCGGCGTCGTGCAAAGTTGAAATATTTTTTCCGACAGTTGTCACCGTAAACGCAAAATCAATTTGGAAAATTATTATCGAGTACATTGACACTGTTAATGTTGGTACACCTGCGCTCCCTCGAGATCCTCAGGACAAGACACTCCCGGTATCGACGCGAACCTAACCTCCAAATCCCATGGAACGAAAATACCTTCCCGATCCAGTCTAAGGCTTTCCTTTTCGATTCCTTTACGACTCCTTTCAACCCCTACTCCTCCCTTCGCCCCCCCCCCCGCTCCCCCTCAAGAACTATATGAGAGATAAACGATAACAATAAAAGATTAAGGACGTGAGATAGAGGCGAGATGTACGAGAGCGACGCGCGATATGTATATGCGTGACGAGAGTGAAAATGGCGGTTAATTTAAAAAGGCGAAAAATGAAGGAACAAATAATCGAAGCAATGGCCCTGCGACACAACACAACACTGATGTATACGATTTTTCAACATGAAAATATTATATATTGTAGCTATACATATTAGAGGTATAAAAGAGAAACGAAAAGAAAAAAAAATGATGCGGATAAAATAGTCTCTAGGCAACTGTAACGGCTAAGGACATCATTTATTATATATATTAGATACGATTATTATTGCTATTGCTATTATTATTACTATGTGATTATTAATTATATTAATTATTATTATTATTATTACATGATATGTTATTATTATTATCGCCTCGTATTATCCTTTTACCTTTCTTTATTTTTTTTCTCGATTTTATTAGTCCTACCGAAAGAGGGGATGGGTGCGTATTAAGGCGCCACCACACTTTCTTTCCTATCCTCCAATTTGTCCATCGGTTCTAAACCGTATTACGAGATCGATTGAGTTATTAATTATGACTAATTATACGATTGCGGCGATCGACGAGAAACGAGAACGATAACCTAAAGAACGTAAGAGATGGGTGGGATATCCATTTACATTGTATAAACGGAGAAGCGCGGAGGGTTTGACTCGATGGGTAAAGAAGAGAGAAAAAAAATTAATGCAATTATCACGAGAAAGATTCCGGAAAGACGAGTGACGATAAGAGAGCGAAGATAAGAAGAGTTGATATCCTACGGACAATTAGGAGGATAAACACTGTTGTTAAATAATATGTCGCAGGCGGATCCAATCGGCTGATCGGATCCTCGCGGAATCGATCAGACATCAACACCAACTAAGGAAATATCGACGAAGTGTCCGCCGGGTAATCTAAAACTCATGAGAATCTGACTGTGGCGACGCCTCAGCGATTTTATTTGGAAAATCCGCGAGGAATCCGTTTGGCCGAGTCGTTACGGCCCATGGCGACCAGTACAAGTGCGTTCGGCACAGCTAGTATACGAAGAAAGGGTGTTATCCGGGCGAAGCTTAAAGCATCGCCTGGGTATATCGCCCGGGCACTACCTAACATTTAATTAAAAAAAAAGAAGAAAAAAAAACGAAAAAACGAGAGAGAAAATGTTGAGTGAAGTAATGTGTGTGAGAGAGAGGGAGAGAGTGTGTGAGAGAGGACTGTGAGAATGAGAAGGTTTAATATTTATGGATAAACGCGTATTAAAAGTATTATATTCATATTGTTCCCTTACAATGTGCGAGACGCTTTTCTTTTTCCTTTTTCTAATTCCAATTTTTTGTTCTCCCATTCTACATTCACTCATTGAGCATCCTTTTGGATAGATATTCTATTTACGTAACGGATTTCTTGTTGCGGCAGGCGTGAGGGAAAATGCGTAACGTCAATCTGCAATTATTTTTAGCACGTTACGTGTTTGTGCAACGTGTACGTATTTATTGCTTTTACTTGATCGATTATTGCAAGCGCGTCGCAGGGAGATCACGCGACGTCGGAATTTTGCTTGGGCTGTCGTCGACGCGATTGCCTTGAGGGCGAAAATTTTCTTACGTGAATCCAGACGTTACTTTTGGATTAATTGTCGTGACTTTTCACTTACTTTTTCGAGGTTCCATGTTTGTTTCTCTTGTCCATACGTTACGCGTTATTCCTCGTCACTCTGGCGTGCTGGATGTTACGTGCTTACGTACGTTTTTTTACATTTGAATATATCGACACGCAAATTTTGCCCGGATACGTTCATTGGCGTCGCGGCGCACGACAGTTATAACTACGAAACACATTGTATCGATTAAAATCATTATGATAAACTCAATAAAAATGATCGAAAACAAATAATGTTACGAGTCCGTTCAATTTCCATGTGTCAAACTTTCTATGTACTATTCTGCTTCTCGCTTTGAACTTTCCTCGAAGTTTATCCGGAAATGGTGCTGTGTCTTTAATTGTTGAGAAATTTCGGTGCTACCTTCTTAGTCGCCAATTCTTTCAATTGTGAGTCGCATACATTGGAACACCTGCGCCGCCGGTGGTATAAACTGACACTATCAAGACCATGCCATCAATGTCTACTATACCGACTTTGGCGTCTTCTCGACCTCCACTCTTGATTAAAAAGGTAGACATTTTATAGAATATGATATCACGCGAGACTGGGTATCACGGACCCCTATTAAGTGGACTTTACCTATTGAAATGTTATATATAGATATATATTATACACGTTAGAATCCCGAGAATCAAAATATACGAGCATTCTATAATCTGTTTCATTTAAATTGTCGCTGGTGCTGCCATCTCTTGGCACACTTAAATTACCCAACGTAGATGGAGCTAATGTCACAAGTTACCGACATAGTGAAGCGCGGGCCATTGTATTTATCTTTCATACAGTTAAAGGACTCAAAAGGGAAACGCGAGAGCATCAACTATTACGAATTAAGATATACTGAACGTGCTCTAACAAATTTCTTTTATTATCGTCACGATCATAGTCCTTCTTTATACCAAACATACCACTTCCTTCGAAAGTAACCACAAAACTTAACCCACTGGCGACATGACTGATCAATAAGTGTATTAACAACAAGCATATCAATGTTTACTCAACGTATTTAAAGTATGCGCCTACAATCAATATTGCTGATCAGATGAAACAAAAGGTAATACCGATACCCTATTTAAAATGTGAAATATTGAAGACACTAAGATCCCGACAATATACAGTTACTAGTCAAGCCACAAGTCCCCAGTTTAAACACAGCATTTATCTCCAGTTTTACATTGCAAAGTACTGTATCATCACTGCCATAAAACTGCAATTAAAACCAGCTTATAGACATGCATATCGAGCCGTTAGAATTCTACATGAATAATGAAACAATGGACATCATATCGTATCCATAACCTCACACCGAGCCACAGCGTTTGAACACATCGGTATTCCAAAGCATATAAAACGAAAATACGTGATCAAACTAGACATTTAATGAAATCAATATTTTTAATGACCATCAATTAATTGCATGTAATAACTTCTTCGAATAACGTTGAAAAATTATAAAACCCACTTTCGTTATCTCAGTACATGTATTTCTCTGTTACAGCTGAATTCCTTTAAAGTTAACGCATGTTACCGTAACAGACCACTCGGGGATTCAAATGCACGCTCATTATTTCCACGAGTGCAACTACAATCGTAGAAATAATTACAAGCCTTTCCAACTGGCAGTAAGTCTCGCTAAGCTTTCTGAAGCAATTCTAATCGATTATTATGATGGCTCAAGCTCGAGCCCCTGGCTTCATGCTGATACTGGTATATACATGCATATTTATGTTGTGCTCACACCGTTCTTACAGTGTACTACTATATAGGTTAGGATAGTTCTTGGTGTGTAGAAAAGGGTATGACACGGGCCATCAGTATTGATTCCAACTTGGACAGCGGTTTGTCTACCTGGTCCCGGGAAAAGGAGAGACTACAGTTTAAATCGTCCGGTAAAAGTTTGTTAAGGAGAATTTGGCCTGAAAAAAAAATAAAAATAGTGGAAAACAGTTTATTCGGTGTGATTATACCTTGTGGATATTATAGGATGTAGTCCGGATTGATAATGACGGGCTTTGAATTGATGCTCGTCGAGATTTGCTCGATTCTGCAAAATGTTACGAGTAATAATAGCTGTCTGCCGATCCAAGGTATGAATTAACGATCTATTAATTCAGATGACTGTAATAATAATCGATCATTAGCTTAATGTCTATTTTGTTAGTCACGTAACTTACGATCGTTATTGGATTATTAATTGATGGGACGAGAGAGATTTTGAATATCTATTTAATCGATGATAGTTAATCATTAAATGAAATTGAACTGACGATTAGCGTGATTGAAGGGTAATTTAATTTTTGTCATTAAATTAATATTTTGTTGGAATCTGTGCAATATTGAAATTTATTGGATGTTGATCGATTACTGATTGTTATTTTTTTTCTTGCAGTTAAACAAGAAATCCCATTGCGTAATGACGATCAAGTATTTTCTGCTGTTGCGCCATATATGTTTAAGATACAAAACAATTTCCCTAAGGAACTTCGTATCACGACTTTGCAGGTTTGACAAATATTAAAAATTCTTGTTTTTTTGCAAATCTTAGTATTTTATCTTTGTGGAGTGTAGTGAGCGAAAGAAACAATTTTTCTGTAACAATTTTCTCTATAATCGATTGCTGTTTATAGGATCCACCGTTGTCGGGTACCAAAGTGATAAATGGTAGTCTGGTTGGCGTTGGCTATGCATTTTACATCTTTGATCTTTTACAAGCAAAATTAAATTTCACCTATGAAATAATATTGCCAGAACAAAATATACTGGGCGATGAGCGTTCCGGTGTGTTTGGATTACTTTATAGAAAGGTAAAAAGTGCGGTTTGATTAATTAATAAAAAATTACCTGGACTGATTACTGATATATGAAATTGCAGCAAGTCGACGTGGCCGTCGCATTTTTACCAATTCTCTCGGAAGCTCATAAGACCGTTAAATACGGTACTTACTTAGATGAAATGGAATGGACCATACTTATGAAACGTCCTCAAGAATCAGCAACAGGTTCCGGACTCCTGGCACCATTTGACACGACAGTCTGGATTTTGATTTTGATATCAGTCATAGTAGTGGGACCTACGATTTATATTTTAATTTACATAAGGTCGTTGTTCGTTTACTGACGGTATTATAAAAAAAAGTAACATTAACAAACACAATATTGTATTTATAATTTGAAACTACTTAATGACAGGTCGAAAATCTCAAAGGAAAAATCGGAACGTTACTCCGTGGCAACGTGTATGTGGTTTGTCTACGGTGCATTGCTTAAGCAAGGATCAACCATTTCCCCGATGACAGGTATGAATGTTAGTTTTATTAAAGCAATTAATTTTTCAATTCAAGTCACGCAGTCACTTAAATGATATATTAAACAGACTCAGCCAGATTGCTGTTTGCCACCTGGTGGATATTCATTACAATTTTAACCTCATTCTACACTGCGAATCTCACAGCCTTCTTGACATTGTCGCAGTTTACATTACCGATCAAGTCGGTCGATGACTTAGCCAATAAAGGTCAAGTGTGGGTAGCAGAACGAGGTCGCGCATTGGACATGATAGTGACAGAGGTTAAAAGAATGATAACAAGAGATTCTCCATAAATCATTAAGATTAGGTCGAGTATCATTCTGCTGATCAAATTTTTCATTTACACGACAGGGTAACGAGTTACAACCACTGAATCTTTCGACTAGTAAAGGAAACGGCCGTTTTGTGGATCTACGAAATAAATCATATTCAACTGTCATTCATCACGTTGATCAAAGTAATGGAAAGGAATGACAAAACCCCTTGATATACTTACATAAGATCACAATAGGGACCCTAATTAAATTACTTGGCACCGTTTCAGATAAAATGTTCCTGGGTGAAAAGCATTTTGTTCAAGAATTGATTTTCAATGATTACATGGATAAGAGTCATAAGGGGATCGACGAGGGTAAACGCTGCACATATGTCATAATGCCAGGACACATTTTACTGAAGAGAAGAGCCTTCGCGTATCCTTTGGGCAGTCTAATAAACGTCGCCATGGACAAACAGTAAAATTTTTTAATTAATTTCTTTTTTAAAAAATATCTTTCTAAAATCATCCATTCGGTTTGCCTTCAGTATCTTAGCCCTGGTGGAGTCCGGTATAGTGAAATATATAACAACGGCTGATTTACCCGGGACAGAAATATGCCCTTTGAATTTGGGATCCAAGGAACGTCAATTGAGAAACTCAGATCTGACTATGACTTATAAGGTCGTCTTCATCGGATTCACTGTAGCGACGATCGCCTTTCTCGTCGAGCTCTTATATCTTTGCAAATGCAAAAAGAAGAAGAAGAAGAACAATCGTCCAGGAAGAACGATACACGAACTTCCCATGTATGCCGCGGAACCGCCACCTGATTTTTTCAAGCGGAGTCCTCCACCTGTTTATCAGAAGGTGGCGGAGCACCAGGAATACGCCAAGAAGCACGTCATCAACGGCAGGGATTATTACGTGGTTATCGAACAGCAAGGCGATAAGAGATTAGTGCCAGTTCGCACGCCATCTGCATTCTTGTTTCAATACGCTGCGTAAAAGTAGATTTGTGTTGCAGGTGTGCTGGCTTTTGGAAAACAAAAAAGAAACAAGAATTATTGGCACCACATAAATTAACGTTTTAACACCAACTTTTTTTGACACTGGATCGTCCGTGCTAATGGGGGAGGAATATACATTTTTTAATGTTGACAAATTATGATTTAATATTTGCCACGCGAAGTGGGGTGAGTACAACGCACAGAATATTGTTAGGTGTTGAATATAAATATCAATGTGTTGAATAAAGATATGTTTGGGACCATTGTTGTCTTTGCTTCATTGTTACTTTGATTGTTTACTGTAATAAGGAATGTTTCATTTTCAAGCATTTTCGTCCTATTCTTTTACTATACCGCTGCTAGTCAATTTACAGGACACTTCTTTAAAAAATTTTTCTTTCGCTGTTTTACAGTAAAAAGCAACAGTGGCGCCTCTGTTGAGTGAAATTCGAGTACTATCGTTTGTGCGACTAAATAACTTTGTGCAGTTATTAAAGATGTACAAGGCACATTCCAAGGGACAATTGCGTTGATGCGAATTCATATGAAGATCGTACAATTGCAAACAAAGACAGAAATCTTATAGCAATGTATTTATATAAACTGTATCTCAAGAACAATATTACTCATGTTGCAGAATTATTTGTATCAAGCAGGAAGAATGTTCATTGACAATTTCCGAGCTTGATCGGCCTAACAGCCATGTTTTAAAACACTCGACAATCGTCGATTTTTGTTTAAATCCCTTAACAATTAATTGGTAACTATACGTTTGCTTATTGCACGGATATTTACAATGTCTAATACCTTCATTAATCAATAATGACGTAGAGGCGGCGTAGTATATTTTAAGCGGCAGTGTTTTATTTGTCGCAGTTTCTTTGTAACTTTACAAAAGTAAAACGTAAATTAAACAATTTTAAAATCAAATAAATCATCAGGAGCTAGAGGTTGGACAAATTTCTAATTAAAAGAAAAAAAATAGCTCGAGTAAATTCGAACCTCACTGTTTCTTTTATACAGTATCTTCCTCTCATCGACGACGAACACTGAAGGTATTTATATGTGACAGTAGCGTTTCTGCTTAAACAAATAAAACAGATATGATAAATGAAAAAAGAGAAAACAAATAAAATGGCCGTGTCAAACATTGAGATATCCAGCAAAACGTTTCAAGGCAAATTCCAATCTCTAAAATTTAAGGCCTGTTACTTTTCAGTTTGCTAATCTATTTTTCTTCACTTTGTTTCTCTCTCTCTCTCTCTCTCTCTCCTTCACTCTTTTCTCTTGCAAAGCCCGAGATTGTATGAAAAAAAGTCGCGCACTAGACAAGAAAATAGAGAAACAAAACTTGACGAAAGCCGCGCGTTAATAATGCACTGTTTTCTCGCGCGAAATTCTGGAACAATTTTTATAAATATGAAAATATTTCATCACTCAAGCGCTTTTATAAATATATATTTATGTAATAAATGTTTATCATAGTGTATATATATACACACGGCTGCATCACTCTTCAATTCTCTCACTTTTATATGCATCTTTAACACGCAATTTAGCACGCACTATTTTCTAGATTTCTTCTTAAGTAGAGCCTTTCGTTTCTTCTCGAGAGCTTCCATGCGAATATCCTCCAAGTCTTCCATTATTCCTGTAAAGAGATAAAACAATAATTGAAGAGAGCAGAGAAAGAGTCATGTCGAATTGAAACCTAGTAATTACCATGTTATTAAAACATTCGAAAATAAACTAAAGCTCACCAATTTTCGTGGATACGTATTCCTCCTTTAGTTGTTGAGCAAAATTACTCTCCATGGCGTCATCATCGTCATCATAATCTCTGTATTTACTCTTGTCATAACCAAATATCTCACTGATATATTTACTATAGTCCTCAGCACCTTCTTCCGGTCCATCATCGATAAAGTCATCGAGTTCAGAATCGTACTCGTCTTCGTCGTCATGAATGCGACCTGTAATAAATCAGTAAAATCAAACACAGAATAACATTATAATTCATTAAATCGAATGAATATATTTGTGTCAATTACGTTTGTGCATTGGTCCCCTTCGTGCATCTTTGTGAGACAATGGCCGTTTGACAGGCCTGACGTCACCAGGCGGAAATTGTCGCGTTTTTCCATTTGCCGGAAACGACTTCGACTTGACATCGTGTGGCGGGAAGTGTCGAGGCTTCACGTCCTGCGATGCTGGAACTTGTCTAGGTTTGACATCCTGTGGTGGGAATTGTCTTGGCTTCACATCTGCTGGAGGTAATAGTCTTGGTTTAACGTCTTTAGATGAATTCGTCAGCTTGTCAATGCTCTTTGTTGATTTGCTGACAGATTTAGTTGCCGACAGCGCAGGCGAATCAGGCTTTTTGTTACTTTTACTCTGTAACGCGAGCTTCTTCTTATTCTCTTCCTCGATGCGTCTTCTAATTTCTTCCAATTCCTTCTTTACAGCCTCGAGTTTCTTTCTTTCCTCCTGAATGAGATCCTTTTCTGAACTCTTGGAGTTCGATGTAGACAGCGATGATGACTTTTCCTTATCCGATGGCTTCCTCACGGAGGAAGTAGTGGTGCTTTTTATTAAGGGCTTCTCTGTCTTTTCCGGCGATGACTTTCCGTTCGATAGCTTCGGTATGCGGCCATTTTGTGGTGGTGGTGCTTTGGTCGCAGCTGGAACCTTTGCGCTTTCAGGATTTTTTGCACGTTGCTCTTTCCTCTCTCGCCATTCCTTTTCCTTTAAATATTCTTTCATTTGTTTCTTTGTCATGAGCCTTTCGGGTTCCTCTACCTTTGGCTTTGGCTTCGGTTCCAATACTACTGGCTCGTGTTGCTTTTTCTCAGCGAGTTTTAACAGCTGGACGAAATCTATTGGTGGTGCTGCTAGGAGACGTTTCTTGACTTTTGGTTTTTCCTCCTTGTCCTGCTCTTTTTCTTTCTCTCTATCTCTATCTCCTGATACTTTCTCTTTTCCATCTGGCTCAGTCTCCTTCTCAGTTAAACTGGAAGATTTCCTTTTTCTTCGATGACCTAAAGTGTCCTCCAGTTCCTTCTGTTTCAATGCTTGTTTTACTCTGTCCTGTAATAAACATCATTGTTTAAAATATGTACTGATTATTCATGTAATTTTTTCCAATTAATATTATGTAAATGTAGACCTTTGTAGATGCTATGTCCTTCACTGTTCTTTTTCCACTATCACTAAACAATGGCTTTTCTGGAGGTAGATTGTTGTATTTATTCATCAGCTGGTTATAAAAAGCTGAAGCCTCTTGCGAGACGTATCCATAATCATCTTCGTCAGGTTGAGATGGTCCTAGGTAATAAATATAAAGTAAATATGTATTAATTAATTATAATTATGCCCAACTAGAACAGTGTGTCATGCCAAGCTTTGTATTTCAAAGTTATAATTGTTTTCTTGTCGAATATTGTTCAAACAACTCGTTATGTAAAAACAATAAAGTTCCAAAATCTTAGAGCAAATAGCATAGCAAAGTTAATTCGGTTAATCTAAGCTGCACTCATGTTACTGAGAAATTTTTGACTTCAGAGTTATTTTACTGCAGGTCATGGTATTTACTTAACACTACCAGAAGTGCTCAGCGTTCCACCACATCAGAACTAATTGATAACATTAAGATCATTTATTTGTCCTTAGAACATTTTTATAGTACAAAAGGAAGATGTGATTATGCGGTCGAACGCAGAATTTGAAAGTGCTAGAGAAAATTCAGATTCGCTGTACCTTCATCTCACGATTTTCAAAAAGTCTCTCTGCTACTCGAAGTAGGACCAAATGCATTTTTAAAATTTAATACATTGGTCAATTCTATTTGAAAAATCGAAGATGAAGGATTAAACGTGTTTTTTTTTTTCAATATGCCTGCTACACTTCTCTATAAATAGGTGGCTGACCTTAGTCCCCGAGAATCCTCTCCACAGTGAGAATCCACCACACCGCATCTCTTGCGACCACTTTAACAGAAGCTGGGAAAGCACAGCGTAGTATTTCTCGCGACAAACTACAACCTGTGGGCAAAAATATTGCCCGTTACATACTAGACTCTTATAGAGCATTTACCTCAAATATAACTTTGGAACTTTATTGTTAATACACTATGTGTAACTTGTTCTTGCACACATACTGGAGACTCTATAAATGGAAGATTGGGGGTTCAAACTTCTAATTTGATTAAGTATTTAACTGAAATTCTTTCAAAAGTTAAGAATATCCATTATGTTTTACTTTTCTCATAATGAACACATTCTAGACACATACCTGCCATTGTGACAGCAGTGTTTTCATTGTCGATAGCATCAGCCAAAACAGACTTATTAGCAGATTTGCAAACTTTTAAATGCTTGTTTATTCTGCTTTGGGTTTTGTGATCACGCAAAGCCAAGAGATTCTGGAAAAAAAGATAATGATTACCACCGTTAGAAAGATTCCTCATAATGAATATCTTACTGATCGTGAAAGTCACCATACCTCTTTTTTCTTCTTCTCCTCAAAAGCCTTCCGACGCTCCTCTTCTTCCTTTCTGGCAAGAAATTTCTTGATATTCTCAGACAAACTTTTTGATTGTTTATTTTCTTTCTTGGGTGGTGTAAATTTGGTCCGGTAGCATGCAATAGGCTTTAAAAAAATTGTATTTTTCATGTAATATCATTAATCATCTTGATGATGGAACTAATCAAATATGAATTCAGAGTGCTATCATAATTAATTAAACAGACAATAAAGAGTAATAATGAAGCTAAAGTTTAAAATAATATATGAATATTTCAGGACCTATTAAGGCTGTACAATTTCAGTACTACTATTGAAACATAATCTATGGTGGATTGTTAACTTTAGCTTACTATTAATAATGGGTATCGCCGTCAAAGAGTTACGATATTGAGAGACTAAAAAAAATGAAAATTAGCTAACAGATTTAATAGAGAAATGCATTTCGAACATTCTGGAAACGAGGGCAAACCTGTCAATGGATTTTTTTTCAACAAATTATAAAGCAAGCGACGAAAACGAATGATTTTGAAATAACAAGATCGAAGAATTGAAATTAAAAAAAAACTGTCTTACCTGCTTGCTGCCCTCATTTTTTTGAGCGACACTCAATAGTGTCCCAAAATCCATGGTTAGAAGGTCCGATGTAAACGTAAGACAGTTCGATACCTCACAATTGCATAAACAGAAAAAAAAATTATCAAGAATTCACGTAAAGTAACTCATCTTAACTAAACAAAAACGTTGGAGCAATTGATGCAATTCTTACGATAGAGATTAGGTATCGTTTCACTATTGTTTCTTCCGAAATTTTCCATACGAAGTCGCCATGACTCGTGCGACTTGTAAAAGAAGACTGACTGAATTCCAAGAGACATAGTTCTTTTTGTTATTCACCAGAGGGACCTACCATCTAGTGAGATCTATACGAACCAGTAAGAATCTAACGGTACCCCTTCAACAGGTTTCAACAGTTTACTCACCGATGGCGCCAGCAGCGCATACAATCTTAGCGGCAGACTACGAACAAGGATAATCATCTTTTTGATGAAGAGATATGGAAAGACACGTTTTTTTAAAGAAACCCAACGGTTCCGCAACGACTTGTCCACTCGGTGGATCAAAATCCATACTAGGTAATTCCGTACTAAGGAAATTATATAATTGTTCTTTAATTAGAGACACGAGAAAGCACGTAATTCTTCTTTTACATAGTCGACGCTTTGCGCAACGAAAACTTTCTCCAAGTAATCATAAGGCAATTATAAACGTTGAAAAACTAATCTATTAACGTTATAAAAATTTCCCCAATTTCCATGATGTTGCACAGCTCATTGCTCCAGCACCTATTAATTAATAGCACGTATCGGCGATGTAATTGTCTAAGCGTAATACAATCTCCCACGTTGTGATATCGAATTCCGTTTTACTCAGTCGGTAGATAAAGAACGGCTGTCTTCCTCAGGGAGAATATTTTTCACTCTCTTCAATCTTTGGCGTCGTGTGCAAAGAACACTGTAGTCACCGATAACCGTACGATCTTCAATAATACAAATATCATTGGATTCTCATTGTTCGAATCCGTTGATAATATTTCATTAGACATTTTCAAAGGATTCACTTTAATTACAACAATATATACTATTATGGACTTCTGTGCTTTACAAATAAATTTTAGTGTATTAAGAGTATCAATAATTCAATCGCAAATATGTTACTATTTTAGCCTATATTATTCCTTCAGGACTTTATTAGTCAAGAAAAACAATTCTAGATGTTCCTGTCAACATTCTCATATGCATTCATAAGACATATTAAACATTTACTGCTAACTTGACTTTTTAAGAGGATGTGCGAGGTCTCCCTGATGATTGCTTAGGATAATCTGGTCCATGATAATTCGTATATAAAACAGGACTTCAGTTGCCACAATAATCGTCAATCCATATAAAACAATATTCTGATATAATATCTTATCACTATCAACTTATCACTATCCTTCATATTGTGTCTCCATTATCATCATAGAAATAATAGAAATATTTGGAGATCAATTAGCCGAAACAAGACAAAATCATATATACAGCACTAAAGTGAAACGATCAAACGTGCTCTCAGTTTAGGATTAGCATGTAAAATTGCTTGGAACAAAGTCTCTTATCGCAGATTGCGGTAAATCGTATAAGTGAACCTATAAGCTATACTACCGTCATTCCTTCCTAAACCTCCTGAGAGAAAGAGAGAGAGAGAGAGAGAGAAAGAGACTTCCTCTTTAAAGCCCTCAACAAAGTTACTCCCTCGCTTAATCACTGCTATACTTATATATTCTCTTCTTATTCTTGTCAGTAGCGCTCGAGCCACCGGTTGAGCAAGAACTTACTCCCAGTCGAAGTGTGGCAGTCAGTGAGTTCACAGCATAGACTTATTCACCTCTTAACACATTACAAGAGTTTCTTCAGATAAAAGTTTCTCTTTTTAATATTATCCCGCTCGATCTAGAGGCTAGGTGAACTGATAAATATAAAACAACACGAGTGCGTTGACACCGATCATGTGCTCTCTGTTATTTTTAGTTCAAAAAAATTTGTAACGCTATATGCCAAGCTTTGATTATCGTTGCTAAAGCATTTGGCACGTGTTGTAAACGTTGTCTCTCGCAAAGCGTCTTCATTATTCTTTATATATTTTCATTCGTTGGTCAAATTTCTTGGTTTTCTTGTATATTTTCGTTCCTCGTGTAGTTTTGTTCCAGTAGCAATTAGAGAGGAGCATCTGTAAAATAATTATTGAATTTTAGTGGGAGTATTGTATGTGCGACAATTCACTCGTTGATTTGTCTAAATTATTTTATGCGGTATTACACATTTTTCAAAATATATTTATAATTTAATAAATTAAATTTATAAATTAATTCCAAATATATTTGTCTTACTTCAGACCAAACGTTAAGTTAAACTCAGCACTGATATTAATACCATGATCATGTATCGATAATACGTTTATATGTTCTTTTCATGTTTTAACAACGTTAAGTCATTGTTCCGGAGGAAAATTTACATATTGAGAAGCAGATAAATGCGGGAATTGAAATCAGAAGTGGCAGATATAAATTACTTGGACTGCAGTAATTATACGGTAAGTCATTTGAACGTTACAAGTAATTTTTCTTCAACTTAGTCATTTCACTGTAGATTTTTATGGGTATTGATTTATACATAATCCTTAGAAGTATTTGTATAGTGTCAACGTAAAAGTAGTGGATGACAAAATTGTTATAAACATTGTTTACAACTTCGTGGGTCAAAAGTTAAGTAAGTAATTAGGTAAAGGACAAAAATTATTCATGCGTCTTGAAACAAGCTAAAAAGTAATTGGTGCGGAAAAGCTTGTTGATAATTAACTGTTGATTTTCCGCGCTCGAATTCACCCTAAGTTAAGCAGAACATTAATAAAAAAAAAGAAACAAATTTAGTCAGTCAATCTAGTCAGATTTCACCGTTGATTGGTGCTCCTAATTAATATTTTTAGTGTAATCAAGGTTTGTGAAAACGCGACCTTAGTGCAATCGTGCAAGAAGGTCATTGCAATCGGGTCCCTTATGACAGAAACGAGTCAGCTCTGTAATTATAATTGAAATAAAAGTACTTGACATTTTTAGACTTCCATGCAACAATAGGGATTATCGTTTGATATGATTGTGGCATATAAATGGGGTCATCAGTGTATTAGATTAGACTTATCCGTAGTATCTCACAGATAACTTGATTCTTCTCCATTAATTTTGACCTTACTTGAAAACAGTGGGATACGTGACTTTGTATCGATTTTGCAAGTTGTCCATTAGATAAACTTGAATAAAAGAGAGGATGAGACGCTATTAGCGAGCGGATGTTAGCAACTAACGCTCTGATAGTTGTTAGCAACGTGAATTAGTCTCTTATGGCGAGCTACCATTATTCACTTTATATTTGTACAGACTGCACAGCTACCCTTAGAAACGATATAGATCAATTAGACCTTCCGGATAATAGTCCCAAGATAGTGTGAAAATTTAATGACGCCAAAAGTCAAGTACAGTTGGAAAGTGCACCTAAAATGATTGAATAAATGTGATTAATGAACAATTCCTACTATATAATGACAATCGATAAATAGATTTTAATTGAAGAATAGTAATGGCATACTAACGAGAAAGTGAACTTTGACCTGGGAAGATATAATTGTTATCCTCCTTTACATTTCTTTCTTACATTTCTGGACTCTATCTTTGGCTTTAAACTGTCTCATAGGACAGCCATGAGTTGCCGCATGAGCTTATCATCTTGACATAACGATTTGATAAATATTTAAAAGTATTTCATCGACTCAATACTTATTGTTGCAGTGTAATTCTTAAAGTATACCTAGAAAGAACTTGTGCGTCATTTTACAGTTTTGTTTATACAACAGCAAAGAATAGTGTACTGACATAACGGAATGACGTTTATACATAGGATGACTGTAAAATAATGAAAAATAATCTAAGCAATAAACACAAGGGTAAGCGTTGCCCTGGATAAGTAACAATGAAAATGATTTAAGTAAACAGGATTTATGATCCCAAGAAAAACATTTTAGCTATTATTTATAAAGTAGACATTTAATGATTTTGACTGAATAGTTCCCTTAAATTAAACTGTATAGATTTCAATGATTTTTTGCATAGAAATTGGCAATAACAACAAAAAGTATATGACTACAGCTGCATGCTTTTGTTACAGGCAATCACTGAATGACTACAATGACGATTTCTGTCCAGTGAATAGTGGCCGGACGATAGTCATCAAGCCTCCTATTATTCTGTACTTAACCATTCGTCCTCCGTGGATAATTCCATCGGAATTTTCGACACGGAGAATCGAACGGGCTTCGAGTAACCAATAATAATGGCTGTCAAGAAGTGGTTTCGCAGTCTGCAGCCTGTTCAGCTCTATGTGGTGCTCTTCTTCACGACGGCCTTCTTTGTCGTGGAATTAGTCGCCAGTCACCTTACGCATGCATTGACATTGTTGCTCAATGCTTATCACATGCTCTGTAACATTGTCGCTCTGGTTGGATGTATAGCCTCGATAAAGGTACTTTCCATTCACTAAAAATACAGTATACAGAGTGTTAATGAAAATTAACCTGTGACAATCATATGAACTAGAATGATTAATCCATTCAGTATATTGTCAATGTATTAATTATTATTTTGTAATTGGCCAACTGATTTCTTTCAGTACGAGCAACGTGATCGTTATGAACTCGAAAGTAATAGCTGCAGTTCACAAGGAAATTCATCAACGTCCATTAACGATGAGAGCAAAGAAACAGCTATATCTTTGCCACGTAGACCAACGGTAATAAGTTGAACGTTATTTTATAGAGAAAAAATGATAATCTGGTATATTCATTGATATAATCTTTTAAATAGCCATCGAAATCTGATAGAAGAATGAAAAATACTTTTGGATGGGCTAGAATCGACATAGTCATCATCCTCGTTTGCTGCGTCCTCCATGCATCCTTTTGCTTCTCCCTCGTCGTGGAAGCTTTGCAGACTCTAGTGCACATAGATCATACGGATGCGATACATCACGTAGTTCCGGTCTTCTGCATAGGAGCTGCTGGAATATTACTGAATGTATTCTGTTACATCCTCATAGGTGGTTACACGTTTAACCAGGGTGTCTTTCTTCATGTTACGAAGCACGGAAACGTCGTGTTCAAAAAGTAAGATACGAAGTTAATATATATTTTAATTATTGGATTATCTATACTTCATTGGACTATTGTACTAGTGTTTTTCTTAGTGCCATGGACTTTACCCTTTTCTGCGGTTCCATTAATATCGCTGTCAAGGACGTAATAGGAAATACGGTCTTACTCTGTTTTACGCTGACTTTTCAGGAACGTGAGCTCACAGCCTGCGAAGGACGGCGAACAGCAACTCTCTGGGCACAGCCGTTGGAGTCCCCTGGCCTTGCCGAGGAGTCAGGGTTTTCGAGAAATGTGCCGAGACGTTTTGGGATGTTTTTTTGTCACCCTTGTATCGGTTTTGGTGTACTTTACGGATGGAGACATAGCCAAGTACTTTGATCCGGTCTTGGCTATTATTTCTGCGCTATGTCTCTTCATGTTGAGCTATCCTTACAGTGAGAATTCTTGAAATATATTAATTCAGTACTATATCTGTAAGATTTGAGGATCAGTTTCATTCTTTTTTTTGACTCCATTATTTCCTGTTGCAGTGAGAGAATCTGGATATATTTTACTGCAAACGATACCAAATCATATGAATATCGATGCCTTGAAACGGGAACTTCTGATGGCCTTTCCGGGGATTGTGAATGTTCATGATTTTCATGTCTGGCAGCTCACGGGGCAAAAAATTGTATCGACAGTACATATTATTTTTTTGGATCCCACGGTGAAGTATATTTAATATGTACTTATGTTAAGTCAGTGGACTAACTATGTTAATTGAGAATGATTGAATGGTGGTTTAGGTTTATGCCAGTATTACTGACCAAGTGACATCTTTCTTCAATGAAATGGGCATAACGCAAGTAACAATCCAACCTGAATTTGATAAGGTAAACAATAAATTCTCATTGATTAGAAATTTTCATTGAAAAAAATAATCCAATAAATTTCAACATCATGAATATCCTTCATCCTTGAACTATTTTTTATTTGTTCCATTAGATGAAGCCCAAAATAGGCAAACTGGAATGTCTGATCCCTTGTCAAAGTGGACGTTGCAGTTCTCCCCAGTGTTGCACAGGGGAACAGGAGGAAGACAACTCTTCGGCAGTACATCCACCGACATTCGTCCCATGCATAAATAAGAAATTTGACAAGAAAGAAATTTTACCGTCATCTGACTTGGACTTGAAGAATTTTACGGTTGGCGAGAAGACACAGAACGTTCAAGAACTTAAAGTTCCCGAACTTTCTGAAGAGAATCGTCTTTCTACCAGCAGCTCCTGTTCTATTATAAATGAATTAATTTCTAGTAATCAAGAAGAAGAACCAATGAATGTTTCTAAAAATTCAACGTGAGCGTATTATTATTCATAGAAAAAAAATGAACAAATCACAAGACTGGCGAGAATTTGAACACTCGATACTTAAAATGTGATGCAAAGGATATATAGAAAACAAAAGAGGAAAGGAATTCCTATCGTAATAGGAAGTCGATCACACCGACCAAGATAAATTGTTGAGGTACGATAAAGCTTGAAGATTGATGCTCGGAGGGAAATAAAAAATTAAGGCAATAATAAGTTTAAATAGAATGGAAATTTAATTGTATATAAACTCTAGAAAAAGCATCTAAGGGTATGGAGAAATTTCAACGATAGATAATTTAACTAATTTATTTGGTACACCGGGAGCATCTTACTTACAAATGCTTTGTACCTGACTCAAAACACTTCTTCTGATTTTCCTTGAAGACGGTCAGACAGGTATTTCAATTTCGCGCTTGGTTCACACAAAGCCATGGAATTCCATATGTAATGATTTAAAGTGATGACGTTATATCCTAGTATCTGCAACTGGCGCTTGTTTAATCCATAAGCTCCCTTTAGGTAGGTTCCATTATTAGAGAACGAATTGGGACCATGTAGGATTAAGGCCGTCCTAGAAAAAAAAAATACACGAGATTCAAGCTCACTCTTATTCACCTATATTTTTATATTTTTAAGAATATAAGTAACTAAAGGTTGTATATACAATGTATTTCAGAAACTAGATTGTTCATGTTTCTATCCAGCCCGTATAGATTATATAAGAAAGTTAGTCTTTATAATAACTTCACGTGTAAAAAATGAATATAGCGATACATTGGTAAAATAAACTGAATGAATCACACTCACCCTCTATCGTTAATATTCTTTGTATTTTTGTTATTTTGAATCAGGAAGTGTATCTTATGGTAATAAGGAGAGTATACGTCAACGCGAATATTTTTCTCATTAACCAAGGCTGCTAGAGTTTCTTTAACTTCCTTGTAGAAAAATGTCGGATTTCTGCAGTCTAGAAAAATAATTAAGAATTATATAAGAAACAGAGGAAAGATATGCGATAACCGGAATTTATTGAAAATCTTTTACCCTTAGTCGCTTTTTCTTCGCAGTATCTCTTGTGGAACCAGGGTACATCCTCTTCAGGAAACTCAAGACATACCGCACGATTTAATTTCATGAGAAAATATCGTAGTTTACTGGAATACAATAAATGAGCCTTGTCGAAGATAATCTCGTTGTCAAGTTTTTTGAGAAAATCCATAGTGAAGATGAACCGTATCAAGTCGCTTGATAAATGTTGAAAGTAGCAAAGTGCCAGTGCAGTCTCAATTATAAGCTTCCCTGCTATTCTATCGCGTTCTCTAAAAAGATTAAAAAGAGAGTTTTAACGCATTTATTTCATTAATTTATTATTGATAGTACGAACCTGTACATTATTTCATTGACGACGGCTGTGAATTCAGTATCTTTGGGAGTATAGCCAAGCGCGTAACAGGAATTTACAAAGTAACAAACAGTTTGCGCAAGGACATGTTCTTTGTTCTTTATAATGTACTTCGTTACCATCTCTATAATTTGTGGCAATACATACTGATTTTGAGACATGGAAAACGTTACTTTTCGCATGACCTGGGATGTAATTTTGTCATTTAAGTCGTTTGTTCTATGAAAACGTATGGTGAAATTAATTAATATCGTTGAAGATTCATTAAATAATTAAGATTATTATATAATTTTACCTCAGCTCGATTTTCTTAAAGAAATCATTATCTTTTTCGAATTCCCTATAAGTACAGCAGCGCATTAGTGATATAACTTGCGTTACAGCTAAAGGTTCACTTTTCAATAATCTTTCCATACATTCATCTAGCACTTGATCAACTTTATTTAGTTGATTGGTTAGTTTGGTGGAGTGTCTTTGATATTTTCGTATCTTTCGAGCTGTTCTAATATATAAAATATAATAGGAAATAAGTTTTCGAGAAACGAAGCATTTTTCTACTTTAAGTATCATTGAGTATGATTTATATACGCTGGTTACCTGAGACACTGGGCAATATAGAGACAGTGAAAAGGACTGTATTGTTCTGAGAATGAGAGGAGTTTGTCAATCACAATATCAGGAATCGCATTGTCTGATTTATTTGTTGGATAATAAGCCAGTATAAAAGCAGTTGCTCTTGTGCATTTCCAAGTTATAAAGTTGCATTCACCATTTTCCAAATCGTTCATGAGCCACTTTATGATTTCCTTTTCGAAGCCTAAATGTCGATGAAGGAGGTTATTGTATCGATCAACGTAAAAAGTGTAACTGAAAAAATATCATGACAAATTAGAGAATTAAAGAATCTGATGTATCAAATAATAATACAAGGAGAAATATTGTTTAATATGATCAAGTAACGACTGCGTCATCATTTTTACTTTTACTTGATGTTTTAATACACCATAAAAAAATTACCTGAAGCATAGTTGCAGAAGTTGTTCAATAATTTCTGGATTATTAGATTTTATCAACGATTGCATCTTTGTCCAAATTGCATAAAAAGTATCCACCGCAGGCGTTTTGAAGGTCTGATAGAGCTTAACAAAGTCTTGAACTGACATATCATTTTCTGTTGATTGAATTTGCAAGTTTTTATCCAACAAATTTTGAAATTCTTCATGCCAAGAGCCAAATGTAAATGGAATTAAGGATCGTGCTAAGGTTGATTTTTTTGTTAAGCTCACACTCTTTCTAAAATAATTTAAAGCACTATTTTGAAATTCATGTAATAGACATGATGGCTCTTGCAGCTTTAAAAATATCTAAATTAAAAAATTCTTTCATTATTATTACATGTTGTTTTATTTATCTGGATGTAATATTAGATACTGCAATCAATATGTACCTTGATTAGTTCGATAAGTACATTGACATCTAATAGATGAACTTTTTCACGAAATAGAAGCATAATGTTCCTCATGATAGTATTGTTCTGGGTTCTCCAATCGGGACGATTTAAAAATGTCAAAATTGGAACTAGGATGTCTGAATGACCAGCATGTAATTTATTTTTGTCCATCATGTTTTGAACGATTGTCTGATAACTGGACAAGGTGGAATCTGTTACAAGTTCACGATGAGTGTTTAAGCAAAGAGTACACAAGTACACATCGTCAGCAGTTGTACATCCATCTAAATAAAAAAATTGGTCAAATGAAAAGAAATATATTTTGAGTGATCTCATAAAAGAAATATTTTTGCAATAAATAGTAAATTAACAATAGATACATACGGAGTTTGTTTAAAACCAAGTTGTACATTGGAAGAAAGTTAATATATATCCAATGCTCCATTGCCGAATTCTGAATAGCCAATGAATAGCATGTTAGGGCGATTAGAGGAATATCATCTTGCAACTCTGCCACATAATCTTGAAAACGAGAAAGCAGCAGCTGAAAGGTTTCATTTTTTACAGGAACTTGTGTCACAGCCAATGCAAGCAGTGACCATGTTACTTCGTCCAAAGTAAATTCTTTATTATAATCTGATACTAAGTCCAAGATTTGTTTATAACCAGGATTATTGTCAGACAATAAATTAAAAGTTTGCTTGTTTTCTCTCTGAAACTTGCTAGTCATCAAGAGAGCATGACATGCATGAGTGGCATTAAACATATAACCATTTTCTTGTACAAAAGAGAATAATGTGAATATCGTATCACACTTTTTTATACGCATGATCATTAAATCAGAGGAATTTAATCTTTCATGAATTTTAGGATAATAAATTTCATCCAGCATTCGTGTCATTGGGGAATCCTCTGTTTCTTCTAAGAATTCATCTGGATATTCGGTACTTGCTGGATTCGTATTCAGTAGTAAAGGTGGCTCGACGTTTGTCTTGAATAACAGATGCTTTGTTATAAAGATTTGTCGACATTGTTCAAAGTATTTTGTATTCAACAACAACTTCTTGGTTTGCAACACGAAATACCCTTTTAATATCCTGATATGGAGCATAACTTAACCTTGTGGATCGTGATGGATCACGTGTATAATGTTCAACATTCAATAAAAAACACAATAATGTAACTATCGATACTACTATCACATCAATATTCATATATCTTCATGAAAATTAATACTATTTATTGAATCACACATATACTTCCTAAAATGACATTTGTCAACCCGAAATACTCTGATCCCAATATACATACATACATTATTATCTAACAGAACAAAATCATGTATCGGAATCAAATTGGATAAATTTAAGAATACCGTCAAACATTCAGATAATTATGTCATATCAATTTTCTTCATTTATAACGAATCTCTTCAATCAGAAAATAAATTATTGTTTAACAATAGTTTACATAAACATTTAAATTTAAAATCGGTACTTCATAAGTCACGATCATTCTAATCCTAATGGTGGAGATGAACCATTACTGACGAACCAATCACACTGCGTCTTCAGTCCCCCGCCATCAGAGCAACATTGCCATAACTAGCCGAGTTTATGCGAACCCTAGTTGTTCGTAAAATTACGTGCATCTATTTCGCGGTAGAATACAAATGCGATATGATTATCAAGTACGTAACATATTAATTATTAAAATGGTAACGGGGTCGTTTTGTATGGTACTGTTAATTGCAACACCTAATAAGAAACGTATAATTACAAGTAAAGGACCTAAATACCTCTAATAAAATAAGCACGAAAGAAAGGTTAAGAAAATCGGAAGCGTCGTTGAGTGATTCTTCCTATGAGACAATTCAAATTATATTCTTAACTATTATTCCAACAAATTTAATCGCTAAACGGACGAATCTGCTCACTAATGAATTACAAACTTTTAGTGAACATTAATACAGTTATTTCACCCGAGTCGTATAAATAAATGTCACAACAATATTCCTCGAGTAAATTCAAAAGTTAATTGTACCATGCAACGATTCTTCGGCGTTTTCGGAATAAGTGAGTTCTAAACACGTCTTGCTATTTTTACATTATTTACAAAACTTTATAAAATTAACGTCACTGCAATGAGTTAATCTTTATTCCTCAAATACGACAACATTCCGTAGTAAATTCCTGCGAACATCAAAAGTTTTCTCTTGTCATTTTCCTCGTTTTAATGTGAAAATAATTTTTTTTTAAATCCGCATAACACATCACAAGTATCACTCGCATATAAATTGCAATATTTGACAGACTTGTTTATATTTTTATCTACATACAGCGAACAGTAACGTCAAGTAAAAGAGTCTGTCTACATCCTGTCACACATAATTTAAATATGATATATATATACACCATTTTATTATTTCTCCCATATATTTTATATGCACGACAGAAATTCCCATCATCTTCAAGCCACATCAATCGTGGTGACCAAGTAGGAGAAGTACCGGTAGTGGTAGAAATGACGTCATTTTAAGAACGATAACTTTCCTGAAGCGGGTGGGGTCGACATGGCAAGTATTTCACATCGACAACCTCGAAACGTTCTCAGTATTCTAAGAGCTTCTGTAGCATTTGTTGCTACACTCTCTTCCAAAAACAGTGATGTGAATCATTTACAATTGAAGTTTGTCAGTTGTCCAGAATGGCGCGATATATTGCATTTTACTTCCTCTTCAACATACTGATAACTCCAGGTAAAAATTACATATTTAATTATCAATATTCCTTGTCTAATCTACAAATACGAAAACTTTCACAGAAAAAATCGTTTCATCAGTCAGCATTTTTAAGATGCCGCGAAATAAGTCAGGATTTTGGTCTCACTTTAACGATATGAATGTTTGGGGCACCACTGATGATTATTGACACCTTTAATATACGTACCTGAAATGGCCCTGAAATATCTGACGTTTCTCGTACCTGAAGCCTCGGGCTTACTTTAAATACACCTGTTGCAGTCGTAACTGCTATCTTGATAACTTTACCATCTGTAAACGCAATTGTACTCATTCATAAGATTTGTTAAATGTTCAGTTTCTGAAATTATCTATACAATTATTTGTAGTTTGAATGCGAGTTTTGAGTTTGCGCACTCGTATTTCTTTTTGCACGTGGTCGGTTAATCAAGTGGAAATCAAACTTATGAATATTTTTCATTTTTCTTTTATCTGAGTTCATTTTGAATAATTAGTCATTTGTTACGCGTTACTCCTTTACTTGAAGAACCTTGACACTTATGCTCCACTGACGAACGCTCTGAATCATCCATGTTTTTATTCAATAGCTTCAGGGCTGGTGAGGGTGGCGAAAGAAAATTGTTAATTACTATAATTCACTTTTACAGTGTGGATTCGTTTGATTTTGATCTTCGTAAATTCTCAGTTTTTCACTCTTACGAATTTAATGATTTCGTCAGTAGAAAATCAGTCACGCTTCGAATTACTCATGTCGCGCATTCCACGATGACTGCATGTTCTTCGTCCTGAATCCTGTTAATTTTTACTTATGTCAGCCTGATAGGCTATACTGACACTTACCTTAGCCATCTCACGTAGGAAGCAGACGTTACGTCGCCAATAAATTTCAAATTATTGTATTTTTTATTGTCGCCAGAATTCAATTTATATACTAATAACGATTTTCACCATTTTTCTTTAATCATCAATCGAAAGATTTTTCATAGTCAATGAGAAGATAAATTTTTAAGTTGTTCTCTCCATTCCTCGATAACTAAATTGTACATGTACATGTGTAGCTCTGCTATCAGAGAGAAAAATGTGGATCGTGTTTATTTGTTTCCTTTCATTATCGCAAATTCTGGATAAAAAAACTGTTCCAGATGCGATAGTCACAGGACTTTCAAGCAACCTCATTTTGAAAGATACAAACGCTCTAATCTTTTCTGCAGCATCTGGTCAATGCACCGCCCCTAAGCGAGGGTCGTTTTATCTGGCTGGAAAATATTTTTCAACCATTACCATGTCTTACAAAGAATTTTTCATGATTATTTAGAAAGAAAATAAAGCAGGTCCTCCTGCGTTTTCAAGAGATAAACAGATTTTCTTTGTTGGCAGCAAAAAAGTGTGCTGAATAATCAAAAAACAAATGTTTGTACCCAACAAACGTTTTGAAACAACAAAGTTAAAAAACAAGATTTCAACTTTTCATTATTACTTTGCTTGCTCCTCTAAATTTCATTTATCTTGGTCACAGTAATAATTTTTGTTTGCTTTATCCTTCCTTTAAATCCATTCAAATTATTCAATCCGTCTTTACCCCTAGTACCATTTTAAAATACGTCTTTATTTTCCACTACCTTATTACCTTCGTTCGTACAATTCTTTTGTGAAAACTTTTGCTATACAGTTTCTTTCTAGATGCCCATAATAGTGCTTGGTCAGTCCATTTTGTATGTTCAGATAAGAGTTTATCACGAGAGGAAAAAAAGGACTTCCTCTAAGTTTGTCTGGCCTACCACTGTACGGGAGAGAGGGACAAACATCGTTGGACATCCACAGGACATTGCGGCTTACGTTGCTGCACAATGGGAATTACTAAGAAATTTCAGTTAACCTCCTTTTCTTCATATCCGGAATGATTTAAAATGGCAAAAAAAATGAAGCAACTCTTGGATTCAATAAAATATTAAATTTATTTATTTTTAATTCTTTATTTCTTTCAATGTTCACAGCATGCCTGGAACAACTGGTCATCGGCGAAAAGGACACCTTCATAGTGGAGGAGAATAGTTTCTTGAACTTGACATGTAAATATGGACCAGAACCCCGATTTTACTTTCCCGATGAGGGTAATGAATCACAGATCGTTACATCTGAATGGCATATTGACAATGATGTATTTTATCGTCCTCGTACTCTACATGGAGACACCGGCTGGTACGAATGTGCTCCTAACATTACTCAGGTTCATAAATATCAGCAACCAGCCAGAGCCTCGTCTTACATATACGTTAAATGTATGTACGCAAATACATCAACCCTTTGCACTCGAGATTTTCCCATTTTACATATATTTTACTGCCTGAGAAGAAACAGTCGAGTGCAAAGGGTTAATAAGTATTTTAATAACTGACAAAATTATACCTTAAAAACATTTTTATTTTACAGCAGAGGAAAATCTGTTTGTCATGTCAGATAACTACTGGATTTACACAGCCGTTGATGGTGAAAATGTAACTATCCCTTGCAGACCCACCTCGCCGGATTATCGTGTGACATTGAGTGAAGATTCGGAGGTACGTAAATTGGCAGCTTAACAGTATAAATCAGGATTTTAATATTTTTATTTTTTTTATTATCGCAGGAAATAATTCTTAATGAGAATATAACGTTCGATCCTAAATTTGGCTTTTTATGGAAAAATATGACTATAGGCAATAGCAAAATTTATACGTGTAACGTTATGGTAAATGATAACGTGCAGGAAATGTTTGTTCATCTAAAAGTTGAAGGTGAGAGAGAGAGAGAGAGAGAGAGAGAGAGAGAGAGAGAGAGAGAGGTAGTGTCTATAGATATATTGGTATGATTTTGATTCGTGTTTCTTCTTCCTTATTTAGCCAGAGAAAATCTTAATACGCCGTATATTAATAATGAAAGTATACGGCACGTTATTCGGGGACAAAATTTAACAGCAAATTGTACAGTCAATCTTGGTCATGGTTCTTACAAGCTTCAGTGGATACCGCCTACTGTGGTGAGTTTCTGGTTAATCCAAGATGAAACACAATCGTTACTAAAATTAACGATCTTATGTATTTCTATTTTCAGAACAGAACATTCCATGAAAAGGCATATGAGCATTTATTGACGAGTGGCAAAACGGCCATAGTCGAACTGACCATATATGACGTTCAGGCCGAAGATGAGGGGGAATATATATGCAAAGTATTCAATGCACACTACATGCGATCGACCTCCAAATATATTAAAATCTATGGTAAATTTGTTGAATTGATCAAAATTTCAGGGAGCTTTAATTTAATTTTTTTATATTTCCAGATCCGTTTGATACGTATATTAATCTATGGTCGCAAGGGAATCAGACTAACTTTGAGGCTCCAGCAGGTAGCATGATCTCATCTATTGTTTACTATGATGCTTATCCAGAGCCTACGTTACATTGGTAAATGTATTTTGACAATTAGAGTCTAGGAATATTTAATCTAAAGACTTCCTCTCTATTATAGGATTGGACCACATGAAAAGATAATAAAATCTTCTGATAATTATGAGGTTAACATTACGAACAGGTTCATTAAGCTTACCATTAAAAATTTAGCCACAGAGCATATGGGAAATTATACTTTGTTGGCAACCAATCATAATAACACTGCAACTTTGAACATTAGTTTGGTAGTCACGTGTAAGATTAATCTTTTGTTTTTCTACATATTGCATCGATAATGAAAATATGAATTATTTGTGGTATTTGCATCTTTTATTTTACAGCAGAACCAGTAACACTTATGGATTCGATTCTGCCTTATTACAAACCTGGTAGTTTGGCGCAAATTAATTGTCACGCCGCTGCCTATCCTTTGCCGAATGTTTTCTGGCAATTTATTCACTGTCCAGCGACTTACCCCTGCGAAGAAGAACATCAGATCATTAAAGACATTCAGGTAAATTAATTTGTAAACGTGATAAATCTATGTACAAAATAGCAGGCAGGCAACGAATGATAGGAGCCGACAAAATTTGTATGATTGATTCAGAATGCGACACTAAAACCCGTGAAAGATCATATCGCAGTCGTTTCTACTGTGACTCTTATGGTGAATACGACTGGACGTATTATTTGTATTGCTAGTAATGTATATGGAATAGCCAATTCTACAGAAGTTCTTTTCGTATCAGGTAATAAATAGTATATAATTGGTCATTAAATGCGTTACTTTTTTCTGTATGCGGTACACATTTTATTCTTGATTATTGTATTCAGATGGCAATGGTATATTCGGCTTAATTCTACCTGAGTCAGATATTGTTGAAGGTGACAACTTCGAATTGACCTGTACATCCTCAGTTTACAATTATACCGATAAGCTGGAGTGGTATGATGAAAACAAGCAGCCCATTCAACAAACAGGTATGGTTGCTTCATTTGAATCGATTGTCTATTTCTTATATATTTTTGGCTATACTCTTTTTCATGTTTTAGAGAGATTGACAATTTATAATAGCAACACTATGTTTACGCACAGATCAACGTTGAATATTCAAAATGTCAGTAGGATGGATGAGAATACTTTTATTTGTGGTGCAATGTCTAATGCCTTTGAGAGTCTCGATTACCAATATTACAGTCTGCAAGTCCATGGTAAATGAAAACAATTGAAGATTCTTATACTTTATAAAAATAGATTTTCTCCAGTGCAGTGTCACTTACATGGCATTTTCAGATTCAAAAAAACCTTTTTTCATTGAAACTAACATGAACAAGACTGAGGTAACTTTTGATTTGAATGCAAACAAACGTAACGTGTTTTTGATATGTAAAATTGGTGGAATGCCAGTACCTACTGTAACATGGTACAAGGTAAGAAATAACAAAAAAAAAGTTACATTAGAGAATTGTGTGTTAATGCAATGAAGTAATTGCATATTATTTTTTAATTAGGACGACGAGATTATCAAAGAAAATGACCAGTTTAAATTTTACAATGAGCATGAACTTCATATCAAATTCTTACTAGAACGGGACGAGGGCAAGTATACGTGTCGCGGAGAAAATCGAGTTGGTGAAATTGAAACTTTTCAGCGGATTCTGATAAAGAGTGAGTTTGGGTGAAACATGTCTGAAATATTTGTTGAGCTTGCGATACTTTTTCTTTTTAATAGAATTTCTAGGTAATTTCAATTATTTTTAATGTCTAGGAAAACCAACATCTCTGATTCTCATCGTGTCTATCGTTGTCCTTCTAATTATTTGTCTGGTTCTGATTACGATTTTCTCCGTCAAGATTCGCCGCGAGAAGGTATCAAGTGTATACACGAAACTGATCATTTTTGCTTAGTGTTTTTCTTGGTCATTATTTATTGAATATCATTTTGAATAAAAATAGATCCTGAGGAAGGAACTGATCGAAGCCGGATTAATGCATTTCGAGGAAGGCGCAATGGAGTGTTTGAATCCTGATTTGACAGTGGACGACCAAGCTGAATTGTTGCCTTATGATAAAAAATGGGAATTTCCACGGGAGCGTTTGAAATTGGGTAATTGGTTAAATTAATCAATTTAAAAGGTATAGTTGCATTAATCTAATACAATTAAAATTTATCAATTTCTTGATCTAATAGGGAAGCAATTGGGTTCTGGTGCTTTTGGTATCGTCATGAAGGCTGAAGCTCAAGGAATTAGTGAAGATGAATCAGTGACAACTGTTGCTGTAAAGATGGTTCGTAGAGGCACAGATCCCACTTACATTCGTGCTTTGGCGAGTGAACTGAAGATTATGGTCCATCTTGGAAAGCATCTGAACGTAGTAAATCTTCTTGGAGCCTGCACGAAGAATATTGCTAAACGTGAGCCTCGAAGGACGCAATAGAAATGATATTTTCACCATTTCAATCAGTCTAATAATTAATTATCCAATCTCCAGGAGAATTGTTTGTGATTGTGGAATATTGTCGTTTCGGAAATTTGCACAACTATCTACTACGTCATAGAGCGAATTTCGTTAATCAAATTGATCCAGCAACGGGAAAGATTGATCTTTCAATTGGTCAGGAATTCCTGACAAGGTCAATCAGTGTTGGTAGCAGCAACAGGTAATTGTTAAAATATTGCTTTATCTTTTATCTATTACATAACTCTTGTTTAATCAGTGGTGGTTAATTACGGTATAATTAAAGGCTGCATGGTGATTGATTAACTTAACGGTGAAGTGAAAGATTACAAAGGGACATCATAACAGCATGGCGGTGGTTGGTTAACACTTTCTTTATTCACAGCAGGTTAAAATACGCGGCATTATCCTTTTCTCGTAGTCTCAGTGCTACTTCCGCCGGAAGTAGCGGGGAACCGGTGGATTACAGAGAGGGAACAGATTCTCAAGGTGTCAATATGTCTCCTGATGGATGCATCATGAGTAACAATTCATCTCAACCTGGATGGCGCTCGAATTATCGCGGCGATTACAAAGATCAAAATCTGAAGCCGATCTGCACTCAGGATTTATTATCCTGGGCGTATCAAGTAGCAGGTGGAATGGAGTATCTTAGTTGTAGAAAGGTATATGGTAGATAATTTGTAAAGTTAACGATACGAATACTAAAGACAAACGAATATATTAATAAATGTTATACTTTTGTAACAAGGTGCTGCATGGGGATTTAGCCGCAAGAAACATTTTGCTGGCTGAAAACAATGTAGTCAAGATCTGCGACTTTGGCCTGGCTAAATCAATGTACAAGGATGACAATTACAAGAAGAAAGGAGACAGTCCATTGCCAATAAAGTGGATGGCGATAGAATCAATAAGAGATCGGATATTCTCTACGCAGTCAGATATTTGGTCCTTCGGCATCGTCTTATGGGAGTTCTTCACTTTAGCCGAGACGCCATATCCTGGGATGGAAGCTGAGAAGCAGTATCAGAAATTAATAGAAGGCTACCGTATGGAACAGCCTGAATTTGCTACAAAGGAAGTGTAAGATTGAACAAAATTATAATGACCATTTGACTTCTCCAAGGTATTTTTATTATTAAGAACCCCAGGAGTACAGACTAATCTTGAATTTTAGGTACGAGATCATGACACAATGTTGGAAAGCCAAACCAACCCTGAGACCGACATTTCCTAAATTAGTGGAGAGCATCGGGAATCTTTTAGAAGAGAGTGTGAAGATGGTACATAAAAATTCAGTTAGATTAAAGAATTTTAAGTGAAATTGTTAAACGATTTTAATATTGATTTTATGTATGATTTAGCGTTACCTCGAGCTGAATGTTCCTTATATGGATATGAATACTGTGACCTTTGAAACCGGAAAGAGTGACTATCTGACGATGATGTCCGCACCAGATCATGCTGCTTTGTCGTCAACAATTCCTGATTATGTCAATTCTCCAACAATGTTGACATCTAATAACTCATATTTATTGATGAGTCCCACAAATGTCACAGAGGATTCTGGAATTTTTAGTCCCAGGCCGGACGTCCCAAAAAGTCACTTCGACTTCCCTTCGGTGGACCAAACAGCTGATTTACCAGAGGATTTGGAAATGACTCCGATGCTTCCGGACAACTCAGACTATTTAAAACCAATCGATGTACAACAACGACGGTCAGAGTTTGCCAAGCAACGTCAGAATGAAAGCAGACAAAATAAACCTGAATCAGATTACACGAATGCGCCACTTGTAAACATGAATACAAATTCAGATAATTTAAGCAAATCCTTGGAAAAGAATTTGACGGACTCGAAAAACTTTGGATCGCCGATTATCAGGACGCAGGATAATTATGTCAATATGCCCAAACAGAAAAGTGATCTCCGTAAGGATCCAGTTGACAGTTTTAGTAATCCTAGTTACGTGATTATTAATGACAAGGATCAGATAAGAATCTAAAATACATTTACGTGGGGCTCACGTGGGCTACGTCGAGAGTCTGTATGTTGTGTTTTATATTGTTTTTTTCTCGATATATCTAATCGGAGTCTGGATTGGAATTTGTGAAGGTTTTAACGGAATGCTAAACAGTCTTGTGGGATTCTATGGATATGGAGATTTTATATCCTTTTCGAGGAAAACGAGTATCGTGTGTTACCGTTGAAATGAATTCTTTCTCATGTACAAAACGAAAGGTCGGTTTACTTGAGATTTTTTTAACTACTTAATCTCACAGTGCCATCATCTGCTTTGCTCAGAGATCAAATTTAATGTTAATTAGTCTTTTAAGCTAGTCGAGTAGCAAGAATTTTCTACGATTTTACACAATTTTCGTGAACAAATGATAATTTTAGTTATAATACTTGTACTTATGTTAATTAATAAGAAAATACACTTAGTTCTTAATATTTTGGATCGAAAAAGCAAATATTTTAATTTTTATTCTACTCGGAAAACATTATTAGCTTGGAACGATGATTTCCTCATTGATCCTGATAGAATAAGGAACATCGTGAATGCTCGTATTATTTGGAATTCTTTTGCCATTTTTAACAATATTTTCTACGAGATCCTTTTTGTATCTCAACCATCTAAAAGAACATCGTTAACCAATCTCAGTATTAGGACATATACTAATATTAATAACTAGACCACGGATGAAAATATTTTTTTTAATTGATTAGCATTAAATACCGTACCTTCTATTTCGTACGAATTTTTCAAAAAGCTTTTCCGAGCTCGGATATTTCGAGTCCAAAAACAATTTAACGCGTTCCCAAATATTTGCTCTATTATGTTCTAAGAGCCAATAACGTGGTACCAATAAACATTTCATTCGCGTAATTGACACTATTCTTCTGTTCGTCATTTTTTCACCTGTCAACATAAAATAAAGATCATAAAATACCTAAAATTACAAGTCAGCAAAATTGTAAATTACCAAGACCGAAGCAGGCACCACGATAAAATTTGCAAATTTTCATAAAAACTGTTCGCACATTTTTTGGATACTGTTGAAGAGAAATCGAAGATGGTTCCCTCATCAACATCTCAGCAACGTCTGTTATCTCGTGCCATTCATTAATCTGTAATTAATAACGCCATTAAAATTGCACTCATTTGAATATATAAAAAAAATCATTAAAACTCACGACATCCTGTAACGTCGTCGTTACAACACTCATCCTGTCTACATCAATATTTCCAGTAGGTCTCATAGACAATAAAATTTGTGTGTAATCGATATCCGATAGCGAGCCAATATTAGTTTGATTAATTTTCGTCAATGAGTTCTGAATGATTAATAAACCTTTAATTATTCAATCCATTAAATGACAATAATAAAAATACCATACATTCGTACCTGTTCTTCTATCTGAGTTGCTAAATCAGGTCTCTCATTAGAATTTGTCTTATCAATTAAATTAAGATCTTTTGGCTTATATAATCGGTATTTATGTTTCCTCCCTATTATCTGTTCATGCACCAACATGTGTTCTATCAGACGACATTCTCCTTCTAGAATGAAATGGACATAATTTACCATTCCCTTTCCATCGCCTAACAGCACCTGATAAAAATTAATTAATCAGATTAATCAATATCTTAATTACAGACAGTATATATTCCTTCACAAAAACTTACTTCATTGGGTTCGAAATGTTTAATACGACTTAATATACAACATTCTCGAATCGTATTCTCATTCCATCCTTTGAAGTAATTAAAGTTTATTAAAGCATCGCGCAATATGTCCCATTCTTCAAGTAGGGTGGCTCTAAGAATGTTATCAAAGTCTTCACGTGTTATGTACAAGAGATCAACGTGGGCTGTTTAGAAAAATATATTAATTGTACCGCGAGTTTTGTGGACAATTTAATCAATTAATAATACTATAAAATAAACAATTAATAATACTTTTGGTAACGACCGTAGCTGTCCTTGGAATTGAATAAAGCAATGCTATCTCGCCAAACATGTCTCCAGAACTCATGGTGCCAACATTTATGTCTGTGGCATCACCTGTGTATTACATAATGCAAGACAAAAGTGCTGTAGTATAAATCATTGTTGAAAAACTACTTTTTATAAATTCGTTAAGTCTAGTTAGTACAATGAACCTGTAATGCTGTCCATGACAATGCGTGACAAGTTGACTTCGCCATTAAGGATGTAATAAAGTGCTGAAGCCTTGTGACCTTGTCGCACTACGACTCTTCCTGGACCGAGATATTGATAGCGACAAACAGCCGTTAATGATTCCTTTATTCTTTCAGAATATCCTTTGAAAGCTTGAAGATTTTTGAAAAGTTGTAGAATATGATTTCTGTTTTCTCTGGTACGTTGTCCGGGTTTGATTAACAGAATTGAGCGATCCTAAAAAATTGTAACAAATAATATAATAATATATTAGTAACTGTATAATAATTTTGAAAGTTAGATTAAGATTTATTTGTATTAACCTGTAACGTAAGTCCATGTTTCTCTGGGCTCCTTTTCTGCTGTGCCTTTTTAACGTTTCTCTTTACGTCATCGACGACTTCTTCGACCGTTGGTTCGTCCGTTATCCATTTCATATATTCAAATACCAGTCTCACTGCCGTGCGGAAAAGGTATCTTCCTCGTAATTTTTCCACCTTGTTTTTAATGGTATAACCTATTTTAGCAATATTATTGAATTTATTGAGATTCTTTAATACTTTTTATTACCGTTTGGTGTTTTGTCTTCTTCTTTATTACCCGACTTAGATCGGTTCTCAAGGAACTTTTTCGTCGGAGAAGAGACATTGTGCTCTTGTGTTACGAGCTTATTTTTTGCTAATAATTTACTGATTCCGAATGTGTAGTCGTAGCAACAAGAATTTGATGTCTACTGTAAGTGGAACTTGGTTTAATCTCTATGCAGTGTTTTGTCAATAAATGTAATACAAGGGATGCGTTTTATATTACTGAAAAACGGAATAAGGCGCAACATAAACTATATATACTTTTAGTCATCTTTAGATAAGAAATAACAAAAGATTAAATAGTACCTAGTCGTTTGTGCACAGTGCAGATTTCGGAACAATTGTTACTAATTATTATTGCTTCTTGTATTATACCATATGTAAAAAGATTAATCGCGAATTCTATTCCACAGAGAATGACAATTCATATTTAATGTTGAGCGCCATTACCTACGCTGCTGACGCTACATACAACGGTGAAAGCTTTATTTGTGTCTTGTGAAAATTATATTTTCTCCTAATAAAAAATGGTAAGTATTATTCTAATTTGTAAAATATTGCCAGTCTTGTTTAACGGAGCTTAAGAACTTATAGAATATCTTATAGTTGCTCTTATAGGAATGATATTGAAGATATTGTGTTACTCTCATTCATAGAGGTTATAAAAACCTTACTGTCATCCTTGATGCACATGCCATAATCAATCTTCCATTTGTATATAACAAGTTGCTTGAAAACTAATATGTTTAATTCTTTGGCTTTTTCAGAGTTTTGGCTTACCATCGCTTAAGGTCAAACCCAGCCAACCTAGTGAATTTAGTGTTGGCAATGGGGCCTATGGTATTCAAAGTCCGATGGTTGCTGGGTAAGAGTTATTTGAATCAATTATTTTTTATTATTTTGTTTTAATCACCAAACTGTATGCTTTAATTCTTGAATGGGTAGGTTAGCTGCCACAAAGTCTAGCCTTGGCTTCTCTCATCCGTTGGAAGCTTCAGAGAGAAATGTACGTTTGACTTTAATTTTAATATACTTTTATTGGTACTGACATACATTTTTTAAAATTAGTTTCACAAGAATCAGCAGCGTATGCAAATGGTTATGCTGCGCAATGCACAGGGACTTCATGCACCAATGAGGTTAGCAATGGAACTTAAAGCTGCTGACAACATTGGTCGACTACCATTTCTACCATCATCTTGTATGATGCGTGATGTCCTTCTAGGACGTGATGAGGAAATTGGGTTAGTTTAATTCATTATTTTATTTATTCTGAGTTCTTGATGAAGGCTTTATTTTTTAACCCTAATGATATTTTATGTAACAGTTTTGAGGATATCTTCAATACTGCCGAATTTAGAGAACAGGTTGGTCAACCACATGCTGTTGTGGAGAAAAGTCTCGGGATACTGTAAGCATAATTATAATTAACTAAATTTATTAAGTTCTAAGCGCAAGAATCACTGACAGCTCTGCGTATCAATGTATTTGTATTTAATTACTGTATCTCAGATTGTTCAAATGAGAATCAGTAATTCTTAATTGAATTAAATGAAAAAGGAAAAGAATGCTTAATAAGCATAACACTATTACCTGCTCATTTATTTCGTTTATATATTTACACATTGGACCAAACAAGGTCATCAATTCTTATCCTACATATTTTCTTCACCTCATTTATCCCAGTATTCAGTTCTTCGGTGCGACTGTTTTTAAGTCTATTTTCTATTCCCTCAAAAATAGTCGCGACTTTGTTTCTGCGCGCGCAAATTACAAACGGAAATTGAAATTTTTCCTTATACCTGAAATATCCAACACAGAATGGTTCATGTCATCCAGTTCCCTCATAAATTTAACGCGAAAATACTAAATGAACTACTTAAAATATCCCTATTACTTACAAATAATTATAATTATTAAGTTTCTGCTTTTCCTCCTTCGTCAATGCATCCAGACCTGCAGACTTTTGTTCATTTGATGATTCCTGTGTAAGTTTTCCCACTTCAGCCAATTTTCCTGCCAAATCCGGATGTCTGAGTAAAACAGACTCCTTTCCTGTTAAGAATCATCATCACTCAATGATGTATGATAAGTAGATATTGATTTTTCACATTTTATTCTAATATGTTCCTCACCAGTATCATCCAAATTTTCCAAATAGTCATCAAAGGATTTTTTTAAGGCCTCTTTATTCGCAAATGGCCTTTTTGAAACCACAACTTGAGCAGCTTCCGGGCAGTGCTCGACGACATTTCCAAAAAGCCAATCGAATTGTTCAACTGGCAGAGCGTTTACCTCCGCTATGCTTAAAATTCCACCAGCTGACATTATTTCAATAAGAAACCTAAAATTCCGTTCTGTTCAAATGGTAAAAATTACATTTAGTGTGAAATAATATTTTCAAAATTACTGATGATTATAAGATATTAATTCGCACTTACTCTATTCTTCCTTGCAATACACGCGTCAGAGTGTTAAGTGATTGTAGTTGACTGGTAAGAAAAGTTGAGCCAAAGTTCAAGAGATTATCAGTAACAAGTCTAATAAATAAAATAAAACTCCACCTTTGAATGTAGCAATCATTTCTATCTCTTTCGACCATTGCAACATTCGACATTTATAAAATTCATTATATAAAGTTGCTTTTATAAATGTACAATTCAATACATATGGATAAAAACGAGCCTGAAACAAGAATTCTATATACATGTTATATTTACATGAATTGAACTATTGAGGAAATTTAGAAATTCTGCGCTGATAAGTAGTTTCCGGTGTTATCAGCAGGAAGCAAATGAATCGGCATCTTATCAAATGAGATGTTAAACTTCTTCCCTACTTACCTTATAGCAGTCACAAGAAGAACCGCCAAAATATTCTGTATCCATTTTTGCCTATTAGTCGACGCCATCTCTCAGTGCATTCGTGACTTTAGCATCTCAGTCGGTAACTCGATCTACAATTACCCCAACCTTAAATCATGTAAGATGCCTAAGTCTATATATTTTGAGTCGACGCTTATACGAATATTACTGACCATTGTGACTTCTGGCACTGGCACATCTCATTAGAGAAGAAAGCCAAAAGGAAGGAAGAAAGGTGTCTTCTGGCAGATCACCTAACAGGAAAAGAAGACCATGTCTCATCTACGCGTAGCATGTGCTAGCATAGATTATGTATATAAGTACGATAGGAAGTGAATGATAACATAGGGTAAGACGTCGGGAGCAGGAGACACGTATTCAATTAAGAAGACAAGCAATTTTCTCGTAATGCAGTCGTAATGGGTGACGCGTGGGCAATGACAGGGCGCGCGTGGTCGTCGCTCCTACATTTTTGATAATTACAAAAGTAAGTATGACGCGCAGATGCGTACACGCAGGATGCTTAATTCAAGTAAGCCGGATCTTGATATTTTGTTGATTAAATTTTAACCGTAATTATATTTATCGATGCAAATTCATCAAGATGCACCATACATATTAAATCTTCATATTTTATACAATTCCTCCTGAAGATTCAAACTCACGTTTGATCGTCAGTGAGGTTAGACCTCATTAGCCTAAGTACCAACTCGTAAATGTATCAAGGCATAAATCTCGGAGGCATACTTAGCCGGATGTCCCGAGCATTATAAATTTTCGTTCTCCCCCAGCTCTAGGGACTTGTATTAACATTCCTTAGGCGTTACTGTAACCGTTGGCATTTGTAATCCACGAAGAAAAAACAAGAAGGAGCATGAAGTCTGTGTCGTTCGAAGAAATTTGATAAATGTATCGAATACAGGTAAGCGTTCAAGCGGTAAATTCAAATATTGTTATCGGCGCCACCTGTCGTGCGTTCCGTGAAACATTATGTTTACGTACAACACATTTGGTGCGTGACATATTTTTTAACAGAACAGACCAAATGTATGGCTCTCAGCTATAAGCTATTTGTATCATCAATGAAAATAATCTGTGCTTAAATTGCTGTTGGCTTTACGTTACAGCCAACTTCATTGTTGAGGATCTGATGACTTATCGATCGGTGGTATATCGATCTCTTGCTAAAATACGAAAGAGGTCGCACTCGTTCACGGATGGTCATGCAATTTCTATTTGTAGAGACTGCAGATTTATAGGGTCGTACAGAAATAGCTATTAATGGCGGAACAACGCTCGTTAAGTCCTTAACGATGCGTCGTTACCACATTTTATTGTTGATTGCTACAGAAAAGAATCAAATGAAAGATTTTAATCATTTGGTCGAAACGAAATCTTGAAAATACTTTTACGAAACAGCAGAAAGACCTATTAACATTTATTTTGACACCGTGTACAAAACCTGTACGTGCATAGTGACAGAGGGAAGAAGAATAATCACACGAAATGTAAAACGGTAATTATTTTAAAAATCCTGCCAAAAATTCAAAATGGCAAATGCTAAAAAAGCTAATCAAATATGAGACTGATGATTATGACTCAGTCGTAATACTCGTTCCAAAAGTAACAACGTGCAATGTGTGTCTCTTTGTGTCTTTTTATTTTCTATGCTCGCCCACGCGTCAATTTATTCGAGGAAGAGGCCGGACGAGTCCCACTACGTATGCACTGACAAGAACCGATACCACCAGGAACATTTGTGCGTAGGTAACACTTGCCGACATATTTATGAGCTCTGTTACGTAATCTGTAATCGGTAATCTCAGTCGACTTCCTCTCAGGATGGACATAACAGGTGGTCGTGCATGAATTCTTTTTTTTTTTAAAGTCAAGAAAATCGATCCTAACTCGGTGACCCGTTTTGACAGTTTTCTTTTGCTACGTAATTCAAAATGTCTTTATGGTAATATTCGTATCTACGTTGACGGTTGAACAATTTCTATAGCGTTGTCAGGGACTGAACAATAGGTCTGACGTGGTAATCCTTTGTTTTGTCTAGAGGCAAAGTCAACTGTTTTTTGTTACTTCGTTTCAAAGCGTAGCACGGCTTTTTCGTTAGTAACGAGACAAGACGAACATCAGTGGTGGCGCTGACGAACATCTCAGAATTAATTTCTTCGGCTGCTCCTAGAGGGTGACGTTAATAACAGCGACGACTCGTTTCCGTCTTTGCCTGCTTCATCTTTATTATCAACCTTGCTTGCTGAGAGCGGAAATTCATTTGAAAGAAAATGAGCGGGTGCAGCTTCTATGTGCTGTGCTGATGAACATTTTAGGTTAGTATTCATGTTACATATTCGTACAGTCTGATAAGAATTATTGTGAAACTGGATGACTCGGTTGGTCATACTGATTTTATTTGTATTATCTAACACTCGGACGATCTTCTAGAAATTCGATACTTTGACTGCTCTGTAAATTAAGATAGGTACTGGGTAAGGTTCGTATGGACCAAAAGGTAGAAGATCCAACGTGGGGGGATGCTGGCTCATTGTCAGTGGATTGTGGGATGGTATGTGAGTTATGTAATGATTTTTTATTTTTCGTTCTTTTCTTTGTTATTATTTTTTTTTTTCTTTAAGATATCCAGTATGCACAGGGTGTACAAATTAACTTTGACTCGAATGAAACCAAGTGAAGCGTAAGTCCTTCGATATCAGAATCTAGACTTTCGCTCGATTAGCCAGCACGAAGCTTTACTTTTTCACTCGTACTTTAGTCCCAACGCGCGATCCCTTGTGTTTACAATGTAACAGCAACTATCGGAGGCCCCGAGTGTAACTTGCAAATTTATAGGGAAGAAATGGGTAGACGTGCATGTCGTATGAGTATGAGCGTCTTTTGGAAATGGCGACTGGTAACCAGGACTTCCCCTTTCTGGATGTTAGAACACTTAGATAGTATCGATAAGAAGGGAAATTAACTTTATGGCTGTTTTCAAATTTACATTATTGACGGAAATTTGAATTTTGTATCTTGACATGGTAGTGAGGTGGACATTTTTTTTTTGTGATTTCCGACAGAAAAATCCATATGTATTATTCGAGCTGTACAATCGAATGGGAATATTTTCATTAATTTAATTTTCCTTGACCGTGCGACTCCCGGCAACAGTAAATCAATAATATCTGCCTTTCGCTTTCGCATAACACATAAGAAAAATTGTGCAGGGTAAAAATATCGTGGAATGCATGAGAGACGAATAAACGTCTCGCGATACTGTTTTACCGGGAAAAATATTTTAGCCCAGACTCGAACCAACTTCCATAATACCTTGAAACGTACTTGGGAAATATTCCGCCAGTCATTCTAATAAATGTTCATAAGACGAACTCACACTGGGAAACTCGAAGCAATAAACGTTCGAATAAATTCTCTTAAAGCGACACGACGCGTTTTATGATCCAATAAAGTAAACTTGAATTAAACTAGCGCTGACATCGAAGACATCGCCAGACGAATAAAAGCGTATGAAATTCAAGTTCAAAATTTTTATTATTTTGCATACTCGAAGCATATGAAATTTTTTAATAAAATCCATTCCAAAAGTGCAGGACATTTTATGTCATTTTTTTTCCATATTTCTACGACATAAAATTCATATCCTTCTCGGTTTCAAAATCGTAAACGACTTTTGACCTTCGCTACGAAATATGCGAAATGCTCGCTTACGCTCGTAACAATAATTCGCGTTTACGCATCCTGTAAACTTTGCAGGAATTGCGTAGCTTTCTTCGAAATGCTATACTCGTCATCGTGTACTTTAGCCATCTTTCGTTCGTCCTCGTTTATTTGTCTCCTTCATCTCCATACGTAGACACACTTGCGCATGCGCGAGATTCAAAATATTATTCTCCCAACTTTCTTGCCTAACAACCAAAAATTCTTTGTTTAACGTTACTCTCTAATTATCTGTATGCATTTACATTGGACCTATGCATTATCCGTGGTGGGAAATAAAAACGAAATATTGATTTGATCTTTTTTTCTCATGCAGTTCAAGGAAAGGATTGGATCACGAGTCACGCTGAATGCCTGTATATCTTTCTCTCGGTAATGTTGGCTGACTGCATAATGCATGAACTGGCCATCTTCTCGGACGAGCGAGTTTCATGGATTCCAAGAGGGTTTCGGTATACGTACAGTACAGCTTGACACAGTTTCGTATATGAAAAGTCTAGGGACTTTTTCGCCTGAGTAAATTGTGCTACACAGTCTCATTGTCAGCCTGACTAGGTTATCACTGAGATTTCTATAAAGGACGTCAAGAAAGGTAAATAAATATTTTGTACATATAAAAATACCAAAAGTTTACACTCTCGTTCAACCCTACGAGCTGCTAATTACTGTTCAACTTTATTTCAGACTCTCCCTGCACCTTGCAGTTTGCAAAGTTTCACCAAAACTCCATCTCCACTGTGTGCTCTAACCTTTCTTTTCGCACGACGACCAACCTGAGCTCTGCTTATTTTTAGTTTTCCCGAAACGCTATTTAACCGTTAAAACTTCTCATAGAAATCAAAAAGTTCAAATATCCAGGTAACATTTGAATTTTACATATACTCGACGAACTTTATTATATTTTTAACAAGTTGAAAACAAAAATTTTTTTTTCTATCCGTCACAGTAGCAAAAATATACAGACTTGTTTCTATATAATTAACATCGATGACGTATTAATTATTGGTTTGTTCTTCCAACAGATAATTTTCATCTATTACACAAAATTTACATACTTTTTACCTCCACGTAATTTCGACTCTCTGGATCGCACACACAGTGTCTAAATACAAAGCCCACTGAGAGCAGCGCTGGTTCTTCGTTCGGGCGGCAAATAAGAAGCAGTGGAATTAAGAAAATGACGATCGTAAAGTTCGATCGTAAAAGTCGATAGCGGATGGCTAACGGTGTTTTGAGAAAGGAGGAAGGTAAAAAAAATGAAAATTAAAAAAAAGTAGTAGCACGAAAGAAGCTTAGGTGCGGGGTCGTGGCTCGGGGGGGGGGGGGGGGGGGGGGGGGGGGGGGGCGGGGG